>BMAO01038123.1:0-362563 GCA_019973975.1 Trichonephila clavata
CTTTATAATTAGTTTCCACACGAATAAAAACAATACATTTTACATGTTAAGTTTTATTTTTAGATTTAAATATCTTCCTATACATTATGTGCATGTATTTTTAACTCTAGCCACACAAATATAAATCCACCTTAAAAAACATATGGTTCCCGCCATTCAACAGATATTCTGGAATGTTCTCTTAAGGAAAAAAAGGTTAAGAAGCTTTGGCGTAGATCATTAACCAGAATAATAATACACCACAAAGTACTATAAGACATACTAAGGTTTAAAAATATCAGGCAAAGCCTGTTTCAAAATGAAATTAGAAATATGTAATTCACACACATTGTAGATGTATGCATGTATAAGTATGCATCAAAATCATGAAAAAATTCACCATTTATAATATTCAATGTGTGCAACTTTTATTAATTGGTGTCCCTATTACGTTGAAATTATGTTTATTCAGTTCCTTATTTTTATGTATATATGTATATATATGCATGCAAGTAAAAGCATATAAAATTATTAAGTTAAAGCATATAAAATTGTTGAATTCTACGATTTAACTAGGTATTCTATAGAATAACGATTACTTGTTCGTTAAAGTATGAAATATGGCACTCGAAAGTTCTTAAAACCAGTTCTAGCTGCTTTAGAAAGAATTTTACCAATTAGGAACTAGAGATGGCCGAATAAAACAAATTTACTCTAGATATCAGTTCAATGTATATCGGCGAGAATTAATTTCCATTGATGAAGTTCCAAATATTGACACTACGCTTCGATCTGTTGCAACATTTCAAAGTTGCGGTACTAAACAAGGATTTAAAAAGTGCTGGTGTAAAAAAATGTGTAATAGTAAAAAGTGTGCTTGTTTCAAAAATAATAAGCAGTGCAATCCAAAGTGTCATCACAGCAATCCTTGTTCTAATAAATAAAGAGTCGCCCATCCGGTATAGTGGTTAGCGATGCTGACTGCTGTTTTGTAGGGCCTAGGTTTGAATCCCGGAGAAGACATGGATGTTTCTAAATGTATAGTGCCTTCGCGGCATGGGGGTACTCTAAATAGCCGTCGAGTCGCAAGTCCTCTAGTGAAGTTGGTGGAAGGGGAAGAGAGGTGGGAGGTCCCTGACCACTCCCAGGGTGTTCTCCCTCAAAATTGTGGGGAGCCGAGCCAAATCGTACTGTCACCTGCATGGTGCTCAAAGCTACGGCTAACGACAGGCGTACAATCTAGCCCGATGCCATGATGAATTTCGTGGGCCTGGATCTGACTACGTCAGACGGGTGGCATTAACAACAACAACAATAAATAATAAAAATTAAAATATAGGTATACCTAATAAAACATAAATTAATATTCTCTTACATTTTTGTTTAAAAATTTTACACAATGTTTTTATGAAGCAACAGTTTGTCTTTCCAGCATGTATTTTTGTTAATAATATTTAAATATAATATATTTTTGCAACATATTCTTTTCCCCCTTTCTGTTTAACTAATGTTAGCAATATGAGCAATATAATAAATTACATCATCTGTGATTTCCATTATTATTAATCAATTATTCATCCGCAAAAGGGATAAACTGTATTTTTCAAGAGATTTTAGCTATTTAGGATCAATAAATTTATAAAATATCCTTGAAGTTATTTATTTTTCACTTTAACGATCCATCCTTAGTTTTTTCATAAAGTACCTAGTAATTTCATATAATAACTAGGTAAAATATGAAATTTTTTATCTATTATATATTTTAACTGACTTGTCTAGTTATTTCATGAAATACCTAGTTATTCTATAAAATAACTGAATTATACACTTTAACGGTAACATATACGTATATACATGTACTTTTATGTATATATGTATATATATATATATATATATATATACGTATATATATATACATATGTGTGTGTGTGTGTGTGTGTGTGTGTGTGTGTGTGTGTGTGTGTGTGTGTGTGTGTGTGTGTGTGTGTGTGTGTGTGTGTGTGTGTGTGTGTGTGTGTGTGTGTGTGTGTGTGTGTGTGTGTGTGTGTGTGTGTGTGTGTGTGTGTGTGTAATAATCCCCATTAATTTATTCTTTAATAACTTTTTAATTACCTATGGTCCATCCCTTCAGGACCCACTTTTTAGTAATAAGTTAGCCAGTGACCTAACGAGAGTATTTTGAACTACATCTATCCACCCACTCAGATCATGTGATTTGAGCTGCGTATAAATACTGAGATTCCTAGAGACCTCCCGCTTTCTCTTCTGTATTTGTCTGCCTTCAACATGTAGCCGGCTGCAGCTCATTGTACATTCGTTTTCTGTTTTATGTATTGTGTTGACCATTCCTGCTTTATGTTTAACGTGCATATATGTTTCAAGATGTGAAATAAACCAGATTTAAATAATCACAGGACTGCCTCATCAATACCATCCAAAGAAAACATCAACAATAATACATAATGATCCAAATCAGGAATGCTTCCCACTCACCAAATTGGGATACACCAAAATTATCTCATATATATATAGAGAGAGAGAGAGATAATGGGGGAGGTTCAAATTTTCATTTAGTGACAACATGATAATAGATGATATTTAAATAAGCTTTATAAATGGGTATTTTTAAATTAGATATATATAATACGATGTATTAGAAATTTGCTTCATGAATTTATCAGAAGTTATTTGAAATCGTAGTTCTGACGTTGAATAATTCATGGCATAATCATAAGAGCTATGCATGATTGTAGGAAATGACGAAATATTTCTCATGCATTTTTTTTTATTAAACCCAAATTATGACAAACCTTTTTGATTTGTAGTTATTTTCAGCCTTCGTAAAATAGTATTTATGAGTCGTTGTGTGTTTGCATCAATATTTTTTCCATTTTTATTCAGCCGAGCATCTTCTAAAAGGAATCTGAAGCATTTTCAGTTACATGGTCCCAGACTAAAACTCTCATTAAAATTCCTTTTCATGTTAAATGGAAATAAAATTTTAAATTCTTTGAAGACATGTGAAGTTATGAGGTAACTGCAAGTACTTTGAGATTTATTTCTGTTTTACAATTGTTATGAACTAACATAATCATGAGGAGAGATGTATATTCACCTCTGTTTAATATTTCGCTTCGAATGTATTCATACATTTTAAAACTCAAATAGTTTCCACAATATTTTTCATTGTATTATGGGTTTTTTAGAAAGATATATTCTCTCAAGTGTCATTAAATTCATTATACTTCAAAGAACAAATTTTATACATATTAATACATATTCTATAATCGAAGCTTTAATCCCATTAATTTTATATCATATAATATTATATTGTATTACATTTTTCATTATATTCATATTTATGAATTGCGTGTGTTATGACCTTGTCATAATAAAGAATAAAACACAAATTGCCCGGGGAAAAATTTCAGTAGAAAAAGTAAAGCTAAGCCTTCAAAGTTTATTTTACAGTATTATCACAACAGGATGTCTAGATATATTTTGACAAAATTTTCCGCCTTAAAAGTTCTTTTAATTACCTGTCGAAAAATTAAGCTACTGGGCGACTTTAACTTGTTTCAAAGTTTCATATTCATTCACTCAAAGTTTTCATATTCAATGAATATCCTTTAACTATTTTTATCTATTTATCTTGAAACAAAAGTTCGAATACTGATTGTTAACGTACTATCTACTTTAAATAATAGAAAACTCTTGAATTCTTTTACGCAATAACATAAATCTAACATTAATTATTGGAGAAAGCTTTTCATATTTAATTTATACATTTTATAAAAGAAGAACAACAAAATAACTTACACAATTCATATTTCAAATAAGCATAAATATGACTGAAAACCCAGGATTCCTCTGACAAATTCCTGAAATTATTTTTGAAGGTCACCTCTTTGTAGAGGCATATTTAACTGTTTTGTCCTTTCTTGTATAGTTTTGCTCTGAGCGACAGAAAGAGAGTTTTTCCTTCTGTTGAAGCATCCGGTGAGGCATATTATTATTTTTTAACTTCCGTGTGATGCCTGTAAAAGCATTTTCTCAAAGATTTATCCTTCAATTCCAGAGTCTCGTATGTATTATGCCTGCTTTCCAAATCCTGTGCTTTTTTCTCTGCTCTTTTTTTCAACTGAAGCTTTGGAAAGATACAATTGTGGAGCCAGTGAATAAAGTATTTGGGAGACACAAGACTAGAATTTTTTTTAAAAAAAGAACAGATTAAAATACTAATAAAAATTATTTCAACATAAGAAATTGTTTAAATATTCAATGTAGAGAGTTTTTAATATTAATTAAATTTCTTGTCTCCCTTTGATTATGCATTTAACATTTTTATTCAATTATTAATACTTCAAATACTACTAAATAACTTTTTTTTAAAGTTAAGAACAAATCTACAAACTTAAAAGCTCGGTAAACTTTTATTTTACCTAACATTCATTAATTTTTATTCTATCTCAAAAAAGATTAATTTTTGTATTTAAAAAAATTATTCTCTCTCTGTAAATATATATGCAGTTTATGTGCTTTTTGAAGTGGTAAATATTTGGAATGATATCTTACATAACGAGTGGTCTTTTATTTTTTGCAAGAAATAAAGTTGATTAACATATTATAATAAATTTACTTTTGTAAAATGTATTGAAAAAATAAATATGAAACTTAATTCAGGATTGTCAAAGACAGATTACTCTTGCTTTTTTAACATATTTCTCTAATTATGTTTGAAATTAAAACTGACTTTCGGTTGGGTTTCATATGAAACATATGCTAAATTAAAGACATTGGTGGAAAAGTGGAAAGGATGTTTTAAACTATTAAATCACATATGAACCATATATTTGAATTCTTATATTTACTGTCATAGAGATTGAGGAACTCAATTTAATAATTATAAATTATTTTTATGTTTCAGTTTGGCGTTCGAAATGATCTCTAAATTTCTTAAATTTTCATATCTTAAAATACTGAAAGATTCTATATAAAAATGCTTTCCCATTAATCTTTAACTTCTTTCGAAATAAATGCTATGTTTCAAAGGGTTTTATAAAATTGTATTCTACCAGCAAAACTAATGGAATAATAACGCAAATATATAGATTTACGCATCAAGATATTATGCATACATATATGCATATTTGTGCATTGTGTGCATGATGAGATAACCTTGCAAGATAATCTTCACATAAAAGTGATAAAAATTGTTAGAAAACCGATTAACAGATCAATTTAAGACGAATTTTAGCTACGAAGCATAAAAACTAAATTTTATAGTTTTTATTTTTGCGTTTACATATTTTTTAAAGTATTGCATTATTTAAAACCATTTTTAAGAAAGAAAGCATTCGGTAATTCCTTCCCTAAAGGAAAAGACTTCACCATGCAAGATTCAAAAATTTAAAAGCATGGAAAGCATTTTTCTTTAAATTTATGTTTATAATAGGATTATTTCGCAAGGCAATCTAATTTGCTCCGATAATTGCTATTATATAGCTAGTAATAGGGTAGCATTTTAATTTATGACTATAAAGACAAAAATAAAATCTTCTTTTAAGAAAATAGATAGCTATTTACTACAACTATACATTCAAAAACTTATGTTTAATAAGCATAAGACTTTTATTTCCATTTATCGAAAAGTATTTGTTATGCTAGTAAAAGAAAATTATTATATTTTTGAAGCTGCTTTAAAGATGCTTGTTTCTCAAAAATTTGTATTTTTTTAGAAATAAGATTCTGATTTATTCTCATCGTGCGTAATTTCAAGCTTTTTCCATAAAATTTTTTACGCATTGTTACCTTTTTCCCAAGAGGCTTTTTGTAGTTTTGATTTTAATAATGTTCTTTGTCTGGTATTTATGTTTTTATATAGTTGAAAGTATTATTTCTCTTTACAACTTCTTTTTTTAAATATAAATTTCCATTTCCATGGTATTTTATGATGTTTTTAAAGTAATTATCTATATTCAAAGCATTTAATTACATTCATTATCCTTCTTTATTTAATTTTCCTAGTAAAAATTCTGTTTTTACTAAGAACTGGCTACTTTAAATTTTGATATTATGTTTTATAGCCTTAGAAAAGCATATGCTTTTTCTCTGTAATTGTTATTATTACTATTATTATCATCAGAATTAATTTTATCACGCCGTGCTGAGTTTTTAAAAGTAATATATTTTATTCAACTCTCCCTTCAGTCATTCAAATGTGTTTTATCTTGAAACTGAGGAGTTGACTTTTTAATACACTTTATTATTTCTTCATCTGAAGCATAAATATATTTATCTATAAAAAATTAATTTTAAGCGCAGTAAAAAGTTATTTCAGCCTTTAAGATACTTTTCTTCTTTTTGTTTAGGTGAATAAGAAGAAATTAAAAGTTTGTAAGCTTTTGAATTATTCTAGTATCAGTATAATTCAAATATATAACTGGCTTTAATGTTATTCATTTTACTTTACTGTTATAATGTACTTTACTGTATGATCTCTCTCTCTCTCTTCTCTCTCTCTCTTTGAGTTAAATTCTTTACTGTGTACTGTACTCTCTCTCTCTCTCTTTTTGAGTTAAATTCTTGAAACGGTTTTATTTTATTAACTGTTAGAAGTTTTTGGGAGTGAATTCCTGATTATATATATATATATCAGATACTGTGTAGTATTCTTCTGTATTATATCATCCGGAGAAAGCATGAATAATATTAATTATAATGTCTTAAAATGTCTATTACTATAATACAACATTTTCTCATAATTTACTTGAAATATTTTTCATTTTTTGCTATATATAAACTGCATTATATTTTTTTTCAACAATTTTAGTTCTAAACATATTTTTTTTATTAAAAGTGTAGAAGTTGAAAATAAATTAATGAATTATTTAAAGGTATTTAATAAATTAGTTCTATAAAAGTTAAGAATATTTTATCATATAAGCAAATATTAAAACGCATTACAAACGTCTTCTATAAAAATAAAATAAACAAAAAGGTTTTCTATAAAAAGTAATTGTGTTATATATATATATATATAAATAATTCAAATGAGTTAAAAGGTTCGAAAATTTAAATTGAAAAATATCATATTTCTCCTTATACACTCAAGAGCCAAAACATTATGACCACCTGTCAATAACGAGTTTGCCCACCTTTGGCGCGCAACACAGCTTCAAACCGCCTTGGCATGGATGCCACAAGTCCTTGGTAGATGGCCGGAGATAGATTGTACCAGATGTTTAAGCAACGGTCACGCAAATCCGAAATATTGCAAATTGGTGGTCTTTGAACTCTGAGCTGCCGTCCCATGACATCCCAAATGTGTTCTATCGGATTGAGATCCGGTGAGTTAGGCGGCCAGGACATTAACTGGAATTCAGCATCATGTTCCTGGAACCACTCCAACACAATTTTAGCCTTGTGACACGGGCGTTATCCTGTTGGAATATTCCATTCCCAGTTGTAAAAACAGAGGCCATGTAAGGGTGCAACTGGTGTGCAATGATGTTCAGATACCCTGTAGCATTCATGGTCTGCTCTACCACAACCACGGGTCCCGGAGATGCCCAAGAGAACGTCCCCCAAAGCATAATACCACCACCACCAAACTGTTTATGACCTACTGTACATTGAGTGAGCAATTGTTCGCCTAGAAGACGGCGTATCCTGACACAGCCATCGGTGTGATGAATGACAAACCATGATTCATCTGACCAGGCAACTCTCTCCCACTGATCCATGGTCCAGTCGCGATGTTCCCGGGCCCAGCGCAGTTGGCGATGACGCTTGGTCAGCAAAGGCACACGAGTGGGACGTTTGCTGCGTAGCCCCATATCCAACATTGTCCGCTGAACAGATTGCTCTGATACTATTCTACTTGGCTCTGCATTGTATTGGGCTGTCAGCTGAGCCACTGTCTGGCTCCGGTTTTGCTTCACCACGCGAGACAGTCTCCGACGACTTTTTTCTTTGATAGCGTGTGGACATCCAACACCATGTCGTCTACTGCTGGTTTCACCGTCATTCGTCCACTTTGCATGAGTACTAACAACTGCAGATTGCGAACAACCCACGAGTCATGCAGTTTCGGAAATACTTGTTCCGAGCCTTCGAGCCATTACAATCTGCCCTCTATCAAAGTCGCTTAGATCCGCAGCCTTTCCCATCACACACAGAAGTAAGTGAAAGAATGATTCTTCAGACTCTCCATCACGTGCCTTCCACGTCATCCAGGCGAGTTAGGGGTGTAGGGGTGGTCATAATGTTTTGGCTCTTGAATGTACATTAAACACACAAATCGATAATGCATTCAAAATTTTAAAATATTACTCCGGTTAGAAGAATGATCAAAACCTTCTTTCATTGGGCACAAATGCATGAGACTAAACAAATTGTATTTTTAGTTTATATTAATTCAAATTTGTGGATCACACGAGACAAAAATTAAACTTTTCCTTCTCTTTGTTTTAATTTTTTACATAAACATCGTATTCTTATAAAAATGTACGAATTTGGGAACTGGAAAACTTTTTTTTTTGTTTTAAAAAAAGGAAATCTATAGCAGTATTGAAAATCCGAAACAAATTAGATTTACTCTCTAACTAAACCGTTTTAAGAAATATTTCCCTTTTCAATCTTTTCATTTAAGAATCCCAAGAAATATATGTGTCGACTTTCCTATTTCCATAGAATAATATTTTGAAGAGTTTCTATTGTGGCTGATTATATTTCCAAAATTAATCTAGTCGAGTTGCCTGGAATACACCCGTCAGCAAATGTTAGAAGCCTCTCAGTTGTCTAGACAAATATCTAGGTAGAAATATGGACAAGAACTGTCCATATTTCCTACCTCCCAACTTTATGTAACTTCCTCTAAGTCAACATTGATTGTCATATTAATATAGCATCTTAACAGAAAGTGATGGCAACTTTTTATTTATTTATTCGCTGTTTCAATAATTACATATTTCAGTACCATTATGAAAAGTTTTTTAAATGGCCCAAGACCTAGTAAATGCATTGTTTTAAATAATCTAAATATAGTAATGGTTCTTGTAAATATAAATATTATTGTAAAACAATTTTTTATGCATGCAACAAAAGCGTGCACTTAACTTAAAAGCCAATTAATGGTCATACAAATTTTGTCTCCATTTCCGCTGAAAGAGCCAAACATTTTTAAGAAAAAAGTGTTCTGACTGCAAATAAACATGAGTTGTAAATAGGCATTTTGTGAGCTTCTATAAAAATATTTGAAAATATAATATCATTTAAAAGAGCTGCTTTAATATTTTGGGACAATTTTCTCTATTTTTAAGTACTTTTTAAATTTATTTTCAACAGCAGTCAGAAATGATGGACTGAAATTATATTACGTTACACAACATTTTTGAATAAATAAAAGATTTTCGAGGTATATATATACACACACATAATATTTTATTCAGATTAAATAATAAAATATTTAAGAATAATTTAAAAGAATGACTCACAGAACTATGGAAAACCTAATATCTAATTAATTAATGCTTTTATAAGACTCTAATTGGTAAAAGTAACGCATATTAAGCTGTTTAATCTATCTAAAACGAGCGCTTTATTCAACAACGTGTAAATGAATTTCCTAGATTCATTTAAAGTCGATTTACTTGTAGATATATTACACATATTGCTTCTATTTCTCCATAGAAAATGCATTTTAAACGCTCATTCAAGTTGAAAATAAGCTTCGGTATAACAATAATGCTGGATCAGCAAATAAAAATGTTACACAATAGTGCTATAAGCATTTTTTTCATATGCAGTAGAATACTATTCTTTGTTTTATTGTAGAAAGCGGCTGCCTTTTATATAACTTAGTAATATTTTTCTATCAGTATAATATTTTCATTTTCGGTGATATGTAATTTTTTTAACGGTCAAAGTTTTTTAATGACATTAAGTAATAATCATGAGTACATTTTAACGTCTAGAAAATAATGCAATTTTACTTTTTTGATTTTTTCAGTGCACCTTTACTTTTTGAATTGTATTCTTAATTCAAAAACGGGAAATATATATGTGTAATAAATTGAATTGATTTATTATGTAACTAAAGAAACTATAAGATTATAAATTTTTAATTTTCGATGATTCTATGTAAACAATCACAACTTCGGTAAAAGTATTTAAATACACACTTTATTATAAAATTCATCTATACTCAAGATATTCACACTATATTAATTTTAAACGTGTACGAAAACAAAAAAAGAACTTTTGAATTTTAACTCTATTTAATTCAATTTAATGTCTTTCATAAGAGACTTTTCTTTTCAGCAAATATTAAATTATTCATTTTACTGAAATGTATTAGTTACAAATCTATTTTAAAAAGCGTAGGAATAAATCAATAATATCGTTTTTTTTCCTTTTAACTATTACGAATATCATTCCCATTTAATAAGTCATAAGTGCAGAGTGAAAGTTTTGCTCATTAATTTCAGATGAAAAGAATGAATATAATATTTCAAGTTAAGCAGTAAACAATAGAATAAATACCTGAGATACCTATCCAAAAGATATCTAATTATCTTTGAAAGAAATATGATTTCTTCAAATCTGCTAATAATTGATTTAACGCGCGAAAATTTGTAGTTACACGTTATTCAAAGTTGTGTGTATTTTATTTAGATCATTATCTGTTTTATTTTTATAATGTGAATAAAATTGGTGATTTTGTTCCAAAATCATGTTTATAAGCATCAAGATATAATAGATTTTACAAACTTGATTTGATCAAATAGTTAATTTATTAACAAATATATGCGTTTCCACAACTGGAGCTATATTATCATTTTTCAAATTGTTTTACATATAAAAAAGAAATAAAAAAGTTTAATTAGAACTTGGAATTAAATACTAATTAGACTTATAGAAATAAATTAATATCGGGGATTTGTGTGTGTGTGGTGTGTGTGTGTGTGTGTGTGTGTGTGGTGTGTGTGTGTGGTGTGGTGTGGTGGTGGGGGGTGGTGGTGGTGGTGTGTGTGTGGTGTGGTGTGTGTGTGTGTGTGTGTGTGTGTGTGTGTGTGTGTGTGGTGTGTGTGTGTGTGTGTGTGTGTGTGTGTGTGTGTGTGTGTGTGTGTGTGTGTGTGTGTGTGTGTGTGTGTGTGTGTGTGTGTGTGTGTGTGTGTTATCCTAAATATATACAGTGGACCCCAAAAGTGTTCGTACACTTGCAATTTCCTATAAAATTTAATGTTTTCGACAAATAAAAATTAATATATTGTAATTGTAATTTTTTTATGATATCTGCTACTTGTTAATAGAATGACATAATTATTTTTAATAATGATTTATCTATTATTTTTAAAAATTAATAATCAAAAAGCTATTGAAAAATTACGCCACAAAAGTCTTCGTACACCTAACAAAAATCTCAACTTAGCTTTAAATATTGCATTTCTTTCTTACTTTAGTAATTAGTAGGATATCTTTTAGTGTCAACAATAACTTTTAAATGTTTTGGTATAGATTTAATCAGTTTTTTGTAATTTCTGCATCGGTTTTCCACCATGCTTCTGTTATTATTGTTTTTACTTCCCATTATGTGTGTGTGTTTATATGTCATGTTTTCTTTTTTTTTAAATATCACATTCTCACCAAATATATTCTACTGGGCTAAATAAACTGATTGAGGAGGTTTTCTCAGAAATTTGGACAGTTATAGAGACACCAGCGGCGTACATTGAGAGCAGAGCTCTTGGCGTCATTATACTGTTAAAAAATGAATTAGTCGGATAATTTAAAATTTCACTTTAAAATATTTAAATAGAGCTCATGATTCATAATACCATCAAAAAATACCAAATTACCTAATTTTGAGGCCGATTTACGCCTCCACGCAAGAACACTTGAATCTCCATGGTTCATTAATCCAATTTGATTCTTGAGATTAAGTTTCAGAAAATTCAAAATTGACAGCAAATTGATTGGGATGACGGAAAATTAAACATTTTTGGTTCTGATGGGCATATAATAGTTTGTAAATGAAAAAATGAGGAATTTAATCCCATGAATTTATGTGGAACAAGAACTTCTCCCCCTCCATGCTGAAGCATGGAGAGAGGGGGAGGTGTTCTTGCTTGTAGGTGTAAATCAGCCTCAAAATTAGGCAATTTGGTATTTTTTGATGGTATTGTGAATCATGAGCTCTATTTAAATATTTTAGAGGAGTTTTAAATTATCCGCTCAAAATTTGGATATTGGAGACCACTTCATTTTTTAACAAGATAATGACACCAAGCGCACTTCTCTCAATGTATGCCACTGGTGTCTCAAGAACTGCCTCAAAATTTTGAAAACACCTCCTCAATCAGTTTATTTAGCCCAGTAGAACATATTTGGTGAGAATTTGATTTAAAAAAAGAAAACATGACATTTAAACTCAAAATGGGAACTAAAAACAATAATAACAGAAACATGGAGGAAAACCGATGCAGAAATAACAAAAAACTGATTAAATCTATACCAAAACATTTAAAAGTTATTGTGGACACTAAAAGATATCCTACTAAGTACTAAAGTAAGAAAGAAATACAATATTTAAAGCTAAGTTGAGATTTTTGTTAGGTGTACGAAGACTTTTGTGGCGTAATTTTTCAATAGCTTTTTGATTATTAATTTTTAAAAATAATAGGTCATTCTATTAAGAACAAGTTGCAGATATCATAAAAAAATTACAATTACAATATATTAATTTTTATTAGTCGAAAACATTAAATTTTATAGGAAATTGCAAGTGTACGAACACTTTTGGAGTCCACTGTATGTATACATATCTCCTTTAAAAATATATCTTCTTTATTCACACAGAAAAAAGTATTTTAACTAGTTTACGTATTTTTAAAATATATGTGCCGTATAAAATATAAATGTATTTCGTCTTTTCTTCAAAATTATATATTTGTACTATAATTCTCAATTTAAAATTTTCCCCGAGAAGTGTTCTTTGAATTTAAAAGGATTTTGGACTTTCCAAGGCATTGTGGGATAATTCGTTCTTTTCGTTTACTTATTGAAAGGGGAAATACCATTTTAACTACAACTTAATCTTCTTAAGAAAGTGCCACGCTGACACATTTCATGGTGAGATGATGCAATAATACACAGCAGCCACCAAATCCAATCAATCAGCTTTCTAAAATCCGGAAATTATAGGATTAAAGAGGATACGAGAATCTTCCGTAGGTAAAGGTTTTAAACCTGTGATCCCAAGAATGTGGAAGAACGCTTTCGTCCATTGTCGTTTGTTCTTGTGAGTTGGTGTTGCCTTTTGCTATGTGTGTGTGTTCGTCAATAAAATATGGGAACTAAAATAAAAGTGTTTCTTCAATTACTTGACTACAACTGCATCCAGATAAAAATGCCCACGATCCATGTTTCATTCCAGTAAAAATACTACATACCTACATACATATATAGCTTAATAAGTTTCATATAAAAAACGTGATTCTATGTTTGTGGATAAGATTCTTACTTAAGATTTAACGAAGTGGATTGAAATTATCATGAAAGAAATTATCAAACTAAAACCACGTTTAATTTCAAATTAACCTTATTTTAATTATGTAACACAATAACAAAGTATAACATACAAAAATAATAAAACATTATTTTGTCTGCAGTTTTAGAGCTTTAAAACAACATACAATGCTCGTTAATTAAAATCGCAGAAATTTCAATTACCGTATGAAATAGAAAAAATATTCAGAATGTACTCATTCTACGAGTATTTCGAACCAAGTGCATAATTTAAACTACTAATTACAAGTATCTAAATAAAAGGATCTCCTTACAGTTTTGAAAAATTAACATTTTTCCTTCTATCCTTGAATGTTATTATGTGTTCGTATGCTCCGTACGATAGAAATCGCTGAAAGCTTTCTAACACCTTTTAATTAACAATTTCCTTAATTAGAAGAGATTTATCCCGAAGTTTCTTTTCATTTCAGAAGAAAAATAAAGCAAACAAAAATAAATAGACAAAATAGGAATAAAGTCAACTAGATTAAAATTGGCAATATGAGTACTTATTGAATTCATATTTAAAATTTTCCCGAATATTATCCTATTTTTAAATGAGTATGTCGCAAATTAAAGTGCATATTTTTCCTAATTGAATGTGCCCTCAAAACGTTTACAAAATTGAATCGATTATTATTATTATTTTATTTCTTAGTCTTCTATTTAGATTTAAGATTGGTTAAATTGGGAAAAATTATTTATGCTTACAGTGGGAGTATGTCTTCGAAACTTTTATATCGAAAACCTGATTCTAAGTAAAGTATTTGTACTGAATAATTTGAACGATATTTTCCCATCATATTTAAAAATTAACTCAACGGATTTTGAGTTTTATCGAATCCAACAATTTTGTATTTTATATTCTAATCCACGACCTTGAAACATCAATAATAGATTAAAGTAAAATATATCTTTTAGTGCAGTGTTCTACATGCCATCTTTCAACACTTTCTGATATTTATGTTTTTTTAATAACCATTTCATATCCAATAATTTTGTTCTAAGTATGAAACAAATATAAAAGAATAAATTATTATTAAATAAAAAAAATCTACAAGTCGTCACTTCCTTAAAAAAATTTAACTTTTGTATTAAAAAACTATTAAATAATTTATGCTTTTATGTATATCCCATTTATAACATGACAAAAAAAATAGTTAATCTGAATGAATAGAAAATTAATAAATGTGATGCACATGTATTGAAAACTAAAATCTTACTTTATCACAAGAATTGAATTGGAGAAGTACAGCTGTAAGAGCAAAAACAAATTATCAATGCATTGACCCACTTCCGGCTCTCATCTAAACTGTTATTCGAGTGGGCATTACTTAATGGGTATGCAAATGTTCCCCTGGAAGACTACTTGCGATACACGATCCAACAGACGAGTGTTGGAGAAGTACGAAGAAAAGCAATAGAAATTCAGGCCGTGCTACTGGGCATTATCCTGTTGCATAGGGGTCAATGAGAGAAGGAACAACACAACAAGAAGCAAAATCTACCTGATGTACTACCCTGTTGTTTGAGTATCATGAATGATATAACCAATGACAATATGAAATCTTACCCCACATCATAACTCCTATTTGTCCGACAGTGTAGCAGCCGATACACAACCTATCACCTTTCTAGATGTCACCAGACACGTCCTTACTGGTCATCGGAACTCAATTCGAAACAGGCCTTATCACTGGTACAATTCTGCTGCAGTCTATGAAGCACCTGACAGCACTATAAACAAGCCTGGAAGTGTGAGGCAGTTGGAGTATTGCTATAAAGGGCTTATGTGTCACACTCGCTGAATCGTATGACGATTGCTATTGCAGTCACTGTCCCAGTGTATGGGATAGTTGATATAAATGCAGCAGGGGCTGTGAGCACCAATCAGACAATCACTCTGCCCTCGCTTTCTGTTGTTTCTCTTGGTAAAACGATATCTTCTTGTTGCTTTGTGTGGCTGTAGTACATACATTCTTGCCAACATCGTCTAATGATAGTATATCAAAATGTCTAGTTATCCTATCATTTGACCAGATTTCTTAGAATATAAAAACTTCACGTTCAGTTTTAAATTCTTACGCTAAAATCTGCTTATGTTTTCCTTCTAACTAATTCGTTAGTGATCTTATAATTTTTTAACTCATGGTGTAAATTTTTAATGTTAAATACTGTACTTGTGAAAGACTATATTCCACCTGTAATATAATGGGTTACGTATGAAACAGAATCTTAATTTTTCGAGAATATCTTAAAGTAGTTTAATTTATTTCTTCAGAAGACATTTAATTTTGCATTAATATTTATGCTATAAGTATGTTATATGTATAATGAATTTGATTTATTTTATCTTATAGACGAAACGTGATGCATGGGATAAAATGATGACCCTGGGAGCAACACAAGAGGAATTACGTTTAACTTATACGGAAGCACAACAGAAAGCTCTAAGGTCTGCGGATAAAGCTACAACACAAGTAATTACCATTATTCAAACTTTTTAAGTTTTCATCATTAAAATTCAACTTAATTTTTTTCCTTCATTTTTACTCCGATTATTTTATCTCATTTTGATTTTCTTTGATTAAAAAGTTTCTAATACACAATGTGTGTGTTTTTAATTTTTTCAATCAACTGAAAATTTAAAATTCAATTTTAAAAAGTTCCCTCACAATCATTGTAAATAAACTCAAAGAAGACATTTTTGTTTTGTTATAATTATTATCATTTCACAGAAGCAGTATAACGCACTCAAATAGAACTTATACAAATGAATAAAAATCAGAAAGGAATCGATCCAATTTCCTTGCACGTAAAGTATATTCGTATGTTAACAATATCTTTGCGCTTTAGCTCATTCAAAGATATTTACTTTCTACATACTGTTGAATTTTACTACCCATTTACTCTCTTTTCAATACAGTAGATTAGCAAGTAATTAGCCAAAAAAGGAAACCAAAAAAGAAACCTTAAGTCATTTGATAATAATAATAATTAATAAACACAAATTTCCTTATATTGCAATCATTGCTTACAAATATTTTAATAATTATTTTTTATTAAATAAACTAAAAACAAAACCTAACATACTACACACTTTATGTATTTATTATTTTTCTACTTTTCTTTTCTTATCCATTACTTTTACTAGCACCATTCCTCGCAAGTATTAAATCAAGCATGCCAATTTTTAAATACTTTCCAGATCATTAATTTCAAGTTCAATAAAGTATCAGTCGTTTCAAGTCAAGTGTACTTGCTTAACGTCTATTTCAACCCTAATTAATGATCACATTAATTAATATTGCACATTTCACAGAATAAATAAAGATTAATCATTGATAGAAACATTAAAAAAACGTGATGCAGATAAAGGTACACGGAATCAATCCCATGGCGATTGAATTCTAGTTTCAATATCTATGAATGCCCTAACTGAGAATTAATTTTCCACGGTAATAATGTTACCCAACTGTACTATTGATTTCCCATTAGCGTTGTCATTCAACAAGTTAATTTTCCATCATTTCCATTCATCTTTTAGGGTAGAAAGCAATCCTTGCAGTTGAATGGTAGTGCCCAGGAGGCTCTTAGGAAGATGGTGACCGTATCTTGGGAGAAGAGGAGAAACTCAACATTAGCAGATATTGGTCAGTTTTTCTTTTTCTTTGGAGACTTTTTTTTTTGTTATCTTAATAAAACATTAATTTAAGTGGACTTTTTTTTTACCCTAAGAACCTCTATTAATTAATCTAGTCAATAAAGCTTATCTCACGGTCTTCTTCCCAGTAAATTTTTTTGTCCGGGTAAAAATAAAAAATTTGTAACGCCCCAGAGAACGTTAGTTTTTGGGCTCTCGAGCAAAGATTAACCATACTAACTTTAAAACAAAATTTTATGACTACTTTTACTTAATTAACCAACACAATTAAAGGGAGGGAATGCCATCAATATTAAACCCAGAAGAGTAATCGCATAGAATTAATTCATCTAACATATAAATAAAAGTAATTATCTGAATACTGGAGCGCTCTTGACTCCTACGTTAGAATTATCTTTAGATATCTTGCTTAACTAAACGGCCTCCGATCGCAATCTTATTCCCAATTCAATCTCGACTTTCAACAGTCAACCATTGACCCCATCTTCGTCTACTCTAATGCTAACGTTAAAAAAGAAGTACTCATTTGCATAAATCTCGTCTTCTTCACCGATAAAGGTTTTCAACTAAACTCATAGTTAAAAAGAATAATTTAACCCAAGAGAATTAATGGAAGATTCGCGGATAGACCCGTTACAAATTCACAGATGAACAGTTGTGTGAGAGAAAAAGAATAAAATTGCTTTCTTCTAGAAGCTGTTGAAATTATAATATCAATATTTTTATTTCTATTGATGAATCTGTACAAAGAGTCAAACATCACAAATTATCAGAGAGATTTTAATAATTCAACAATTATCGTAGTGATAAACTTAATACATATATAGTAAAGAGGCAGTTAAATATCTTATATGATTTGTGTTGTATGTTCGATGCATACATTTAAATTATACAAAAAGAGTACGTAAGTATCTCTGTAAATAAACAGAATAAATATAAACAGATTTTCAAATAAATACGATTTAATTAATCTAGAAAAACTTGAGAAATCAAAATATAAATTCTCAGTTTTTTTAGACTTATAAAGGAAGCTATAACTAACTCTAGTTATGAAGTTAGATAGTTGAATTGTACATTTTCTAGATACATAAGACAAGAAAAAGTTTACTTCAACATTTTGATGCTATGGAGTTGAAAAACTGAGGTACTTTTACAACCACACACATTTCAGAGAAAATGAAAAAAAAAAACTTCTCTATTCAATACTTTTAGAAGTAAATACCAATTATTAAGGTTGAAACAATTATGATACGCATTAAAGTGTGAGAGTAGTTGGTATCCTTTATACCAAGAGTGTTAAACTGAGCATACTTTTTCCTTAGAAACTGTCTAAGGAAAAGTTTGTCAGTTTTATCTGCGGATTAAATAGTCATTTATCTTTATATTGAGGTCAAATCTTTCAAATATGTTGTTTTTGACTTGGCGCATCAACTGATTCTTATTCAAAAGATATATTTTAAGCCATTTCTAATTTATATAAGCAAATATGCTACATTGTTGGAAATGTCGTGAATCGTAGATTTTAGAAATTTCAAAATTCCAAAATCATTTTTTAAGGATATCAAGAATACTGACTCCCCTACTATACGCGATGGCGAAACAAATTTCCTTTTTCAAGACATGCTGGAATGTTTTATAAGCAAGATTACTAGGAAATTAGAAATATTAAGATATATTTGTTTGAAAAACTAACAAATGGTCGAACGAAATCGAGATTATAATGAAGGTTAAGTAAGTTGTAGTTAGGGAATGAAGTGACAGCTCAGGCTTCGTCATTTGAATAAAGTTCAAAACTACGAGGTTTTTAACCAATAGCCCATATCTTGCTTTAAAGTGAGACATTAATAGGCAATCATTCAATCAAGAAACGGTGTGGCAGTGTTTATTTAAGTCACATAATAAAGCAACTAGATGACCATTGGCTGCAGACCTCGTAATATTTAAATATGGTCAAGTGATGAGAGGACAACAGCTAAGCATCCGAAAGTCCACACCAATCCAATGGGAGTAATCTAAACCTCGCGAGATTAAACGTGCATCAGCCTCTCTACACTACGGCATCTTCAGTGGCACAAGAGCTCAAACTCGCGACTCCTCTTCTACGAGTCTGTGACCATGATCCCCAAGCTACAATGGCCTAGTCGATAAACAGATTGCAAATGATGTGATAATACCCATATCTATTTTTCCCTGGAACATTTCTTTTTCCAAAGAGGCTGCTGATTGGTATTTTTACCATTGCAGACCTAGTACATTCCACAGGAACTGGTATCACTTTTTAGTGCGGCACTATACAGTCGATACCAATTGCCGCAAGTAATTTTGACACTCAGTTTCCTCCCCAGAGGAAGGCTTCTGAGCTCTGATGATTTAAACTCGTTCTAGTAATTTAATTTTACCAAGATCACTCAAGCTAAACAGTCACACAAAGGATCTTTTACATGCCACATAATCACATGATATGGACGCTGCCAATTTTTTGCATCATGAAAATCCACCGACTTGAGCCTGGGTCAAACCCGCAACCTTTGGTGCAGAAGAACAGTGACACAAACCAACCACGCCGCCAAGCCGGCAGTCCCTGTAACATGAGAAATTATAGTTGATTTTTATCTACATGCCATACTTAAAAAATATCTAATACTGTAAGAAAGCTTAAATATGGCTGACACAAAGAGAAAGATCTTAGTTAGAAGCATTTCATTTACAAAAGTACTTAATTATAAACTTACAATTACATAAAATTTGGAATTAATCCACTAATTACCGCGTTGTTTTAAACCCCAAATTTCCTTACTTTTACTAAGATTCTTAATTTTTTTCAAGCAAACATGTATTTTAAACCGTTAGTTTTGTGAATTTTTCTATTCCTTGTAAAATTTAAATTAAAATAGAGTAAATATTATTATTATTAAAAATGTATTATTCACTTCAATTTCAGATGAAATTATTACTTTAATGGATGTGATTTGTTAACGCAGGTTTTTCAAAATATGTTAATTGATTCTAAATTACTTTAATCCCAACTAACATACCTTGTAGTAAATCTCATTGACAAATTTTTGACGGAATTAAAGATATATATATTAATAAAATTATAATTTTAATCCTTGAAATTAATTTCATCTCTCGGCTTCTCGATATAATACAAACTAATAATAGATTAATAGAAATATTTATCGCATGCTTTAATTAATATATAAAATTTATTTATCTCCACTTTAATCTTTATCAATTTAATTTAAAGTATAACATGAAAGGAATATATATAGCAACTTATCTAAGTTTTGAAAGGTTTTGTTTATCATAATTTTGTTAAAAATAAAGTATTAATACAAAATATAGTTTTAACTATGAAATCTCTTTATATATATTGGTAAATTGTTATCTTAATGTGTACCTTCTTTTTAATTCTTTGATGTTTAGACGAGAATTTTATTCACTAAATCTTCTATTTAAATATAAAGGTCCATTCACTCGTAATAAAGTAATAATTTTGTCTCAGTTTTGTTTCATTCATATTGTTACCAGTTATTTCAACCGAAATTTTCTAAGTTGCTATTCTCTACAATTTTTACCGTCCCTAAACGTGTTTCAGCTTTTATATTTGATCAAAGACAAAGGCACCTTCTATAAAATGGCAAACTGCTCCTTGTTTCTTGAAACAAACATGTCTAGAAAAGTGACTTTCTATTATTGTGTCTTAAGGGTACTTTATTGTCGCCATTACTTCTATGGGATCGTCTTTAAATTGTCACTAAAGAGCCAAGAAGTAAGTTTAGTGCAACGAAATTCCATCCAATACATTAGCTGTCCTAACTGTTAATACTTAGAAGTCCTATTCTTAAAAGTCCTATATTCTATACTTTTTCATTTTTTTTTCAAAACATGAAAGAAAAATTTATTTCAAAAAGAATCATCCCAATTCACTCTTTTATATGATCTAAGGATCTTGCATGTCTAAAATATTTTATTTGCTAATAAATATAAATAAGAGTTTTCGTCAGCTTAGGTTTAGCAATAAAAAATGTATAAGCTTCTTACAATGTTTGAATTTTCATTTTTATATCTCATTATAATAAATTCATTGTCTTTTTAAATGCTTAGTTTTAGGATTAACGTTCGAAATTTTTTCTGTGAATAAAGTAGAAACTTGCGACATAATATACAAATGCATGAAATAATTAATACTAATACTGATGAAAATACTCAAAAAAGCATTATTATTTTTCAGTATGCTAAAACAAAAATTAGATTGGATATAAGTCAAAGATTGTTTCGAAAAGAAATCGTGGTTCTTCAGTTTTAAATTAGATTATAATTAATGCCGTAAAGATCTAATTCTAATAAAGGAGAAAAATTGAATCCGATATACGTCTAATTATCTTCAATTGCTAAAACAATTCATTGACAAATTCATTATCAAACAAAATATCACAGTATATAAGCAACGAAACAAAATTCGTCGTTTTAGTAATATTTAGCTCCATTATATTAAATCAAATGTTCCCAAAATTTTTGTTTCATAGATGGCTTGCCATGTTTCGGGTAGACCCCTGCTTGCCTAATGTTGAATTTTTTTTCAAATTTATCAACTTAAATACCTTTTTGACTGCTGTGTAGAGCTACTTTCATTAAAAGATTTAAATTTCTAACTGTAGTGGAGTATAGTGTTTATAAAACTCATTTGATTAAGTTAAAATTTAATTTTATTTAAAATTAATTTAAATTTAATTACATAAAATAACTTATTAACAAACAAGTGTTTATAATAGGAGGGATGAATATGGTATTTCAATATTCGGCACAAATCTTGACAGGTTTAACCCTAGCATGCCCATTCTTTTACTTCTTTTTTTTTACTTTAGAGATAAGCAAAAGCACTGAAACCCATTCTAACTAAGAAAAGGAATTTAAAAAAACCTTTCACACAAATAACTCAAGATAAATGACAGGTAATAAATGACATTTTAAAGCCAAAATTGCTGACATCCGTTTCTAAACTTTACTTAAAGATCTCGTTACTGCCTATTCCTATCACTACCTCTTTTAAGGCGATATAATACCTTTAAAAATCATAAAACTATCGAAATTTTTTATTGGCTTATTTGATACCTCGAATCTTTATAAACATGCCTGCAAAATTTCAAAGCTTTACCTGCATTTTTATCATGTTATGGACCAATATTTGTGATTCTGGACAGCACCTAGCACGCACAATTTTCAGATTATATCTGCTAGAAAAGAACCTAATAAAAAATGAATTAATTATTTTTCTACCTCGCGTAAAGGAGACTGACATTATATATACAGCAACAAATCATTTCAAGAAAGAATTGTGCAATTCATGCAAAAATTCTAGTTTGTGAATTGTTTATTGGGGAAAAGCAAATGGGTTTAGTCAAAATTTAAAAGTGGTGCATGCTTTTTATGATATTATTATGAATGAAATTAATACTTCTAAACGGATTCTCCCAAAGCACAAGTATTAAATTTCATTTTGATAACTCAGGTAATTAAAAATCTAATTCGCAAGAATAGAAAAACTCTCCCACTTTTATATATTTGTTTTTGGTGATGTATATATATTTATCTCATGTGTGTGAAATTCAACACTTCTATTATTAAAATATTTTAAGATATTTATTTAAGCAAATGCACATATGCACTTCTTAGATTTTGATATATTTTACCTATAAATTGTTGTTTGATTTTGCTTTCATTCGTGTACAATATTAAACATGCAAAGGCTTTTAAAATCATGGAAATTAAAAATTAAAGGCATAAACATCTTTAGTGCATGTTGTGCATTAGCTCTGAGCATGGAATTAGCTCTGAAGTGTGTGTATTTATTTTTTTTTATAATTATGAAGATAAAGTTTTATGAAATATTGATCTTTCATTTGTTTTTTTCTATATATTCATTATGGCAGTATACTGTTTAATTGTTCTACATTTTTGCAATTTCTTATGGTAAGTAGTTTTAAATAAGCTAATTAACATTTCATAAAAGTTTCAGACTATTCGATGAATATTATATCATGCTATTCATGGAATTAAAACTTCAAACTCATTTTTCATGTTGAATTTTTGTACATATAC
Organism: Trichonephila clavata; assembly: GCA_019973975.1. Taxonomy (NCBI): domain Eukaryota; kingdom Metazoa; phylum Arthropoda; class Arachnida; order Araneae; family Nephilidae; genus Trichonephila; species Trichonephila clavata. The sequence continues at coordinate 23,315 of BMAO01038123.1, forward strand.
TATTATTCAAAACCCTAAGGCTTTTTTGATAAATGAAGTCTGAGAAAAGAAACATTTAAAAAAACCTTAGGAATTTTAAAAAATGTTTTAAAAAGTTCAAAAAATTTAAATTTTACAAAAATTTTGCAATAATATAAAAAAATTTTGTATGGAATTATTATTGAATACTAACCTTTATAAAATACAATTAAAACCAAATATTAAAAAAATTGTGAAGATGGTACCATACTGCCTTAATACATTTGGTTTTTTTCCCGTGTGACCATATGAGTCCATTACCTACTGTGGTAACTACCATAGGCAAAGTATTTTCAAATAGAGTTTGAAAATCACAATAAAGAACATTTAAATGTTGAACGTAGGTTAAAATGTCACTTTCTTGGTAAATTATCTGTGGCCAATTGAGAAACTAGGAAATTTTGCGACGCCCAATATTATACTCATTTAGCTTAATTCTGGCAAGCAATCCTGAAGTGCTGGTCCTCGTTTTAATAAAATTTATACTGTCACCTTGTAACTGCAAATTAACCCCATTAAATTTAGTAAATAAATCTGTTAAATAGGTGAAATCTGGTTTCCATTTGATCAAATTTTCCTTTAAAATTAAAATCACGATCTGGTTTAATGAGAGCCACTATCATAGACTCCCATTTACATCTCATGGACTCCCAGATTAGTTTTTTCCAATGTGGACCCCTTGCAGGTCATCATAGATCCCTGGGAGTCGATATAGACCACATTGGAAATCACTGTATTAAATAAAAAATAATGAAATTATATAAAATTAATTATTAAGGTTTTTTATAATAAATGCATTATATGCATGAGATTTTCCTACAAATAAGATATTTCTCTTATTAATCCCCCGATTACATATTTCTTCAAATACAAGTCTCTCTTAACTTTCGATTTTCATAGCTAATAGTTTAAATTTATAAGAACATACACACAAATATTTCGTTAACAAATCTACTTTCAAATTTTTCTACTTGCTTCTTGTTCAGCGCCCATCGACAAGATTTATTCTTTGAAGAAATTGATCAATTATTCTGAAGCATCATATTACATTACGAAACTTTAAATATATAATATTTTCTGCAATAAGAAAGGAATCATGTCCAATCATTCTTGTCATTCCTTTATAATATCTTATTTCGACAACTTGTTTCCCTGAAAAAGCAATATAATAATAGGTCATTAACTAACTTTGAAATTTATTTCCTACTCCGTCTTTTTTAATTGGGACCGAAAATTTTAATTTTAATGACTAATTACCTAAGCTTGCAATAAACTCTAGAGTCATCTTTTTCAACCGGACTAGAAACTTCGAGCCAAAAATTTATTTTTATTTTCGTCTTACCATTTTAAATACCTGTTAGTTGGGATAACTATCACTGAACGTGACTTTGGAGTGAAACGGAACTCTTTATTTATTTGCAAGCAAATATAAAGTGTTTTTCCATCACGGATCCCATTATTTAGTTGTCTGTTATATTTAACACCTTCGTCTGTCTTCACTACTTGCTTTCACAACTTGTTAACTCAGTCGCATAATCCCTTTCTATAAAATCTCTCCATCAAAATAGAAGAGAGAAAAAGAATTACCGCCAAATTCCTTTCTATTTTCTTCTTGTCACTTGAAAACTTCCGCCAACGAGTGCTATCCTTGAAGAAAGTCAGTGGAAATACAATTATGACGTTCGCAGTTCTTGCCGCATCAGCAATAAGAGGAACTAAAAGACGTGACTCTTCCATTCAGGTAATAGGTTAGAAATTTTCCATTTGGCTAGAACGATACGTGTTGGCGTCCTACAAAAGTACCACACGTAAGCAACGAGAAGGCTTTGTGCATGCCGTAACTATGGCAACTTGTGATTATTTGCGTGTATATTTTTTTAATCCTCCGTTCCGCTGATCCATATGCTCAACAGATTTTAATAAAAGGCTTCAAGAGACATAAGAGAAGGTTAAATGAAAAATATTCTACCTGTCCACACAAAAGAATAGCTATGTTATTAAAAAGAAAAATAATCAGCAGAAAACTTAGCGTCGGAATGTTAGAATTGTTTTTTTTTCTCGTTGTTTTGTTTAGCTTATAGAATTCTCAAACACTAAACCTCTGCTATTCTTTTTAAGTATTTCAGTCGTATTTCATTACTTATGATATTTTAAAAAGAATGTTGAAATGTTATTTCAGTGCAATTATTGTTCTAGATTTTGAAAAAAGTTTTTTTAAGTGCATCATTAACAGATTTTGAAGAAAGTTTGTTGAAAGAAAACTTCGGTTTTTATCCATATAAAGTTTTTTGTCGTTGATTTAAACTTTTAAAATATCAGAAATAAATAAATCCTTCAAAGAATTTTATTTTTTATAAAAAAACAACAACATATAATGTTTAATTTCCTGCGTAGTTTTAAATATAATCATTCTCTTAGAAATGAGTAAAATGGTTCTAATACACATGAGATTATTTATAACACTGAAATGATTGGACAGCTTTTATGATAGAATCAAAAATTACGGATGTGTTTATTTTTTTAAAAATTTTAATTGACTGGTTGTTTTTTAGTAAGTAACATTCATTAATAAGTAAAATGAATTTAAAAAAACTGTTTTTCATAGATAATAATTCCTTGCATTATGTAAATGATCATATTTTAGCCTTATTTCTGTTGATTGAGCTATAAACTGAATTTTAGTTTTTATATTTGGTTAAGAAATTTGTTGAAGCCCAGCTTCCATGCTACAGCTCCGGGGCTGGACGAGGTCGACTCAGTCTTTCATCCCTTCACTGGGTCGATAAATGAGTACCAAGTTGCCTAGGAACAAAACACTGAGGTTTCGCATCAGATTGACCACCTGACCGAAACATCTGCTCATGCACCTCAGCGCCCAAGGTCACAAAAATTTAGAAAGGCACAGTAGGCATTGGCCCTCCAATGGGCTCTTGCGCGCTACTGATTATAGTTTAGTTTAAGAAATTTACTCACAATTACAATAAACGACTCACATATACAAGCTCATATTCATTTGTATAATTTTAATAGCTTTGAGTTTTATTTTTGTGTTGTACATGCACACACATAAGTTTCTTACAAATCATTTTCCTTTTCCTATTGAAAACTCGATAAAATACACAGGGCTATCAGAAATGAATGACCCGATTACAAAATTTAATAATTCCCAGATGAATAAACAGAAAATGATCATTAAGATGTCATTGTAAAGATAAAATATGAAATTTGTTTCGTACGTAGCGTTTCGCGACGTAAAGTAAAATTTGTTTTCACAAATGTTCAAAGTGACTTCCTTTAGTCGCCTGTATAATATCATTGCGAAACTGGTCGCCCCGGACTTTTGCCTTTACACATGCATCCAATTTCCTGGAACTGTTTATACCATCTCCTTATACTCTTAGATGTGACTGCATTTCTATGGTACTTTCTCCGAAATTCATGCTGAACCGTGATAACTGATAGACTTTTTTCAAACGAGAGCATACAAAAAGCTTTCCCCACTGCGACGTCATTTCCATTTCTGTTCACAACTACAACATTGCTGCCATCTATTTGACAAAAACAATATTACAAACTCAAAATTTCATATTTTATCTTTACAATGACATATTAATGATCATTTTCTGTTTATTCATCTGGGAGTTATAAAATTTTGTAATCGGGTCATTCATTTCTGATAACCCTGTATAATGAATTAAATTATCTTCTCTCAACTGGTTTAGTTTTTTATATTTTAATTTTCGAAATATGAGTTTTTTTAAAAGGTAATTTATTTTTGACTGGTGTAATATGATTGATTGGTTATTAATGTCGCATTTTGATGGTTTTCGAGGACTGTTGGTGAACGGACCTCGTAATTTTGAACCATGGTCAAGTGATAAGAAGGACTCCTGAACTGGTACTCCACTATCCAAACTTCCACATCTCGCTGATATGAGGACTATGAGCCTTGACATATTTAAAAAGTACATTATCCCTTCTACTTAGTGGGTCTTTAATCGCACCAGAATTTGAAAGCACGACTCGACAGAAACAACGCAACCACGAGTTCACGACCATGATTACTCAGGTGTCTTGGCCACCAAATATGACATGAGATTTACGTACCAGATTTCTTATTTATTATGTATATACAACCTTATTAAAAAAAACTGGAATTTTTTGCTTACACAAAAATGTATTGTTAAAAAGTCAGACTATCGGAATGATTATTTATAATTCAATAACGATCTTATTGCCTATATGAATTTTATGTCTCCTTGAGTCATTTGTGTAAAATGTTAAGTACTAATCAAAATGATTCTGGAGTGTTTTTTTAAGGTTTTCAAATCTTATAAGTTTTCTAAATATAAATCTTTATTATTAAAAAATACTTTTTTTTTCTCAATGTTACTAATTCTGTTTTTTTTTTTTTTTTTTTTTTCAAAATTTTTGTAGGTCTTTTAAGACACCATGAACCTCCAAAGCCCGAACCAGAAGTCAAAGCCCCTGCAGAAATACCATCAAGGTACTTCAAGATATTTTAATGTGTTTCTATTTCACTATATGCCAGTATTTTTTTATAAGATCTCATTCATGTTCTGCCTTTTTTTTTAAGTGGGAGGGTGATATATTTCATTAAAATGTAATTTTAATACATGGAGATGTGCTTTTATATTTACAAATTGTTTGGTTATTCTTAAGGATATCAACATTTAAAAGTCTGAATTCAATTCTTAATCTTGATTGATCAAATGTTTTTTTATCAATTGACACTTTATAGCTCGAGCGAAGTTAAAATACTCTATAAGGGATGGGTTTTACAATCTTCGAAATCACTGTAATACATGTAACTTAATTAATATTCAACAAAGTATGTAACAAATAATTAATGCTTGCAAAAACCAATTAAAACTCAAGAAATATATTTAGAAATTATGATCTTTCAGCGTTCTAAGCACACACACTTCTTAACGCTAACTTTTGTTTTGCTTTTTGAAGTGAATAAGATCTTCTTAAACTGTGCGTTTGAATGTTACTCTATTTACAACAAAAGAATCTAAAATTGTTTTTCTATAAAACACACTATGGAAAATTATAAATGAGTGTATTTAATACATAAAATAACAACACTGACAGCATTCCAGTGTTTAAAGTGAAACTTCCAGTTCATAAACTAAATAAAACATCAGAGTAACAAAAATGAATTGTGCCGTAATATTACTGGATCACGAAGCAATAAACTTCCTATCAACTCTCAAAAATTTTGATTTCCCTTCAAAATGCAATGAGGGAATTTCTAAATATAATTTATATGTACACTTCAGAGAACCGAGTCCAAGGCAATGTGATCCTATTCGAGAGGAAGACCCCAAAGAATCATCTCCAGAAACAGAATCAGCCTCTGAATCTGACCGATTGGCAGCGCAAGAGGACGATGAGGAAGACATGGAAGCTTCACCTCTCTTAAGACTGTCCGAATCCCGAATGAGGTAAGGTACATATACTACAACTTCAATTCAAAATAAAGCACTAATCAGTTAAAGATTTGTATTTAATTATGTTTAAAGAGAAGTATCACATTCAATATATTTTGTAGGGGAACTTTCGTGAAAAAGTTATTGTGATATTTAAAAGCATTTTGCAATAAATTTTTCTAAATATTCAAAAAAATTGCAATAAGGGTTGCACCAGTTCCAAAAATTAGAATTACAGACAAAGAATAGTGTAATTTATTTAAAAGGAAAAGATTGTGATTAGCTATTGTATATATGTACAACATCTGACAATAAAGTTCGGTGATAAGTCCTGTAACATTAACATAGATTAGCGAAAATTACCCATAACTATGCATCTCTGAGATCTGCTATACATGTCCTGGAAATTTTGCAAGAAATCTTCCTTTTGGATGGAGTTCAAAAGCCTCGTCACGTTTCGTTGAATGTCAGGAATATTGTCAAATCTCTTTCCTTTCAAAGCAAGTTCGAGTCGTGTGAATAGGAAGAAATCTGGAGGACTGAGATCTGGAGATTCTATTATTGAACGATGGATGCCCAATTTATGCCACCTCCTTTATTCCAGGAAGTGTTTGACGATATTGGCTGGGTGAGGGCGAGCATTGTCGTGAACAAAAGACCGTGAACCTTGTAGTGTGTACTGGAGTGGTACTCTGCGTAGACTTTTCAAGAAACGAGTCAAATTTTCAATGTACCTTGCAGCATTCCTCATCCAGCTATCATGCGCACAATTAATCGATGATCTTTCATGATTCATTTACTCACTTTCTCAATGCTTTCGTCACTGATGGAGGTCACCGGTCTTTCACAATTGGGGTTGCCTGAAAACACTTCCCCGGCCTACCCGAAAACGGGCAAACCACTCGCGCACACACTTCATGGATAGTGATTGGTCTTCATAAACACGTGCCAGCATCGCATAAGTTTCTTTTGGTGTCTTTCCAAGCTTAAAATAAAACTTCTAATTTGATTTTCTGTACATTCATCTTCCTGTTCTCAGTTAAGAACCAACGCTCTAAACAAGCACTTTGTAAAATATGTCTTACACAGAACACAATCGACGCTCAAAACAAAGATGGGGGCAGATGGTTGAAACCCTTCGCTACACATGTGCCGCGTTTTGTTTCGCCAGTGTTGCCAGATTGGCCGTTCATTCCCCGAACTTTATTATCAGAGGTTGTGTGTGTGTGTGTGTGTGTGTGTGTGTGTGGTGTGTGTGTGTGTGGTGTGTGTGTGTGTGTGTGTGTGTGTGTGTGTGTGTGGTGTGTGTGTGGTGGTGTGTGTGTGTGTGTGTGGTGTGTGTGTGTGTGTGTGTGTGTGTGTGTGTGTGTGTGTGTGTGTGTGTGTGTGTGTGTGTGTGTGTGTGTGTGTGTGTGTGTGTGTGTGTGTGTGTGTGTGCAGACACATACATATATATCATTCGAATCGAATGAATAAATCAGTCAAGGAATTTGTTTATTTTGATTCGTAATAATCCAATCGGTAGTGACTTTTGACGTGTGACGCGACTTTTTTGTACATTTTGTGTGTATGTATGAATTACTTTTGAAACCATATTGAGAATTTTTGGTAGACTAAAATTATTAATAAATATCAGTTCTAGATTCGATAGATTAAAACGCTTAAGAATTTCATTCCATATGTTAAATTTTTTAAAAATATACTGTAATAGAGGCTTTTGTTCCTCAAATATTTTCTTTTTCTACGTTCAACACAAAACGGATTTTAAATGCTTTCTTCAATAGTGTATTTGCATTTCTTAAAACTGATTCTTATTCTGTGTTATCATTTATTATTTTGTATAACTATAAGCTAGAAGAGTCACAAAGCTTAAGACAGTTTTAGAGCAACAATTTTTCATCAGAAATTCCAGTATATCTGCTCATAAAACAATAAAGTCTTGGCACTTCATTTTTATTTATTTAAAAATACAATAAGGGTATTTTTTAATCCATTTCGATAGCGGTTTGATTTAAAATATTTCTTTAGTTTAGTATTGCTCGCTGAAACTTGTTTCATAGTTTTATATATATATAGTTAAATCTGTTTCTCGCAAATTCCGTAGCAAAAGAATCCTCCTTAAATAGGACCAAAAAAGTTATATCGATCATAAGATCTAAATCTATTTATTTTTGATTCATTATTAAGCTTTGAAGCCTCTTGAAGGTTATAATATAAAAATCTAATCAATTCAATTGAACAATAAAGTTGCATTCTCATAGAAAAAGCACCTTAATGTTTATATGTTTTTTATTATATATCTTTCCGAAGTGCATAGTGTTGAGTTCATTACATATAATAGTATTTAACTTATAATAATGTATAATTATAATAATATATAATTATTTTCTTTACAATTTTATTATAAAGAAATATGGTAGAACCTCTAAACTGCAGCCCAAAAGCTATACTGGCTGCCATAGTAATAATCAAAATTCAGTTCAAATACAAACTAAAAAGCGCATGAAAGTATTAGAAGAACATACGAAAAAATTTAAACCCGACAAGTTGACTCCTCCATTAGATAACTATAAGCAAGAATTCTTAATAAAAAGGAACAATATATCTTTACCATTGCTTTTGAACATCGCAATTTGAAAAGAAATTTTATCATTTTTAGCTTCAAAACATGCCCTATAAATAGGCTAAAAGCCTGAGAATATTCGGTCTTATGCAAAGTTTTGCCCAAATTTTTAGGAAGTCATAGACTTATGATAACATCCATGCACAGCGGATGGATCAAACACACCACGTAAACAGGATAGAGATCAAATGTTACATATGAGAGAATCGATTCCACTAGACTCCTTTTTCACACCTGTAAACAAAAAACTCATTCTCCAAAGCCTTGCGGAAGAGAATCCATACTCTTTCCGTTTGCTTTGACCTTGTAAATCCTTCACTTCGTTTTTGGTATCCTAGTATAAGAGCATTATTTGACTTCTAGAACAGAAAATATATTCGAGTGTAAAGATCCGTTAACCGAGAATGCAATCCAAAGCTTATTATCCATCAAAACTCATTCTTTTTATCTAAATAAAAAGAAATAAACGAAAAATAATGTGAAATTTTCGAAAGTAAATATGTATAAAAAAATATTAAAATCAAGAAGTTTGCTTCTTGGAGTAAAGATATCGTTATACCTTCAAATTTATTCTTATACATTATATTAAAAAAAATTAAATTTCTGAATACTTTATTACAAAATACTAAAAGGTAATTTTTAAATATTATTTATACGCTTATTAATTATTTTAATTTTAAATACTGTGTTAAAATTTTTCAGAAATTCATTTAATTAATGCTATAAATATATTATTATCAATTTCAAGTCAATAGTTTTATTTTGAGGTACGAATAGCAGTTCTAGAAATTAAATTAAATATCAATAAATCATTTACTCTGAATTTAATGATATAGTTTTATTATGTAGTTCAGGAAGCTGATTTTAAAACTTATAAATACATGCCTCCCTATTTGTTTTTCTAAATAATTTTTATCTTTAAATTACTAGAATTTTATAACGTAATTTTTCAGACTTTTTTTTAAATTCTTAATTATTTTTAATAAATTCTTTTTGCAGTCTCTGACTCTTTCAAAATGATTATTTCTCTTCTTTAGTGCTAACAATTTTAATTAAACAAATTTCAAGCAATAAAAATATTTTACTCGTAATATACAACATATGCTGTCATTCTGTTTAAGATAGATGCAAAAATAACATTCAGGTTTAATTAAAATTATCTAATTTGGAGCAGAATCTTCCATTATTTTTTCTACTTTTAAGCTCTTGATTTTTTTCTATAAAATTACTTTCATATTATTTCTGTAGATAAAACCCAACATCAACACTTTTAAATTCATACCATGCAATAAAGCTTTCCATCAGTTGTCAAGTGATTTCGTAGTCGGAAGCTGAATTTTTGGGTCTACTTTTAAATTATTTTTTTCCTTATAGAAAAAAAATCTTTGTTTCTTAGGCTACTTTTTTTCTAAAACTTCTTTTTTTTACATTATAATTAAAAAATAAAGTTAAAAAGTCTTTTCTGTTTCATTCAAGGCAGTTTCATATAAGAGTTTTTCTTAAGTCCTTTAGATTTTAATTGCCAATGGTTTTCATTTTAATTGTAATTTCAAAAAGACTGCGTTTTAATTTGTCACTAAGGGAAAAAGAGAGATTTTTCTCTCGTTAATATTTAAGGCTCCTTTTTTGCTTATTTGTTTTTGTATATGTTTAATTAAAACTGTCAAAAAGAAAACAAAAAAAAAACAGAAGAGAACGAAAAACAGAAAATGTGAGGCAAATATTTCTTCACAACTTGGGTGGTTTCAGAATGCCATTAAAATATCAAAAATGCATTAGATTGAGTTATGAAAATGTTTATATTATTTTCGCATGAAAAGTATTAAACTCTCTCTCTCTCTCTTCTCTCTCTTCTAACTAGGACATGTGTAATGCTAGCATTGCACATATTTATTTTTTCTATATTAAAGATTTAGCAAAGAATCGGAACAAAAAAAATGTCTACACAAATACGATAGTATAATAATTTGTAAAACTAATGTTAGTCTGTTAAAAAAATTAAAGATAAATTAACCTTTTTTAAAATTCTCATTTATTTTTATTATTATTTATGATTTAAATCTTTATATCATATTCTTTATGTGTACTTATTTATTGCAAAGCATTCTTCTAAGGAATTTGATTTTGCTAAATTTCTCTAATTTATATTCTTAAAATTTTATTTTTCGGGCAATAATTTCAATTTTTTTTCCGCATCTGCTTGTCAAATTTATAACATTTGAAGTATTTTTATAATTGATGAGTAGTTTAAAAACTTATTTCTATTTTATATTATAAAGAATAGAGACAAAAAAATATTTGTCAAATTAATACCTGGCTACATTTTACTAGGAAATTATCCCTAGGCTCACTGGAATCGAATTAATTTCAATCCAACTCAGAAAGTTATGTTAAGTTAATTCATACGGAATTCGGACTGCAGCGATATCATAAGACGTATTATCCGTTGATTAAATTAAAAACATTAAGGAAAATCTTGATAGATGCTGCTACAATAACGAAGGTTGCGTTTTTTACTTGAAAAAGAATTGGAAACAGTACATCCAAACAACATGTCATATGAATAAAGAGGAAAATGTTTCTCAGAAATGTTTCTCATCCTTTTTAATGACGATAGCAGCACTACAGCTATGGGTGAAAAAAATAAATGTGTTTGTTAAACTATCCACACGTGTGCATCACATAACGTAACAAAATCTGAAACAATTCATAAATTCAGCAGTCTGACAGGTACTGTTAGAAAACATAGACCGCTCGCAAAGAAATAAGTTTCTGAAGTCACAAAAACAACCACACCACGAACATTAAAGTACAGCCAAATGTGTTATTTTTTTTTAATTCCGTTGATGTAATATGTTTCTATTGAACATGTAGGAAATAAAAGTTTATTATTGTTAAAAAGCCCAGCACATTCCAAACTAGGAGTCCCAGTCGATGTTGAAATCCGTAGAATATTTTCATTTTAGTTTTTCTACTACTAAATCGCTTAAACATAGAAAATTTTTGAGAGGCTTTGTTAATTTTTTTTTTTGCCGAAATATGGGAGAATACTAGCAATTACCATATTCGAACAACTGAAATTGTATATTTAGGGACCGAAGTCCCCTTGAAGAATAAATACGAAAATAATCGTGTACAGAGAGAGAGGAGTATTTTTAATGCATATGTTCATTACAAACTTTTATTTATTAATGAATGATTTATTAATGAAATCCGTTTCCATTAAGCCTTTTGAATACAGATATTCGTGATAGATCTCTAGCGATGACTTAAAGCTCTGAACGTAAAGGGTAAACTGCAGACTTCCTGTTATGTGGAATAGTTATTGTTATATATCGATCTTTAGAGCAGCTGTAATTCGCTCTCCTTACAAAAGTTTCAGGTTTCTGAAATTGCTTTCATGGCAACTCCCTGTCTTGAAATATTCACACAACCAAATTCGAGTACATTCCGTACAAACTGTTGATCCTTAAATATTCATGCACGGAACAGCTTCTACATTGTCTCTCCTTCTTTTAAAGAGCCGATAATTCATTTTTTTACAGAATTGTTCAAATGATATGCCATAACAAACCATTTTGAGTTCTTACACACTAAAATCAAATGCTGGAACGGCACAAATTCACCCAGATATTTACTTTCCACTAAGCTCTTGTTCACAGTCAGTCGACATTGGTATATGCTTTTATCAAAAAAACCATTTGATACCATCTGTAACTGTAGTTTCTCCAATTGTGTGTATTTTCTTTAAATTAAACTAAATAAGATAAAATCTCATTATATATAATGCTTATTAGGTCGAGGGGGAGGGGGGGTATTTCATGGAGTATTATAATTTTTAAATATCTAAAGCAGCGTTTCTCAAACTGTGGGGCGTGCCCCCTAGGGGCGTAATAACTCTACAAGGGAGGCGAAAGATATTGAAAAGTCGAAAACAAATGATTATTTTTAAAAACCTTCATTTACTGAATGGAAACAAAATGAAATACATTCTGACATAATAAAAAATAAAACACACTTATACTGATATAATACACTAATAAATATATCAGTTCTGAGCAATATATTTTATAATTAATTTAACAATACAATAAGTTAAGAACAAGTTTAATAATTACCAGTGACCCTATGGGCTTGTCCTATATAAAATTGTGTACAAAAGAGTTATTACTTATCTTGATAACTTGTACGGTATGTAATTAATATTTTAACTGAGGATTAAAAGTTACGTGATTCACTCACTAATGCTACTGTTTTTCACTTAGACTTGCGAATGGGATGTATTGGGGGGAGCGAAAGAAAAATAAGATAATCCTCTGAAATAAGTAAATCCTTCGCAAACCCCGTCAAGGTCCTTTTATTGCATTCCAAAGCCTTCGAAATAAGTTTATGGATAGTAGAGCACAAAGAAGAGCGTACTTCGGAAAGACGTATATATACGTCTGGGGCAATTAATACTTTGTCTGAGCGAGACTTTCATATACGCTAGTTGCACTTAAAAGGTTAAAGTATTGTAACTTCAGCTTCAAAGTATAGTATATTGAGTTCAATACATTGTTATTGTATGGAGGGGGGGGGGGCATGATGAAAATTGTGATTGAATTTTGGATCACAAATACTGAAAGTTTGAGAAGCACTGATCTAAAGGTAATCTTGGACGCGCGTGAGTGTACATATAAAATATATATATATATATACTGAAAATGTCATGGATATATATCATTTTTAAAATTCAAATCAAGCAAACTACACACACATACGTATGTGTATATATATATATAATCAAAATTTCTCTACAAGAGAGAGATGAATTAACATGATTAATACTTAAAAGAATAGCAATTGCTAGATAACAAGACAGCAGAATTTAAAAGGATTTAAAAGGAATATATATATATATATATATATATATATATATATATAATCTCAAAATTAAGGGGGGAAATTTAATAATAAAAACATAAATAATTCTGCTGAGAGGGAAATATCAAATATCCGAAATTTTCGAAGCTACCACTAAGACTGAACTAAGAAACTCGATGAAATAATTTATTCTAAAAAGGAAATCTAAAAGTATTTTATTCGCAGTAGCGAATACCCAGTTAATTAAATATGTTAATTAACTTGATTAAACATTCCGTTCGCAACATAGCTTTCTTTTAATGCACTGCAAAAGCACTACCTTTGTTCGAGAGAACTTTTTAATGAAAGCCACTAAAAATGTCCTACATTTTCGAGTAATCGTATCTATTATACATCGTTAAGAAGTAACTTTTTTGGCAAAATAATTTGCTGCGAAATGAAATTTTGGCTGATCTGAAGTCATGAAGTTCTCTAGAATTGCCTGTTAGATTTGTTTTATTTAAAGTTGATGTGATATAAACTGCTCAAAATTTTTCACTTGCAATAGTGTTGGAGTTTTATTTTAAAATTATATTTGTTTAATCTTATTTTAAGTAGAATAAGTTTTCTGGAATATTATTGTCTGAAATCCATCTTATTTTAGTGCATTTTATGTATGTGTTAGGTATGTATTACTTCTTTATAAGCATCAATACTTGTTTGTTGTGTTGTTCTACAGTAAAATATTTCATATTTTCAAATAAAGCATTTAACTTGGAAAATAGCAATTTAAATATTTTTGTCTTTGACTGCTGATAATCAAAATGGGCGGTAAAAGCAAGTGACGATGTTTCTGCAAAGGGTTCACTCGCAAAAAAAAATACGTTGTCAATAGCTGATTGTGCAGTTCTCTCTGCGCCAATATATTGAGTAGAATAAATCTAAGTAATCAAAATGTGCTATTAAAATACCAATAGCTTTGAATAATGTATTAGAAAATAATTTAAACTTAGAACACATTCTGAGATGTAAAAAAATATCAAGTTAGAAATATTTAAAACAAAAGAAATATTTAAGTCCTATAGGGTACAACAAATATATTCCTTTTTCATCCAGCCTCTAAAATTTTGTAATATTTTTTTATAAATAGACAAATTTTTTACTTTAACACGGAAAAACTATCGATTTAGCTTTCAAATGTAGAAATCGACAAAATAAAAGAATACGTTTTATAAGGGAAAAAATAATTGTTTCAAACTGAAAATCAGAAATAAAATGTACGTCCTATTTAATGATGAAAAATCATAATATAATAATAACTTGAGAGTATTTTCTAAATGAAAAAAGGTAACACTATTAACTAAGAGAAAACAGACCTATAAGTTCTGTTGGTCTTATAAATTAATCAGAAAAAGACACCTTATCTATGTGTATTATAAATTTGGGTTTCTAATATAAAAAAAAATTTACGTGCACATTTTTCACAATAGCTTCTAAAATACTAATTCAATTCTTTAAAAAGTTTATTAGAAAGCTGCTAAAATCTGTAGCAGATTTATAGCCTGGTAATATTTATTATCTAACCAGATGTAGGATATAACCTAATGCTGTTAAATCCTTTAAACTTTATCTGCAATCTGTCGTGCTAAAATGCTCTTAAATATAAATTAAGTCGCAATCTGTCTTCATTTTGTGCTCCGTTGCGCAAAGTAACTTTATCCGAAAGCCTTTTTGCGAAATTTCCCTTGAGAGAATAACTTTCTTTAGGTGTGAAATTTTTAAGCCATGGTCATTAGCTTTCAATTAATTTTCTTCGCGTATCCAAAGCCGTATTAATTTTGTTCAGCTAAAATTTAAAACAAAGGAAGTGCAAACAGAAAATTTTTAATTAATGGATTTTTTCTACATTTCATTTTTAACTTTTAACTCTTACAGTGTTTCCTTTTATTTCTCATATTTCTTCATCCATTGGGAGGATTAAACTGGCGTGCATTACATCATGACTTTCATTTTTTTTCAAAGACGGATGCGAATATTAATTTCTAGCTATGCTTGAAAAGCTATGCTCATTCCTCCACATTTTCTTAGTTTATATTACACACGCAATGAATGTTATTTATTCTATCATCAGAATAAAATATAACAAAAAAATCAAAGCGATGCTATAATAACACTATTTTAATTTTAAAATAATTTACGTTTCTTTTAAATTATTTTTTCCATTGTACCCGTAACAGAATTTTGATTAACCATTGGAATATCATGATATAAATGATCATTGTAGAAAACACAATTGATTTTTCAAATAAATGCTATTATAAAAAATATCGTGAACTCTCGCCCGTGGATCGGTTAGAATGCACCAAAACATATGACATATTTATAAAACCAACACATTTACTACTATGACTATCGAATCACCATATAAATTCGACCTAACTTGGAGAAAAGTCAGACTGATTGCTAATTTAAATATTGTGATAAACGTGCAGTAGAGTTTCTCGGTGTTTGAGGGTTAGAATAAGATAAGCTGTAATCAGAACAATTCTAATTTATTATTCTTTCACTTAATTTTAACAACTTAGGGTAGGAAATGCAGATTTCTATTAAGGTATCCGACTACCCTAAAACTGTGAATTTTGCCAAAAATTGACAAATTTTTTTTATGATTTTATATTATGGGCATCTTATTTGCTTTATAAAAATACCAAGTTTATCATTTTCCGTTTACTAGAACAAAAACTACAAGTGTTTTAGTAAAAGCAGATGCCATTACTTTAAGCAAGATGTCATACTTTAAAACGCGTTTTGCTCGAAATGTGATTTTTTGAAAATAATCTAACGGGGTCAGCGATTGCTAAAAAAGTTTTGAACATAATTAACTGAAATTTTTTCTGTAAGTTCGGTGTAATAGTAGAATTGTTTTAACCTTCAGATTTATCAATCACTGTTTTAGTACAAAATTTACAGTCCCTTATGTGAATATAATCACTGTCTTTTTAAGCATTTTCATATAGTAACCGAGATAAAGTGCTCTGGTTTTTGTAAAAAAGAAAATATCTCTTATCCTGAAGGTCATTTCAAAATTGAATAATATAGCAACACATTAGATTGAAAAAATTGGTGCAGAATGGGCCGCGTTTATGCTATTTTTTGTCAATTTTTACCCATTTTGTCCCATTTTAGTAATAATAATTTCTTTATCTCTTGTTAATTTTAGCACATTTTTCTTAAAATGCACCAAACAAATCTAAAAATAACAAAAAAATCCCCATATCACCTTTTTTTTAAAAAAAAAGTTGTCGCAACCAGTTGGATACCTTAAGTATAGGAGCAAAAGCACTAGAAAGGATACTTAATATTTAATTACAATTCAATTAACTTAATCTTAGAACGCTTTGGTTACCTACGGTTTAAATTACCATAATTCCGTTCTCAGTTATTCGACATCTGGCTGCTATTAATGTAATCCAACTTATTCACTAAATAGTCAATTAGCAATCTTTAACTATTCATCAATTAATCGTCGCGTAACATAAACCGAGTAACATTATTCCATTAACTACTAACTTTTTAACTCCTAACCACTAACTCTACGTACCTAAAAGTTAATGCTTAAATATCATCCTTCATTTACATAAACCGTGTTTTCTTCTTCGGGAGAAAGTTTTCAAACGAACAACATTTAAAAGAAAAAGTTTTCCCCAAGAAGATTAGTAAGAGAAAGATAGACCGTTACAATATCTATAAGAATTGATATAATATTTTTCTTAAAGATTAATCCGCAGCAATAATAGTCTTCCTAGGTTGAAACTTCTGAACCTTTTACTTGAACTCCGGTCGTTTCAAATATTATCCCTCTAACTCTTTAATTTCTGAATGACAACAGTCGCCAACCTATCTCTAATCTTCTTCATTTGAATTTAAATAGTAACTCTCCTTAACATAAATCACGGATCCTTCACAGAAAGCGGTTTTATAATCATACAACAGTTAAAAGGAATTTTCCCTTGAAGATTAGGAAGAATCGGAAATAGAACCCGTTACAAGAATAATTCAGTTAAAACTAATCCATTGATTTAATTTTTTTTTCTAAGATACCCCAATGGAGTCATAACAGCTAAGTTTTTGTAAAAGTAATAATAACAGGAATTTTATTAATTCTCTTTTCTATTAATATTGCATTTAATAAAATTAAAATGGTCTATTTGTGATTAAATTCGTGAAAGAACAATATCTGAGATGATACTTCACCTACAGAATTAGAAGCCCCTCTCAAAAGGATGGCAGACTTGTTAAATTTGATGTGCAACTATTCGTTATTCCGCGTAAGGATTGTTAGAGTAGCCAGGACACGGATTAACAACTCTACTTGAAAATCTCTGAACAGGAAACTCTTTGTCACGAACCTTTTACCATTTGGGAGTATGGGAATTGAAATTTCCTGATGTCCAAATACCGTTGAGCGAGATAACAGTCAGTGGCTTCTTCATACTCTACATAATCCATTTCATAGTCTTCATAGGCAGTAAATGCGAGGACTAAGAGGACTTTCTCTCTCGATGGAAAGAATTCGAATCTATTACTTGATTTAAAGTTAATTGCTTTCTTCATTAATCGCGAGTATGTTTTTTTTCTGAGAGGGGGAGCTCTTTTACTTTTTACAGTTATTCAGAGTGAAAAGATTTAAAACGAGACTAATGTTCTAAATGGTAATAAATTCAAAATACGAGCTTATCAAAATTTGCATTTGAATAGCAAAAAACCTCTTTTATAAAAAAAAAATTCGTAAATCTGATTTTTTTTTTTTTTATTTTGTGGGAAAAAAATTATTTTTATTTTTCTTGATAATTTTATTTATGTTCACAATTTTTTATAGTTATTGCATATAACAAATTTTTAAATCATTTCATTATTTTATCAGTAAATATTTTATTAATTACGAATTTGAAACTTATTGTGCCACATGTACCAAAAAAAAGCTCAAAAGTAATGTATATGTGGTTAGATAATTTTTCTTCACTTTTGCGTATTTTTTGTTGTTTATGATGTTATATTTTATAAGCTGTGAATTGTTTACCAAAGAAAACGAAAACTAAGTTGTAAGAATCCCACCTGCGGGCCTAAAAGTGTGGGAGAATTGGAAAGAAGACTAGCAATACTTCAAAAACAATCCAATTTATTCACAATATTAACCACAACTCAGATTCAGTAGATCAGGGATAAGAGATGCACCCAATTAATCAATCTGGAGAGAATTAACGAGGTACGCGAGATATAAGAAGACTTTAATACTAAATACACTTACTCAAGGCAATAGCTGTGACTTCTTAGTTATTTAATCTAGATTTAATCTCCAGTGACGATTCGTCACTTTAAGTAGTTCAACTATCAAATAGTCAATATCCCCGATTCACATTCAATTTGATTAATCTCTGCTCCGATAGCAATCTATCATATCTCCCTCTGTAACCTGAAAGCCTACACTATATTAGTAGCTTTAACTTACATAATCACGTCTTCTTCGAAGAGGAGTTTTATAATAAAACAATTTTTAAAGACCAGAAATTCCCTCAAGAAGACTATTTGTGAAAGGAGCGCAGATAGAACCGTCACAAATTTATTTGCATATTTTCAATATAGCTGTAGATGATATTTTATATAAAAAAAGGCTTGTTTTTAAGCAAGTTATCTTTAGTACTTAAGCTTGCATACATGTTATAAAACAGATTGTAAAGTAAAATAAATTATTTAATATGCTCAAAGTAGACTCAAAAAACTACTTTATAGTCAGTTCAAGTCAAAATATATTATACTGAAATACGAACGTTTTCTATGCAGACAACCGTCTGAACTTTTAATAAAGTAGAGTACTCTTCATAAACATGGTGATTAAGTTGATAAAAACAGGGTTTTTTTAATTAACGTGAGCATGTTTTTTTTAGCTTCATTTTAATAACTGAGAAAGAAAAAAAATGTTTATCACTTCCAACTAAAAAACTTATTTAACCTTTTTTACCGCATATTTTTTTCAGAGAGTCCTCTTCTTCTGACAGTGACAGTGATGTGGGAGAGTCACGCTTAACAGTACTACAAAATGAATTAATGTAAGTTTTTTTAGAATATAAATATTGGCATCTTTATTTTTGAAAATTCATAACTTCATACTAAATTTTAAAAAATAGTGGTGGTCTTTAATAATTTATAATTTGAGCCTATTTTTCCAGTATCTTTTTAATTTATATTCAATTACATATGAAGACAATATATCTATGTGCTATGTCAAAAAATATTTGATTCCAGGCATGAATTTTATTCTTATCAGACAAATTTTAAGAAAAACTTTTATTTTGGAACTCGAAATTTGTATTTGTTATTCCGTGATTGTATTGTTGTAAATTTACTTGGAAGCACACTTTCCCTGTAGAACTCAATTTTCCACAAGCAAAGTATCACTGCAGAGAAAACAACATACGCTGCATGTTTAAATATTGTTACAGTAACCTTTATGCAGAAATGCTCTAGCTTTCCTCTTCGAACATTGAAAATCTGTAAATTTAATGACATTTGAACATTTTCATAATTTTAACAAAACTTTTTTAGTAAAGCAGATGAAAAATGGCTAGAGTTAGAGTCATATTTATGATGCATAATAAAACTACACGAGGACTAACATAACTAAACATGGACCTCGTAATTTTGAAACACGGTCAAGTGACGAGGACGACACCCTCCTCGCTAACGTCCGGAATACACTAACGGGAGGACGTTTGAGCCTTGATATATTTAACGTGAATCGGCCACATCTTCACCGCGGGTCTTCAGTGGTGCTAGGCTCGAACCCATAACACGCCAGTCACAAGTCCGTTACCTTGGCCATTAGTCTACCACGGTCACAGATTAAAATTGGTAAATAATTTACAATGTTCTTTTTTATTTTATTTAAATTGCCTCTATGTTCAGTTGTTTCGTATAGATTCTTACATGAAAAAAATTAGAAAAAAATTGCTGTAAAATCTATACAACACTAAATATCTTTTGCGAATTTTATTTCCATCCAATTAAAGCTTTGGGATATTCTTATTAGAACTTTTATAGCATGAGTATTTAAGCAGAAAGAAGCTCTCTCTCTTTGTTGTATTTTTAAATTTATCTCCACCAGGACTTGCTCAAATAAAATTCGTTTATCCTTTCAATTTCGGGAATCTCATTCAAACTGACTGCAATATTGATTGTTTACAAATTTATTTCAAAAATTTGAAAAATGAGAGGATTTCAATTAATTTTTGACTTGTTGTATTCTTAAAACTAGGAATGGCATTACCTTTGCATTTTTACCACAGTAAACTTTTTCGATCACGATCAATGGTACTTGCATTTTCAGGAATAACCTGTTTTTCTTGTATTATTTCTTGGATCTATTCTTAAATGTAATCATATCCACTATTTCAAAAACAAAGAAAATAGTTTTTTAAATCAAAATATTATATCCGAAACTGGTTTTTACTATAAGGAAAATTCAGCCAGGGATAAAGTTTTAGATTCCGGATCATATTTATAATTTAATGCATAAATTTAATTTTCAGGTACTCACAGAATCAGATTTCAAAAAGAATTCTAGTTTCTGAAATACATATAAATGATTTTTTCCTGCGTTATTTAGATGTTATTCAAAAACACATATTTTTAATACAATTAAAGAAGTGCAATATTTTAATTTTATTAATAAAATAAAAAGTGGTATTTATATTCAATTTGAAAATTTTTTGCCTTTAATTTACTCTTGGAAATTCTAGTTTTTCTTCCCACTCTAAGAATCTTTAATGTGATTGTTAGATGTTAAATAAAACATTGAAATAAAAAAGAATGTTATTGCTAAAATCTCAATTTATAAAATATGAAACAATTAAAGCTGAAATAAACACTTAAACTAAAATTTTAAATGGGTTTATGTCTTAGCTTCCTTTAACGCCCTTTTAGGTATATCATGTTTCAGATCAAAGGCTATTCAACAAAGAAGAAAAACTACATTATTTCCTCAATAAATAACAGTTAAATATGATCAAATGAATAGGGATAATAATCCGCTTGCTTGGAAAAGCCAGGATTACACTCAGTATGAAAAGTGAATCAATGTCTCAATGGCGTGTGATGTAAGAAAATGTCTTCTGTAACATACTATTAGGATTCCAAAGTTCCCGGACTGAGCCTATAACGTGGAAAATTTTCGCTGTAGAGCGACTGCAATAACTTTTCTGTGTTATTGCATTCTTGCCCTTTTCTAAAAAATATTGTTCCAAATCGGTGGGTCACCACGGCTTCGTATTTTGTAGGAGGATGTATTTAGTCGTCAAAGATTGAAAAAAAAATTGCTTTTGCTGAGCGAATAATGGATATTAATTTTTGTGTTCGTTTGAAAAAAAATCCTACCCAGACTTTCAAAATTTTGAAGCAGGTATGAGGCTGTGATACATTTTTGCGAACACAAGCTTTGAGTGGCATCGACGTTTCAGCGAAGGCATGGAAAGTGTCGAAGACGACAATCGCTCTGGACGTCCGCAGACTTCCTGCACCTCTGAAAACATCGAAAAAGTTTCTGCGGTGGTAAGTAAGAACAGGTTTCAAAAAATAGCTGAATCATTTGAGATATCCTCGGTCACATGTCAAGGGATACTGATTAAGGATCTTAACGTGCACAGTGTGTTTTAATACATAGTTCCCCGCGAGTTAAATGGACCAATCTGCAAATGAAGTTAAAAGTGCCTCGCCGGATGAATTAAAGGACAGGATTAAAAGAGGATTCCAGAAATATTTCGATGACCTTTACAAGCCATGGCAAAAGTGTGTTGTTACACAAGAGTCTTATTTCGAAGGTGGGTGTATTTCATCAGTTTAATTGGTAATATTTTTTTAAGTTATAGACTCAGTCCGGGTAATTCTACTACGTATATTGAGAGTTTAATTAATCTGTTCACAAATTTACTAAGGAAAGGAGAATTATTTTAAGTAAATTAGGTTTTTCTTCCCTCTAGGACATAAATTAATCCAATATGTGAAACATTATTTCACCGCCAGAAAATTCACGAGATATTTTTCAATGATTATTTTGCATTTTAAAGACGAATAGACTGTCTCGGAAATTTTTAATATTCTTTGTAAAAAATAAGAAATTTTATTTTAAAAAACTTCTTTAATTTGATTTTGTACTTATTTTATTTAATTTTATTTGAAGTTGGGATGATAAAACATATCTTGCATTTTATTTGATAAAAAAGAGGACTCAGTTTTGATTAACTACAAAATGAATTCTCAGAACTCATTTTATGAGGAAGAAAAATGAGTTCATGATATGCTATTTTTGTTTGATAACAGATAACATGATTATCAGACATTAGATATCAGTTTTTATCACAGACAATTTTAGTTAACTTTTCAGCAACTTGTCAAGAATTCCTTTATGAAGAGAATCGAAAGAAAATTCAAAAAATAATTTGTTTTTCCATCTATGTTGATTTAAGACGTTTATATTATATAAATTTTAGAGAGATACTTTTAATAATTATATATAATAGTTTGTGAATCGCTAAGAATTGATCCAGAATTTGACAAAATAGGAGAAACTGGTTGATACTATCGACTCCTGAAGCAATCAGAATTAAAGAAATTTTTTCTTCAGTAAAAATAATATTTATATTATTAATTTAAAATCTCAAATAAATATATAAGATCACTTAGGATATAAATATATAAATAAGGAGATAGTTTAAAAAATCTTTCTTTTTTATGTTTAAATTTTTTTTACAAACCAAAATTTTGTTTTTTATAGATTTGTCATCTTTTACCTTTAAAATATTGTTTCTTTCAGACAAATGTACAAAATTATATAATAATCGTATTAAAAATTGGTCATTCTTTAAATTTATAATTGAAATAACACTGTTCATTATTCTTGACATAAAATTTTAATTTGAGTATTTAAAAAAGACACATGAATACTATAAATAGAAATTTTTTGAACCCTATTTATGTATAAACTATACTTCTTCTTAAGCGTACAGCTGATTTCCGGCCAAGATTGTCTCTGTTAATCTGAACCATCTTGATCTCTGTTCATTGCTATAGTTTTTCATCTATTTACACCGATGTTTCGAAAGCATTTTCCTGTATTTTCTACCCATTTTGTACGGATCTGCCTCTTCCTCACACTATACACAACACAAACAAAAATTTTGCTGTTACAATTCGCATAAAATAGGCAGAACGTATAGTATTATATTTATTACTCTAATTCTGGTGAAAAGACTCAAAATTTAATGACCAAACTTGAAATTCACAGCAAAGTCAAAGCCGTTTTTTGTGGAACAAATAATTTTTTTTATATTTGATATATTTTAGATCCGTCAAGTGCGAGCTTGCTAAGTGCCTAAACAGAGAGAAAAGCTGTCGAATGGCTTTAGAAGTGAAAGAATCAGAACTTCATAAACTGAAACTAGACAGGTACATTAATTTTTCCCCTTAATTCTTATTTTAAATTTAGTGCATAGGGAACATTTTATATAATTAAGTCTTTTATTTGATTACTAATTTTAATATTAAACAAGTTTTTCATTTTTTTTATCATAGCATTTTTGAATTTATGTAGAACGTATCGAATCTAATCAATTGTATTTCTACTTCTACATATACTAAAATCTTTCATTAAAACTTAGAATAATATTTTCCTTCCAATTCAGTTTATAACTTTAAGTGTTAAAACAGGAAAATTAAAAAATTGAGGTTTATTTAACGGGAAAATCACTGTTTAAAATTGCTGTCGTTCATGAATACTACTTCACAGAAAAGATTAATATTAATAAGAATATTTTAAAATATTTTTACTTCAAAAATAAATGTTTGACATTAAAAATAATGGCAACTTACATTGCAATGAAAGTCGTTGTTACGATTCTCAGTTACAAAAAATTATTCAATATTATTTCAGTTATAAATTATAAAAGGTTTCAATGACATTTATTTGGGAACTTACGTATTACACCATCGACCAATTTCCTCAATTCGAAAGACATCACTAAATGCTGCGATATACATCCAGTAGTAGAGACCGTTCTAGAGTATTCAAACACAGTATTCAACGATGACATTTTTTGAGAATTGGCAATGTTTTTTTTTCATTTGGAGGATTTGGTCGACAGTAAAGTATCTTTATGCGATATTTTACGATACGAATTCTCATTATTATTAAGTTGTGTACTAAAAAATTTACAATGTTTATTAATTCAGTGTAAAAATCTTTAACTCGTCTTGTGCAAATATATTCTTTATAGTATGTCAAAATACTTCAGAAATGTACTAGAAGGTACTTCAGGTACCAGAAGCATAAAACACAAAAAAAGAAATAATTCTTCTCTATTTACGAAATATTTATTACAAATCAAAAACTGAACTATTTAGCTTTTACAATATTATCTTTATCGTTCTTTGATATTTTCTGCAAAAATCTTGCGATAATCATTACACGCTGATTACTTGCATTTTCTTTTAAAGTATGCACTTTTCACATAGCATCAAAAACTTATTTCCTATTATTGTTTGTTCGTTTTTTTTTTTAATTTTCATGTTCAATTAATTCTCTAGGGACTTTGAGAAGAAGAAACAAGAATTGAAAGAACTCCGTTCCAAACTCGAAATGCTCCAGAATCGCAATCGCTTTCTGAATGACGAAATACAGAAACTGTCCCGGATGTTGCAGCAAGAGCAATTTAGGAATCACAGTAAGCAGCTGTGAGTGCTCAGATCACTCCTCATTCCGCCATTTTGAGTGGCACTAAGCATTCCATTAAAGAACAACATAAGAGACAGCGAATTTCATTTAGGATAGTGCGATTTCGACAGAGTGTAAAATACAATAACTTCTAGAAAATTACAATCTTTACATTCCGCGTGTTAATGTGAATTCTTCTCCTGTTTTTATCGAATTGAGAAGAATTCCTCAAAATTAGAACAATGATAGATATTTTTATAGAAAGGTCAACCGTTTAAAATGTTTCACCAGCATTGTTAATGAAATTTTTAATGACGTGGTACTTTGATTGTGATAAAATTAATTTTTTGCTATGTTAACGCTGTCAGAACGATTAGATACATAATTTTATGAATAAATCAGAAAGGACAAATTGGTGACAGAGCGCCAAGTTTTCACAACCAGACTTATAGATGGCATTTCTCTTATTTGAGCATACCATTTTCATTTAAAAACTCACCTTTGAAAATAATATGTAAAACACGTTCTATATTATTTTGTCTTCAATTTCTAGAATTCAAAATTTAATTTTGTCATTGCTTAATCTTTCAAATGTTTTATTTCTAGAATTAAAATTTTTTGAAAACTTCCTATGTAAAGGAATTTTTTTTTAAGTTTCTAACCCCTGTTCATAACAACAATTTCAATCTTCATTGCATTTTCATCCTCACATTCTTAACATATTTGGATCCTTTAGATTCAATATAAATAGTACTGTTATGTTTTTTCCACACATCATGCAGTTAATTTTATGGTTTCTGACTGTTTCTGTTTCGTGGATTATTTTTTTCATAAAATTAACATATGTTTTAGACACTTTTGTCATTAAATTATCTCATAATATTTCTGAAATTCTTTCAATTTGTTTTATATATTTATAAAATTATATTCGCTTATTCATGTGAAATTAAAAACTTATAATGAAGACATAAGTATAAACAGATTAAAACCCTTATTAAAGGTTAAATTCCCATCCTTGGCTATTTTAGCCAAAAATTTTCATATTATAAATATAATTAACTACTATATTCTCAATAAATTTAAATTCTTTAAATTAAGTTTAGATATTTTAGCTCATTTCTCGTTTTTCTAAGGAATGCGCTAACTACCAATTTATAAGGTTATACCTTCGAGAATAATCAATAAAAGTTTTCTCCTTTGTCTATCTTTTAATTAAAATCAGTCTCGTAATCTAAATAAAGAATTTATATTAATCGAAAGTAATTACAAAAGAGAAAACTATGCGAATATTAAGTAGGTGAAATAATTAATTCAATCAACTCTTGCTGAGTCTATAAACATCGTAACTTTACCACTTCATCAGTCTGTAGTTAGATAATTGGATGCAAATACATTGTTATATTAAGAATTTAAGGAATATTTGGTTCACATTTGGTTACATCTTGAATCCAAGAATATCTACGAATTAAGTACTTACACTATTCAGAATGTATCCACTTATCTGGATCAGGATAAGAACTCTTTGTTTCAGGAATTTACAGGACATGTCCGCTGAAGTAGATCAACTAAAACGTGACTACGTGTTCCTTTTACAATCATGCATCCGTATTACATGTACTGATGGTCCAGAGATGATGGAACTCTACATGTATGGAGAGAAAAGGGTTTGTATATTTATTTTTAAAGCAACATCAGTACTGATGAGTTGAAATATCTAAAATGTTGAATGTTGTTGTTAATTCTTATGTAAAATTTGGAAAATAGCAATGTTATTAAGGAAATATGAATCATTATCTAGAATAGGTTTAATTTAAAAAGTTTTGCTACATTCTTTACCTGCCTAATGCATCATTTTTCGAAACATTAAATAATGTAAATATGAATATTTTTATAATAATAATAAATTATTTTTAATAGCAATTAATTCCATTATTTAAAAAAAATTGCATTTTCTATATTTTTCTGAGTGTTAACTAGAAGAAACTATGTGATGTGAAAGGATACAAAATTATAAATTTAACTTTATCTAGTTTTTTCAAAAAACTTTTTTTTATATAAACTAAACAAGTACCTCCATTTCATTTATTTTATTCAAAAATAGCCTTAAAATTTAAATCTTATATTTAATATTCTTTTTCTAAATCCATATATAAGGATTACACAAAAAAATTTTAAATTTAAGGACTTTCAAAACTTTTTTGGTTGCCCCTTATGTGTATGTACTATGTAAAACAGATTTTGTGCTCAAAATTTCATAAAAAAAACTAGCCATTTAATTTTTTTAAGGAAAAAAACTTCAAATTTGTGAAGTGATTTTAAAATGCTACTCCTCCTACAAAAATTTACTAACACGCATGAAATTTGATTTACAAGTACGTCAAACTATGCATAACAAAAGTTGGTATGGGTATCGCGATAACATGATTGGTATTCGTACAATATTTCTTTTTATGAAAGCTTATTGAAAATTCCTTAAGAAATGTATATATTCTGAGTTCAATTATTTTTAAGAAAAGAAGTATTGCTTTGATTCAAAAATGCATACCAACTTTTGCTGCATGTATTGTTAGCAATAGGTAAAAAAATTCAAAGCATTAGGCTAATAGGGAAAAGTCTTAGCATTTTAAATGAAGACAAACTAGTTATTTTCTCTTTCTGAGAAAAGTAAGTTTAAAGTTTTGATTTGGCATAGGGATGTGAATAAAAACGAACTTAAAATCTATCATAATTCTGCATTTTTTTTTTAATTTTAGAGTTTTCAAATAAATTTTGTGAGGTTATAGAAAAGTATATAAAGAATAATTTAGACTCAAAATATTGCATTTAATTTCTTGACCGATTTTTGTCAATTGAATCGTATTGTGTCCCCTTAAAATCAAAATATTCATATCGTGTTGTTCTAGTTTAAAAAATGACTACTTATGACGCATAAAGATTTTAATATACATAATCATTATGTTGGCAAATGGTTTTATTACTGAATGTATTGATAGTTAAACTGGTATGTGGATTAAGAATTCTCTCATATTAATGATTATAGGTACGCAAATTGTAAAATTTAACAACATTTAATGCTTACTTAAATTTATAGAATCAAAAATAACAATTCTATTACTTAAAATCCTTTAAATTTAAATACTACCTACAAAAAATTATATATCCTAAATAACAGTAAGAAAAGTACAAAATACCAAAAGTGAAAAGTTAAAAGTAGTCTTTTTAAGAGTTTTTCTTACACTTTCCAATAACTTTACGCTTGCCCAGAACCATAACATTTTTTACAACTTTATGCAGAAAAATAAGCGTTTTGAAGAGTGACATAAAAATTCAGCATAAAAAAACATTTCCCTTGAGAAAAAGAAACTCCTTTTTAAGGAGATACGCATCTTGTAGCCAAGTGGATCGAACAAGATCTAGTTTTTCAAATCTCATTACGTACAAGTTAAAATATTTAAATCTATGCAGATGCTTCCGAAATTTTCTCGCTCGATCTAGGTTACTCTTCTTTTGAGTACTACATTATCATGGGAATAGCGAGTATATTCCGTCAAAAGAAAAATATGTAGGAGACTTTTTAAGGGATATCCAGGTTTCCATTTCATTTTGTGGAGTATATATATCACAGAAAGTTTATGTAATGTATAGTTAACTGCATAAAAGAAATAACATAATGCTAAAAACAAGTAAGATATAAAAAAAATTCATGTCAATTCCTACTTTGAATGGAGGAATAGAAAGTATTTCATTAATGATTGAAAATTTGAACAAGATATATATTCATGTATCAATATCTATATATATATATATATATATATATAGGGAGAGATTGAACTAATAGAAGAAACTAAAAAAGAGCGTGATTTGCCTGCATTGTTGTAACAATGCACACCTGGATTTAGCAAATTTGGCTGAAGAACCGGTTTTGACGCCAACTTTTGTCATTGTTTCAGCAGTTACATTGTTACAACAATGGATAATTAGTTTTAATTTAATTAATTAACCGGTAATTAATAAATTAATATTTGAAAAAACTGTATTAACATCGAGTATTATCCACTACAATTTTAAAAAAAATTTATTTGAACTTGATTGGATGAATAAAAAGAATTTTATTAACGATTGAAAATTTTAACAAGATAAATATATATATAAATATATATACAGAGAGTGAGCTAATTGTAGGAATTGAATAAAAATATGTAATCGTACCTAATATTTAAATACCAATTAGTTTCTTTCCTAGCTCTGCCTTTTTCCATATGCTTGTTTTTTCTAATGTATGCAACTAATAAGTTGATATTAGTAATAATTAAAGTTAAATCAAATGTGTTAATTATGCAAAATTTCATCACTGAAGTCAACATTTTAATAAACTCAGCTTCAATTGCAGAAATTAATCACCAGATATGCTTGAAGAAAAATTAAAGTCACAGTAATCTTTTTTGAAGAAAAAAAAACAATGACTGCTTTTTATTTAATTTTTTTCCTTTTCATTTGCTTTTTAAAAACCATTTTAATTTATCACTGATTTTCAAATTTGGATGAAGCACTTCAATTAAGTCTATTAGTGCTCCTTTAGCACCGGTTACAGATCTTTGATTTATGTAGAATGTATAAGAGGAGTTTCAATTTTAGAACGAATTTCACGATCAATCTACTTAATTTAACTGTATTAATATGCCAGAAATAAATTTGGTCACATTATTAACGTACGAGAGATGATCAGAAAAAATTATTACAAGCCGCAGCATTTGAAAACTACATATTGTGGAGAAATTTTATTTCCTCAGAGTGGAGACAAATAGCGCTACTTGTCATACAGCTGGTTTGCGGGTAGTTAGTGAAAGTTCCCAGACGGTTCAGGACGATTGAAATGGCAAGAGCTTAGGAAATTGGTCTCGTTTGGAAGTTCAAGCCGTGATTCGATTTTTATGGGGAAAGAATGTGTCCGCATCGGAGAGAACAGAGCAGAATGAGCAGACAACATGTAGCGAAATGGTGTCACTTTTCAATCAGACAGACAGGATGTATAATGCCAAAATATGCCAGGAAGCGGCCAGATAAGTACTTCAACGACAGAAATTAACACGGCACGAATTGAAGAAATTATTTAAAATGATTGACAGGTAACTCTGAATGAAATCTCAGAGCTGGGATTGAGCTATGTTAACGTGTTGCATATCGTTTCTGATTATGTGAAAATGTGATAGGCACGTATGTCTCTTAATTCTCTTTTGTATTTTCTGTCTATTGTTAATAAATATTTTCCCATTTGACTTGTAAACTTGTTCATTTGAGAGAAGAAATACAATTGAGCAAAAAGAAGTGATGTGGTCAAATAAAAAACAACAGAAAAAAAAAAAAAAAAAAAAAAAAAAAAAAAAAAAAAAAAAAAAAAAAAAAAAAAAAAAAAAAAAAAAAAAAAAAAAAAAAAAAAAAAAAAAAAAAAAAAAAAAAAAAAAAAAAAAAAAAAAAAAAAAAAAAAAAAAAATTTAAAAAAAAAAAAAAAAAAAAAAAAAAAAAAAAAAAAAAAAACGCAAATTTTACGATTTTTTTGCAAATTTTATACGCAAATATAGTGATGAATTAATCAAAATAAACTCGAAACATGAGTAATGCAATCATGCCAATGATCACTAAATTATAGGATTGAATCTTCTAATGATGAACATTTTTTAGTCTTTTTTTTTTTTTTTTTTTTTTTTAGTGTTTTAATTCGTTTCTCAGTCGTGTATTTGTTTTGTCTTCGTGTAAAAACGGTGCAACACTCGGAATACAACATTAAAGTGTGAATTGATAACTTATCAAAATTGACTGGTTCAGCTCGCTAGTTACTGCTATTCCTCTTTATTTTAAAACTAATAGTACTACTTAAAAGAACTGGGTTCTATCGCAGGATTGTTCTGATTTGTGTTTTCATATTTTATGAAAACACAAATAATATGCAAGAAATCAACAAGATATAAGAAGTAGATATACAACAAATTTCTGTTCAAACTCCAACCCACATGTAAAATTTTGAAATGCTTTCAAACAACATGAAATTTAAAATTTTTACTATGTATATTTATATATCTTATAATTATCATAATAATCTAAAACCAAATTAAAATGTGTTTAATGACGCGATTTAATTACAATAAAATTCATGAATCATGATTTTTTTCTGTTAATTAAGTACATAATTTTTGTAACAACTATGTACATATATATACCTGCCTTTGTACGTAAATCTCATTTTCAAATAAATTATTTTCATATATAAGAGCTGTCCTAAGTCAGCAATATTTAAAATACTGCAGCATTCATATTTTTGAATTTTATCTGTTAGTTTAATTTATCATTGGTATACAAATGATTTCTGTTTCTCTAGTAGAGAATAATAATGGATGCATATGTATAAATACAAGGGGTGATCAAATGAAAAGGTACGAAACGACATAAAAATGAAACAGTTAAATATTTGCATATTCCGCCAAGGAAGAATGTAGCGAGACATCTCGGGATGCCATTGGAGACTCTGACTGGGATCGGATCATGCGCGGGTGCCCGCATGCGCAGGAGAGAGCAAAGGCTCTTATAAAAAGCGGCGTCCAAATGATGCGAGCACAGAATTACTCGAGCACAGAAAAAGCATTAACTCCTATGTGTACTGTGAGACACTCCGACGCCTACGCAGGTCCATCAAGAACAAAAGACCGGGGCTGCTCACGGAGGGTGTGGTTCTGCTCCATGATAACGCGCGTCCACACGTCTCCAGAGTCACACAAATGGAACTGGACAAGTTCCAATGGGAGACGTTGGACCATCCGTCCTACAGTCCGGACATGTCACCCTGCGATTTCCATGTGTTTGGTCCACTGAAGAAACACCTGAAAGGAAAGCGCTTCAACTCGGACGACGTACTCAAGGACACTGTGAAGGACTGGGTCTCGTCACAGCCACAGGAATTCTGGAAACAAGGAATCCTGCGGCTTGTTCATCATTGGGATCGTTGTGCTCAGGCCTATGGTGTATATTTTGAATAAAGTCTATATTTGTACCCACCGTGTTGTTTCGCACCTTTTCATTTGATCACCCCTTGTAGTTTTTAATTTATTACATTTAATTAGTTCTATTCTATCTAATTAGTTAATATTCTACCTAAATGTATAAACATCTAAATAGACACTCCAAAAGATATAATTAGTATTAATTTCTGACTTAATAAATCTGTGTGTGAGTTGATAAGTATCATTATTTCTAACAGTTTAGCCTTTTCCAGAAGTTATCTATCATTTTTCAAAAATTAAACCAAAAACTTATAAATTTTGTAGAAATTCTTATCTGATTTACGTAAGTAAGCAATTTTAACAAATTTTATTAATGAAAACTAAGTATTATTTTAATAAACAAAATTATTCATACAGGAAAATCAAACCCTTGAAAATAATAAAAGTTTCAAGAGATAATTGAAAATTTACTCAAATTTTTATTCTATAACTCTAATATACGACTATTTCAATCAGTTTTTAAGCTTTAAATCGTCACCTGAAATTCAGTTAAGTATACTATACATTTGACAATACGCTCTGTAATAAAGCGTTGCATATTATTTTAACAACATTTTTATTCTACTTTTTTTAAAGAAATATTTAGAACAAAATATGAAATAAGATTCATACATGGCTATTTTATTTAGTTTTATTACAACAAGGTAAGGGAAAACAAAAAAAATCCCTCTTTTTTTCTAAAATAAAAAATAATATCAAAATATGATAAAAGTACTGTAAACTCTTTTCTTCTCAGAAATAAATTCTTTACAAAAATATTGATGTGCTCACAGTAATAAATTAAGCGGCTTCGGAAGTATGTAGAAATCTTAAAATACTTCCAAGACAAAATATGTTGCTTTCATATAAACCTGCTTAAGAATTTAAAAAGAAAAAATCCATATTTTCGTGTTTTCCTTTTAAAACTCTTCGAATATTAGGAAGTACATGCTTTGCATTTCATTCTACTTTTCATGATGTTTGTTATCTTCCCTTAGCACAAACAACGAGTTTTTGCTTTACTTGAAGAAGCCAGAAAAGTTGATCCATCTTTGCCAAACCTTGAAGGGTAATGCATCTTATTGTTTGTTTAATTCAAAAGGATCAAATGTTCAGTCCAAAGAATTTTTTAAACGTATAGTTTTCTCTTAAGTTTAAAAATAAACTTTTATAATCAGTTTAGTTTAAAAGAAATGATCTGAAGTATAAAAAATGAATTTCTAGTTATACGTGCAGTTTCTTTTCAATGAAGTAATAGTAAACTTTGCTTGATAAATATCCTATCAAAGCAAATATTTGAATCTGTAGTTTAACTAACACTAATAATTAGCTTTCATTACAACTTTGGATAAAATGTGCAGCCTAATCACATCTACATTTTATTGTTACATTTGTAATCTTCACTTCAAGTAGGGTATGAAGTAGTAGGGTAAGTCAAGTAGTAGTAGTTTATTACTTGAAATTCTAAAATAATTTTTTTAAAAATACTTAATTTAATAGGGGGGAGGGGGGTAGAATTAAATATTCATTAGAACATGGTAAACATTAAAACATTAAGTATTCTAATCACACCTAAATGGAATTTTTAAAATGTTAATAAAGTTGTATGAAATAATCCTTGAAAATGTTTTTGTTTATTATGCATTATTATTTGTTGTTATACATGTAATTATACATTTGAGTAACTTAAGCAAATTATAAGCAAAAGATATTTAGTTTAAATTATTCTTATTTATGAATAAACATAAACTTTGATAATGCAGATAATTCTTATAATCATGTCAAAATTTTCGAGCACATATATATAAATTAACTCAGCAAATAAAATTTCTTTAAAATTTGAATTGGATTGTCAAAACTTTTAAACTTATTAAATAGTCTAAAAATTAAATCAAAATAGAAAACAAAGATTTGAAACAAGCAATAAAATGATTAACTGAATCTTAGAGACAAAACGGTTGATAAGTTACGAATACAAATAACATGAACTTAATATAAAAAGCAAACTAAATTAGCTTGTGTACATTGTAAATAAAATCTGAAAAAAATAAATGAAAAAAGTGTAAATAACAGTGAAAAGATTAGTCATTTGAAAAACATTTAAAAATACTTAATGCCTAAAATTCCATTTTCCAAAGTATAAATGATGTATATAAGTTTGAAATATTTTTTTAATATATGAAACATTTTATGTTTTAATCTGGATGTAAATTTTAATTATTACTAAATAATATCTGAAATTTAAAAAGCATAGTATTGGAAGAATTAACACATAAAATTTATTTTGAAGCTCATTCATTTTAATCATTAGAAATCAGAAAGGGAAAAATTGTTCTCCTTTCGAAAATAATGGGTATCATTAAGAAAACTGATTATTGATCCAGCGTATTAGAGTGGCATTTTTATAACACGAGACGTTTAAATTACTCAGCTTTTTGTTCTTAACATCTTTTCGTGGATCTTTCTATATTAAAAAGTCCTTTTAAAATTCGTTATCATGTAACGAGTTCATTAAGAAACAAATTAGTAGTAATCCATATACATTCTAAAGACATTCAGTGACAGAATTCTCCTAAGGAATAATAATTAAGCGATTTTCAAAAAAAAATCGCTTTCAAGCGCTTTTTAAAAAGAAAGTTGAGTGAGACAATTTAAGAATTACGTTGTGATGAATAAAACTGATTTTAATTGCATGTAATCCAGATTTTTATTTGAATACGATTCATTTATTCTGAATATTTACTGAAGAACTGTGAAAATAGAAAAGAGCCGTGGAATGGGCAATCTACAAAATTAGCTTTTCAAAATTCTAAGCTACATCTTATAAATATTTAAATTTACAAGAAGAGTTTTTTAAGAGGAAACTCTTTTTGATATGAATAAATGTATATATTTAGAATATTTTTATGCCATAAAGGAAATAATTCTGTAACGATTGTTGTTATAACTAAGCAATAATTTCTGGGTACTTCCGTATTATCGTAACAATCACCAACTCTATTAATTACTCCGCAAGGTGACAACCCGGATTTCCTAAGTGTCGTACGCGTTGAATCGGCAATCTATATATATATAAATGGATGCTTGTATATATGTGACCTCGCTTCACTCCAACATCGTGCAACCGATCACTATGAAAATTGGCATCTACATGTATTTTTTGTGGGGAAGGTTTTTGTGCTATCCTTTTTGTTGCAGCTCCCCATCAGGTGGCACCACAGCATATCAACTTCTGCACTGATCAATCAATCACCAAGTTGCCAACGTGGTCACCAAAAATGACGCCAACTTTGCTCTACCACTAACATTTCACTTTGTTACCACTATATATAAATCGCCATTATAATGTAAAGAACGGTATTACTTGCGAATAATTCCATTTTAACGTAAAATAAATACAACAGAAAGTAATATTGACGTATTACATATCCAGATATAAATTATTTACACTATTTTAAACGTTCATTACACAAAACTTTTAACAATGTGTTACTTTTTCTGAGCAGAAATCAGCTTAGGAAGGTGTTTTCAAAAATCGACCTACAAGAGAGTTACGGGGCTTTATAAATAAAAAAAATCCTTTTTATCAGCTATTAGATATTCAGACTTAAAATGTAACAAATATGGTTTTTTTTGTTCAGTTGAGATATGCTAAAAGCTTTTTGTTTAATTTGCAATTCACGTAAAATTAACTCATTAAAAGTATCTTTATCCTTCACAATCTGTATTGTTTAGTTTTTCAATTCACCCGTGCGGAGAAAGGGTATACCAGCTAGTACGATATAATTCGATAATATGTAAGTACCAATTCCAGTAATGATACGAAAATGCCATTCCTAAAATTTCAAACATGTAACATTGCTTTCTTGATTATGAGGCGAATCCGGAAACCAAGTACCGGTTTTGGAGATACCTTCTTTCAAAAAAAATTTATTTTTACATGAAAAAGCATGTTAAGAACTATTTTTCTACATTGTACCATCATTGTTCATACATTTTTTCGTATAGGGAAACCAACTTGTCTGTACTTTCCTTAAGGGGGTCCGGCACATGAATTTTTGAAAAATGATCGATTTTGACTTTTTTATATTTTTAAAAAGATCAAACATTTCTGCTTAAAATGATATATGATATATGGAAATACAATAATTAGAAGTATTTTTATTTATTTTTTAAAAGAAAGCCACTTTCTTTGACGCGTGACAGGTGCACCTCGAGAAGCACCTGTCTTTCATCATGCTTAATTTTTCGATAACAGCGGGATTTGTTTTGTCCACAATTAGTGTAACATTTTTTTACACATAAATAAAACGATTTTTCTCTGAAGAAAGGAAAAGACAACTCAGCACAGTTATTTTTTTTTCGTTTGGTTTGTTGTAAAATGGGATGCCACCAATCCAGTTTTTAAAATTTGTAGAAACTCATTACAAAGCAATTTTATTGTGAACCGTCTGTTTTCATAATTTTTTTCATTCTCTTTTTTCAACCAAACCATCATTAACAACAGAAGGCCGCCTACTCCATGCTTCGTCATGAACATTGGTGCGTCCATCATTGAATTGCAAGCCCCACTTTTTCACCTTTCGAACTCTCATTACATTTTAACCATATATCTCTCTAGGAGTAGAAGATGAATTTCGACTGGCTTAACGTTTTTTGCGTTTAAAAAACGGATTAAAGAACACACTTAAGGTATCCAACAACTTGCGACAACTTTTTTTTTTTTTTTGAAAAAATGGAGATATGGGGATTTTTTGTTATTTTTAGATTTGGTTTAGGACATTTTAAGAAATATATACTAAAAATTAAAAAGAGAAAATGAAATTATTAGTACTAAAATGTGGTGGAGAAAAAAATAAAAAATAAATAATAAAAAAAAATTAATTAAAAATTAATTTACAAAAAACAACATAACTGAAGCCTATTCTGTACCAAAAGGTTATGAACAAATTTTCAATTCTGATGTAATTCATTTTTGAAATGACCTTCAGGATAAGACATATTTGAATTTTTACTAAAACTAAAACACTTTATCTTAGTTATTCTATGAAATTGCTTAAAAAAACAGTGATTATATTCACATAAGGGAGTGTAAATTTTGAAATAAAACAGTGATTGATAATTCTGAAGGATAAAACATTTCTACTATTATACAGAACATACACAAAACATTTCAGTTAATTGTTTTCAAAATTGCTTTAGCAATCGCGCTGCCTTTGCGCATTTTTAAAAAAAAACACACATTTCGAGTAAAACACGTTTTAAAAAGGACATATATATCTTGCTTAAAGTAATGACATCTATTTTTACACAAACACTTGTAGTGTTTGTTTTAGTGAACGAAAAATAATAAACTTGGTGTTTTTATAAAGCTTATAAGATGGCCCCTATAAAATAAAATCATAAAAAATGTCAGTGTTTTTGGCAAAATTTACAATTTCAGGATAGTCAGATACCTTAACAATCTGTGGAATCGGAAATCGCTTTAAGAACTCACTAACACTTGTAAAAATCCCGCAATCCGGTAGTAATAGGATCACTGGACTGACAATCAACCAATGACACGTGTGTGCAAGTTGTGCTGGATTCGAACTCGGTACCTCCTGTTCTGTAGCCCAGTAACATGATCACTAGACAGAGGGGATCATTCCTGTCCGGAGGCTGTTACTGGCTTACTTAGACACCGCCAAAGTACTCCCCCACTAGTGAGTCGGTGGGTAGGCGAACGAACAAGATATTTGGTGATATGGCTAGCGTGGGGAAGTTGTTACTATAGAGTCTATAAGTGAGTCTGACGACTTTGCTGCATCAAGTGAGTCTGAGTTCTTTTGCTTACTACGTCGAGTGGGTCCACTCGCGACGACATTTGCTGCCTCAAGTGAGTCTAACGACTTCGGGTGGTCTCTGACGACTTTGCTAGCTCTTCTTGCGGGTAGATGGCGCCACGACACATCAGAAGGTTATGCGTTTTTCTTTTCAGCCAAGGTCCCCAATGTGCTGTATTCGAACTCGGTACCTCCTAATCCGTAGCCCAGTAACATGACCACTAGACAGAAGTGATCATTCCTGTCCGGAGGCTGAAACTGGCTTACTTAGATACCGCCACAAAGTGTTGAACTGCAAAACAAGCAATGCGTAAAATTAAACGGTACTTACTTTCCGGATACTTCTCGCAAATCTTGATTTAATTGATTCATCAATTTAAAGAAAAATCCTTTCTTGAAACTAGTTTTTAAAAAAGGATCTACTAGCTTTAATAAAGTTTTTAAATGTAATAAGGAAATGAATTCTTTTTCACAACAATTAATTGTTGTTGTTCTGCATTTCTGACCTTCATTCAAAATTTTGGAGAAATACAAAAATATTGGCAAATATATAGGTAAATGTTTTGATTTTGTTTTATTTATCTTTTCTTTAATCACTATATTCCTTTCTAAAAAATGAGTTTTTAAGAAGTGTTTATCGCAGATGAGATCATAATATAATAAATATATTTTGCCTCGGAATGATAAAAAAGTACCCATACTCAATATTACGTTTAATATGAAGTCAAAAATTATAAGATAAATACTAGTACTAAAAATAAATACGTGTTGGAAAAAACATATATTTTTTTAGAATTCAAAATCTCTCATATTGCATTTTCCCCACAAAAGTAACATATTTTCAGCTAAAAAAAGTTTCTTTATTGTGTACTTGCTTAAGTTTCTTTATTGTACGTGTACATATAATGATATACTGACATGTGAAAAACTAACATTTACATATAATGACATATACTTCAACACATAAGCACACAGAAAAAAAAATTTCTTGACTATGACTTTTTCAAATATAGTTTTCCCTTTTCCGAAATTTTCCAATACCTATTTCTCTTCTTTTCTTATCAGGATAATAGGATTGAAAATAAGCGAAAAGCATCTGTATATTTTCAAAAACTACCATGTTTAAAACTACATCCATTATGAGTAATTGAAATTGATCGCCTTAAGTGTCTAGAAATAGTTTTTCCGTTCATATACAAAAAGACTCAGACACTTTATACTCTGATTATTAAGTTATGAAAAATTCCAAGCTGTTATTTATGAATGCTGTTATTCATAATCAAATTAGCTACTACCAAACGACACTATATGCAAATAAAATTAGTCTTTGAAAGTAAAAACACGTAAATTATTAGATGAAAATGGAAAATATCATGGAATAATTAAAGTGAAAAGTTTAAAATCCTTTCTGAAAAAGCTTTAGATTACATGTGAAGACGTTATGTTTATATTAATGTCGTACAAATTAACCTAGTAATCTAAAACATACTCTTTATTCTTTTTAGATTTTAAACATAACGCTGTTTTTTATATCTAATAGATTTAGAAGCAATTACGTAAAAACATGTATTAAGAATATTTGTTTAATAATTGAAATTGATGATGTATTTAAAATTTACATTTCATTCTTTCTAGAATAATTCAATTCGAAAAAAAATGTTTTATTAAAATTTAAATAAACCTTAACATTAAACTCTGATACTCCATAACTTCGTAAACTCTGAAATATAAAACCAGTAAAATAGCAAAGTACATAAAAAAACATTATCAAAATAAGAATTTACTTTTATTATTAATAAATCTAAAATCTCACTAATATATTTACAAAAGATGCTTTTCATAAATTTTCATAAAATCTAGCTTTATGATTTTTAATCTGCATTGAAAAAATAGTACTGGTGTTTTAATATCAAGTATATATAAACAAGGCAACAAAATATTAGAT
This sequence comes from Trichonephila clavata, assembly GCA_019973975.1. Lineage (NCBI taxonomy): Eukaryota > Metazoa > Arthropoda > Arachnida > Araneae > Nephilidae > Trichonephila > Trichonephila clavata. The sequence continues at coordinate 62,816 of BMAO01038123.1, forward strand.
ACATAAAGAACTGTTTACGAGACTTTGTGAATCCTTTACTCGCAATTTTGCATATTTTAATATTTGATTCTGTAACGATCTTAAATAAGAATAAAGCATATGAACTAAAAAAAATTCTCCTGTCTTTTACAGAATGACAACTTCACTCTGCCATGTAGATTCTTTAGGATTTAAACATCTTTTTGTTGACAAGAGTCTCATTTTGCATTACGTCTGTCGTCAACTTCATCGACATTACTCAACCCAACTCCGTTCTCATGAGCGACACCTGGTGGCTTGGAAGCGTTACCTGAAAAAACATCCAAATAACGTTCTTCGTCCTACGGTAAGTTCATTTTTTTTTTTAGTATTAATATACTGCTGTTAAATATATTTTTGATATTTTCTGAGTTTCTCAATTTTTGGAGCTACTTTCTCAATCAGATCTGAATGGCACGTTGATTCCAGTAAAAGATTATTACAAGAATAGAAAGTTCATTTTTATACGAACAGGATTTATACAGGAATATTTATTTTGAGTTAATGTAACATTTAACAATAAAAATCGCTTACATAATTTTTCCCCTCAGAAGAAAACAATTTTATAAGCCTGGATGTATAACTAATGTACTTAATCTCAAGGGTTATTTTATTTATTCTTTTTATTATTTATAATAACACTAACCGTTATTTACCCGCTTCACTGGGCATTTCATAACGATGTCTGATTTTTATTTTTTTAAGTTACTGATATCTTCTATCTAACTAACATTAATAACTTTGAACTTCCGACTGAGAAGAGAGTTATTCTTGTAGCCCTAGCTTCTTGATTTAAAAAAGACTGAACTTGAATTTCTAAAGCGATAGTAAATTTATCTTTTACTCCACTATATATATCCCACACACACACACTCGGACCCGCAGAGTTGATTTCCCCAAAAACCATTTTTAGGAGATCTCTATTTAACAACAGCAACAACAAACATGCTTGCTAAATTTCAAGTCTGTTGGTCTAATAGGTCAAAACCAGGAGATTTTTTTAAATGTATTGCGCCGTCGGAACCATCCACCGCTTCCTCCGATAATAGATTTTGGCAAAAAAAAAATCCGTTTTTAGCAGATATATATTCAACAAAATAAATATGCTTGCCAAATTTCGGACTTACAGGTGTAAAAGTCCAAAAACGGGATTGTCTTAACCATTACGTCCCCGCCACGCCACTTTGGAGTCGATTTCTACAGAACTCATTCTGCGTAGATCTCTACTCAACAAACTCCTGCAATCCCTCTGTAAAACTCCTGCAATCCCTCTAAGGCAGGAGAGCCCAACCCACAGCACGCGTGCCACAGTGTGGCACAGCAGAGTTGTAAGAGAAGCACGCGAAGACTTATTGAAAGATTAAAAAATTTTGAAAGGATAATAATAATTACTAGTTTGTTTGTTTTTTTACTGTTTTATTGAAAGGTGGTGTTTCAGACAAAATGAAACATCAAAATCTATTTTAAATACACTTAATTAAATAACAATAGAAAATTGTAATGTAAACAGCACTCCTTCATTGTTGTGTGCGTTGGTTTTCCAAAGGAAGTGCATTCGTGAGATTCTGGAATTTGATTGATGTTTTTTTTTTGAAGTATCTGGAAAAAACAATGAACTGCCTAGTGAGTACTTGCTTCTCAAGAATGAAGATAGGCTTTGAGATTTAGGTTTTCTTGCCAATGCTACAACTCATTTAAGTAACTTAAATTTAAGATTACAAGGAAAAGATTGTTCTTTTCCAATCCTGATTGATCTTATGTCTTCTTTTGTGAACACACTTTGACTTTTTTTTGTCTCGACTTTGGAGAGAAAAAAAGAGAAACTGATGCACACTCTTAGAACAATCCGATTATGTTAGCATCTTCGAAAACTGATCCTAATATAGATGACTCAATAAAAATATACGAAATAAAAAAACCATACTAAGAAAGTACTGTCTGCTTAATAATTATTTAGAATTAAATTTTTCTGGTTACTTATTTTTGCTTTATAAATACCTAACCTAATTGATGGAAACTGAAAAGAAAATTTTAACGATAAAGCTTAAGCTCGTACTTTTGTCTAATTTATTATATTATTTTTAAATTACCACTACTTAGACTTGCATAAAATATGTGCTATTAGAGTAAAAATTTCATAATAAGCCTATAAGTAACATTTTTTCACTTTTTCATATTCTTTTGTTTGTTGTAAAAGTTTAAAGTGGCACGCATAACTTTTTTTTATCAGATAATGGCCCTCTTCCCAAAAAGGTTGACTACCCCTGCTCTAAGGAGTCGATTTCCACAAAATCTGTTCTTAACGGATCTGTAAGCAAAAGGAACATGCACGTGTAAGGTTTCAAATCTGTAGACTTAATAGTTCCACAGATCTCATGATGAGTGAGTGAGTCCCTTTTTTTCTCTCCAATATAAACTAAAACTAAACTCAGTGGCGCAACAACCCATGAGGGCCAAGGACAACTCAGTTTTCATGACCTTGGACACTGACGGGGTTTGAAACTCGGACCTGTGGCGTGGACGCGCTTATGCTACCACTCAGCCACATGATTAAATAAACTTTAATCCAGTAGTAATTTTTGCTTGTAATATGAAACTTTATTTACCTATCAGTTTTCTTCGGAAGTTCTTTGACCGATGAAAACTCTACGCATAAAATTGAGTAATCGAAAGGAGACAAAAAATATATATCCATTAACATAACTATCTCCAAATTCTCAATCGCGTACTGCTAAAGCAAATTTAATCATAAGTTGAACCCTATGTGTTATTTGTCCTTTTTTATTAAAAAAGAAGGTCGTTCTATCTTTATATCTTCGTAAGCAAGAACTTTAAGGCCAGCGCATTTATGATGTAGAAACAATATACAGCGACAGATAAAAGAAACTCATATTTATACGTGATACATGACCAAACACTGGCAAATGATTTTAAGCCTACTTATTCGTGTACCCTCAAATACTATTAAGCCAATTCTCTCGGGGATCGCGAACCCCACTTTGGAGACCACTGTATTTATTAACCTAAAGCGGATTTTACAAAGGAGTTTTTGCAATCTCTTAAAGGAACCTTTCTGTAAAATTAATTCAAATTTTAAATCCAAATTCAGCAAAATTTCAAATATTTGTATTTATGAGCATAAATGAATCTTCGAAAGCAAAACGAAAAATAAAACTACATATCTAAACAAACCATAAAGCAGTGCTTCTCAAACTTTCAATATTTGCGACCCAATATTCAACCATAATTTTCATCGCACCCCTCCTCCATACAAATAACAATGTATTGAATTTAATAGTACTATACTTTGACACAAAAGCTACAATATGATTTTCCTTGAGTGCCACCGGCGTATATAAACGTTTCGCTGAGCCAAAGCATTAATTGTCCCGGACGTATATATACGTCTTTCCGAAGTACGATCTTTTCTATGCACAGCTATGCATAAAATTATACTGAAAGCTTTGGGATGCAATAAAAGGACCTGGACAGTGTTTGCGAAGACTTTACCTCTATTTCAGAGGATTTCCTCATTTATTCCTTTTCTCTCCTCTCCCCCCCCCCCAATAACATTCTATACGCTCGCTTACGTGGGAAAAGGTGGCATTGGGGAACGAATCGCGTAACTTTTAATCGGCAGTTGAGGGATTAATTAAAACCCTAGAATTATCAAGATAAGTGTTAGTTTTTGCATATAATTTTATATATGACAAGCCCATGGGATCACTGGTAATTGTTAAACGTGTTCTTAACTTAGTACTGTTAGATTAATTATAAAATGCATTGTGAAGCACTGATACATTTATAAGTATATTATGTCAGTGTAAATGTGTATTTTATTTTTTATTCAGTCAGAATGTATTTTGTTTGTTTACTTTCAGTAATCGATAATTTTTTTAAATAATCTTTTGTTTTCGATTTTTCAATATGCTTGCGCCCTTCCCTCGTAGAATTATCACACCCCCTTAGGGGGGCGCGCCCCATAGTTTGAGAAACGCTGCCATAAAGTGTTCTTAGTGCAAGTGATTTAACCTTTTTCTCTACACTAACCTAAAGTTAACTTCAAATTTAAAAGTGCGATCGTCTTATGATTTTGGTACCAAATTAAGTATATTTGATTGACTTATTTTCTAGAACCTTACAAAAGAAAACTTTAAAATATTTTTTATTTCAAAACTCTGATTCATATTTACAATTAATTATTATATTCCATTTAATATTAATAAACTTTATTCAAACACATTTAAGAACATTTTTGAAAATCTGAAACTTTTAATTAATGCGCTCTGAAAAAATATTAAAAGTGCAATGGCGAACAAAGTGAAAACTGGATTGACAAAGCGATAAGAAGAGGAATTGTTGAAGCATTTTGAGAAATTTGAAAGGAACTCGTGAGAAAGGAGCATAATCCTCTCTGCAAAAAAAAACTAATACATTTCCTACCCTATCTTTGATTAAAAATATGGTCCAGACTGAATACTTTTTCTTCTAAAATATATTGACTTTCGTTAATAAGTTTCTTTTCTTTTTGTCTCTAAATTTTATTGATCGAATTGAATTTTAAAAACCCAAATTAGCCTGAAATATCAATTAAAATTTTCCTTCTAATTTCAAACTTTTTAAACTTTTGTGAACAAGAGTATTTTCTACAATTTATTAACATTTTACAAAAATAAATTTGTCTTTTAAATCTAGATTTTATAATTAAAATAAATTTAAGTTTTCAAGTTCTGAAAGGAAAGTGTATTTTTGAGTTTTTACGGATGACTTATTGTAACGAATCAGCAAGAAATAAATATTTTAATTAACTATCAATCATTAGCAGATTTCATACATTTTTATTTTACTTCATTTTAATAACTTACTTTTAAAATTGCTATAAACTGAATTATGTCATTATAGTAAATGGATCTTCTTGTTTACAGAACACATCCAAATAAAAATAAATCTCTTAAGTGAGATTAATTGGAGTTAAAGCGTTATAATATAGCAGATGCTTTTGACAGGGTGAGAGCTTAACACACACATTTTAAAAAAGGATTGGTGAAAGTATTAATATTTATCTTCAAAGGGCAAAGTTGAAAATGCATATCAAAAAATGATTGAATATTAATTCTATATATCTGTACAGTGAACTGTTGAAAAAAATATTCATAACTTCTTTTTTCAACTATTGTTTTCTTTAATAATTTTGATCAGTCTTTCTTAGAATAAACTTATTGTTTCAAACATATTTCTTTGCTGTAAATTGAACAATCATCTTATGTTATTCTCATTGAAAGGATACAATAAAAGTATTTTTTTCCTGTTTACAAATTTAATAAAAGTATTTTTTATCAAGTAACATCCTTTTCCTATCAGAGATACTTAATACTACTCATAAGTCACTCATTTTACTCAACAGTTGAATGATACTGTTTATATATATGTGTGTATACTAATTATCATAAATTAAGGAAAAATCACAAAAATAACATAACTCAAAAAGTTGTGCGTAGAATATTTAATGAAACTTATACACATTATACAACACATAGGAAGGTATAAAATAGCACAAAAAGAAATCTCCAGACAATTATGGTGCTATATAAATTAGCATATGTATACAATGAGCAAATCTGATGTATCAGTTTAGTGTAGGAAAAGTACTTTAATATGGGGTATGATCACCCGAAAAGCAATACAGCACTTGCAGCGGTGTGGAATACTCTCAATTATGCAATCTACTAATTCTGTAGGAAATGCGAGCCATTGTTCTTCCAAGGCAGTTGTTAGCGTGGCTAGGGTCCGAGAAGGAGGTTTGAGAACAGCTATGGGTAGTCCTAGAGCTTCCCAAACATGTTTGATAAGCCTAAATTCCAGTGATCGTCCTGACCACTGCATGCGATGAATTATTTCCTGCTCAAGATAAGCATCCATAATGTGAGCTCTGTGTGATCTTGCATTATCATATCCTGTAGCACGAAAGCCTTACCTATTGCCCCGGCATAAGGGAACAAAATGGCATCCAGGATTCCATCTCTATAGGTGTAAGCATTAACATTCCACGGGAAAAGACATGAAGGTCTGTGTATCTACCCAAAAAGATACCACCCCAAACACAGACACTGTCTGATCTATATGCATCTCTTTCACGGAAGTATCAAGGATGAAAACGAGCTCCATGCTCTCTCCAAATAGAAACACGCCTTCTATCGCTTTCAAGGCTAAGCTTAGACTCATCCGTAAAGAGAAAAACCCTCCATTGATTACGCGTCCAGTGGACATGTTGATGTGCTCACTGCAAACTTTCCCACCTCTAGCGTAACGTCAGTGGGACGCAAATGGCTGGTCTCATTGCACAAAGACCACGTTCGTGAAACTTTTGATGCATTGTTGACCTTAATAAGAACCTATTTGATCTTACAGTGAGGGAAGATTTGAGAGTTGCGGTTTTATTCCTTCGTGTACATAATGACAAAAACTGATCCTCGGTACTCGTAATAGCGCGTGACCGTACTTGGCTAAACCTCCTGGATGCCGAATCCGGGAATAGGAATTGTTTCCAAATTTTATGAATCATAGACGGACTCGCATTCAGCCATATAACCACGTCTATCTTTTATCTTTTGCTTTTAGTCTTCCAATAATTCGCCATCGCAGTTCTTCGGTCAAATGATGCCTGGAGATCATTGTTACAATTTCGCTGTGCCAGAGTTCTAATCTCAGATACTCAGAGACAATTGGCGCCTTTCTCCGAGATATCCATTTTTATGCTTCTTGTAAATGACATATTCCGACTGCATCACCGCTATTTTGCATAATGTAATATCGTTCAGCTCCTTTTAGTTCCCAACATATTCAAAATATAATTATCTTTCATCGCGTATATTTTCACCGTAACCTCTCTATAGAGTTGATATGTGAAACTGAAAATTCAGTGGACCTCTACTCACAATAAATATATATACTTGCCAAGTTTCAAATCTGTGGTCTAATAGTTCGAAAATGGGAATACTTTTTATTTATAACGTCCCCCCCCCCACCCACACTTAGGAGTCTATTTCTATAATACCCGTTCGTAGTGGATTTCTACTTCACAAAAGAACCATCTTACCAAATTTATTATACGTTGATATAAGTAAAATATAATCCGAGTAATTGCTACCATTTGAAATTTATCTTAATGCTAGTGGCCCAAATATTCAAAATTTGCAATACAGTTAGGCGATAGTTAGGCTTCTGGCCCCCTAGAATTCTGCCCCTCCCCTCCTTCGTGATGTGGGGGTTACAGGGGTGTACGTTACGCTACTGATAGCACACCACAATAAGTCCACAAAAGAGAATTATGATCTGGGTGTGGTATGTTCTTTGATAGCTGGACCCCTTTGGTAGTCATTTTTAGCACACTTATAGCTCAGTGGCTCATAGATGACATTCTGTGACTGGTTTTATTTCCGTCCTGCTGCGACACTCCAAATTTACTTATCAGCAAGAAAAGGCCCAACAGCACACGGCACATGTTAGCAGGAATTGTCTCTTCAAGCTTGTCAATACTTCTTTTACCAATTAGATCGCCTGATCTCTCTCTCATAGATCACATTTGAAACATTATAAGAATGCGATTGCAGACACCTCAAATTGTTTATGATTTAGCTCTACAGGGAGAGAGATAACTTGACAGGAAATTCCCAAGAACATCATCCGGGAACTTTTATCAGTCTATGCCCCTTCGAGTTGCAGCTTGCACCTAAGTTAGAGGTGGACTATATATAACACCTTATTGACTTCCTCCCTCTGTAACAGTCAAGCTCTGAAATAAATCCTTCAATAGTTCTTAAAATGTAATCGGGTTTTTTTTTCTTCACCTTCTTTCTATTCTTGTGTTTTTTATCCGCTAATATTTATCGCAATCGGTCAACACCTTCGTACTGCGTCGATTTTTCTTTCATAATAGTAAATGCATACATGAGTGCATACGTGCGTGCGTGCGTGCGCGTGGGCGTGTGTGTGTAAAAAAGCAATTCATAAATAAAGAATATTCTTTTAAGAAAATGAATAAGAAACGGCAGACTAATGTTCCTTTTCGATATTTAATTTAGTCTATATAAAATAAAATGCGCTAAAAGTCTATTAATCAGATAGTTCTAATTTCAGCATTAAAATATCACTTTTATTTTTAGCACCTTGCATGTAGCCCAAAAGAGATATTTTTTGTCTCTTAAATGAAACGGTCAAGGAAAGAAAGTGTGCTATTTCTGAACATTTAGCGTTGATTACAGTCGAGATATAGGTTATACACATAAGTGAAATACGCCCTAGACTCTGGCAGAATACCAATATCGATATTAAAAGTGCAAATTAAATGCTAAAAATAATTTAAGTAGACAAAGAGCATGAAAAAAAAATACTTTCTTAACTTTTAGTTCGGAAGAAATATGCGAAATTGGAAAAAAAAATTCTAGTGTGATAAACTCGTTGATTCTTATAAATGAATTGATTCAAATATATCTATATGAATTTCAGTATAGTTTACTGACATTGCTGTTATATTGATGTTTATTAATTAAAATATTTTATCAGCAGTGATACTAAGAGACATATTAGTAATTTCGATGTTTAATTAGTGTTATAAATTTCAATTTTAGTAAATTGAAACGAGTTACTAAATTCAACTGACCCAACAGTTATAAAATGATAACAGTAAATATAAAGTTTTTTTTCCCCAATTATATGCAGGTACAAAATCATAACTTCTTTTGATTTTACAAAATAATAATTTTCATGCACAGTTTCCCTGAAAACTGAACTTCTATTTCAGTTAAAAAGCAACTTTATTTCCTGAAACGAATATGATTATATTCATTCATTATAAATTTATTTTTTAAAAGATCTATATACATTTGCACAGTATTAATTTTAAATCAAAAGTTCAGATCTTCTTAAATCAACTTCTACGCAATTAAAGCTATGTGCGATCTTTTTCACTTTGAGAAAACAAGCGCATTTATTGTTGCTGGCGATTTTAAAAGAAGTATTTTGCAATTCTATATAAAGTGTTCTTATCAATTTTTTAGCGTTAATTTTATTAAAAATTTCAAATAATTTTCAAAGTTCTTGTAAATATACATTTCAGCTGCAAATCTCTCCACGGCGGCGTTATTGGCGACAACACACAATATACACACAAAAAGTATTAATAAATGTTTGTTTTCATGGGTTTTTCATCCATTTTTGATATACAGTCGACTCTCGATTATTCAAACCTTCGATAATACGAACCTCTCGATAATTCGAAGTATATGCTCAGTCCCTTGGAAAACTCTTGATATTTCGAACTAAAACAATACGTATGAGTACACTCAATAATTCGAAGTAAAATCTGTGGCTGGCCAGACTACAACACGTTATAAATCGAAGTTATCTGATAAAATTCTCGACAATTCGAACACTCACTATCATGTACAGTCCTGTAGCAAACACGTTAGAGATTACAAGTTTTGTGTTGTATTGTCTCTATGTCTCCCATGTAACGTAGCCCCTTTAATGACCATCTAACTGCTACCCCTTCTTAGTGTTCATCAGGAGAAAAAACACTTTTATTGCTTTCCTTCTTCAATAAGACAATAGACCAAACACACCTATTGTCAGCCGTCCATATCTTTCGCTTAACACGGGGCCTTGCTACACATGTGTTCATAAAAGGATGGTCCATTGTTGAAAAGAAGAGACTTGTAGGATTGTGTATGAATGTATTAAATGCATTCTTTTAATACTGGACTTTTAACTTCTGTATAATATTTATATTGTATAATATGTACTCTTTAAAAATTAATTTATAATAATTTTATATATATGTACAGTTGTTGTTTTATTACATAGTTTCAAATTTAAATGTGTTAGAAAAAAATTCTCTTCGAGTATTTTGGGAGTTTTTTCCAACCCTCTTGATTTTTCGAAGTTTTTCACTGGTCCGTCCAACTTCGAATTATCGAGAGTCGACTGTATTATGAAACAGACGTTAATGATATGAAAAGACCACGACTTGTTGTAAAAATGTGGTGTTAAAAGAATGCCAATGGAGTGTTCCATTTATCGTCTGTTGTATCATTGTTGGAGACTTTATCGCTTGAGTTGGCGAAACGGAAAATTACCTTTATTTACAAAGTTTACTTTCTGAAAAAAAATCTTAATTTCGATTGTTTATAGAAATTATTGATAGATACAATGTTTTATATCTGATCTGTGTCTTAACATAATTTATTTCAGGAGTAACTTGAGAGTTTTATCTAAATAATCTAAAAGAAATTTATTTTTTAAACAGCATGAAGTGATTAAAAAAGAAAGATATCGCAAATTAAAGGGGTTGGCTATTGTAAAAAATAACGGAAATTAATATATAATTGCATCTTTCCGTTTCAAAAATATTCATGATTTTAAATATATTTTTGTTGTCTTATAACATTGTGATATTTTTATGCTAATAATTATTTTAGAAATATCCAGACGCATTTTATGAGAATTAAAAACATTTTATAATTTATTAAAAACATCTGTACTATTATTAGAGAATTTGACACAAAATAAATTTCTCAGTTGGTGTACAGAAATATTTTAATAGTCACGTTTTGAAGAAGTGTGTAAACTTATATTCTTGTGTTGAGATATAATATTTGTAATTTTATATATGTACTTGTTTATTCCTAAAACCGAAGAAAAACTTTTGAATTCCTTGCTTTTGATTGTGCTGACATCTAGTGTAAGAAAGTGTAACTAATGGCTTTACTTTCAGTTAAATATAATTTAAAATAGCTGCAAATATTTTTAATTACAAACGGTTAATGTTGAGGCTTTAGATAATTATTTAAGCTTGATTTTTTTTTTTTGATCTTATGTTCAGCTTGAATTTAAGGAAACGCTTCACGTGTATTTTTAAAGCAATTTTCATTTCTGCTTTTTAACTCAGTAATTTAATACTTTTAAGAAAAATAACTTGAAAAAAATAAAGAAATTTTAAATTTAATTTGTAAGAGTAACAAAAATATGTCACTAAAACTTTTTTTTTACTTAGGCTGAACTGAAAACTTTAGTTCGAGGAGGAGTTCCTGAACAATTGCGAAGAAGAGTATGGAGCGCTCTCTATCGGATGAAAATACAAGATGTTAGAGAATCGAAAGGCCCGAAGTATTTTGAAAAATTATGTAGTACAGCTGCTGAAGCTGAGGTATTCTCAAAATAAATTTATTTTTAAGTACCTCTTTTATGTTATTAATAAAATGGATCGATCAATAAATTTGTTTTAATTTTCGGGTTTACTCAAAATTTACTATTAATTATTAGTATTACAAAAGACGGGAAAAATTTTAATTGAATTTGTAAAATGTATTTATATTTATAAGTTTCTTTAATAATTTTAAGAAATAAATATTATATGACAATGATAAAGTTATTTTCATAGAATTCCATCTAATTTTGCTTAAATGTTTTATAAAAAATATATCTAGATTTCTTAAGAACATAATAAATAGAATGATTTAAAGTTTTAGAAAAATTTAAAGCTTCTTTTGTGCAATTATGACAATTACTGAGAGCAAAGATTTGATAAAATAAAGTTTTTTTAATTTATAAAAGTATACATTAATTATATGAAAATACCTCCCGGGAATGCCGTTCCTGAAAATTTAAGTAGTTTCACTTTTTTGAGGAGTCACAGTATTTTAAAGATAAAACGATTGATTTAATAACAAATGGTTATTACCGCTCAATCAAAACAATTATTATACATAATATGTTAAAATCTCTGGCACAAATATACACTAGAGTTTTACTCTCTCACTGTTGTTCATTCAAAGATAATACTTAAATTTAATGTTGTTATTTTTAAGAATAAACCAAAATTGCAATTTTTATATTTTGTTTCATTTTTTTTTCTAAAATATCTTTATGCTTTTATTTAACAATTCTGCCTCTTTATCTTGTTTATTATGAAGTAACAAAGCGTTGCCAAATTCTACTGACAAATTCAAAGGGTTGATAGAAGACAGCATAAGGATGACAAATCACCATCGAACATGGGGTTGCAAACCACATTTAATTGGTGAAAATTGCGATAATAGTAACCTTCGGATGAACGGTGTGCCAGACGAGGAATGTGGCCAAACGAATGCCAGGAAAAACATATACTGCCCGCGCAAAATTCCTTGTTTTCCTACGGCACTTCCTCCTGAGGTAGCTGCAGGGAACACCGGTCACTACCCATCAGAAAGTGTGGTTCATGCACGATGATGCACCAACACAATTTTTGATTGAAGTGCGCAACTACCTCCATGCTACATATCCCAGCAGGTGGATTGGACGCAGTGAACCTATCACTTAGCCCCCATGCTCCCCGGACCTCGATCCTTTGCATTACTTCTTCTGAGTCTAGCTGAAATCGCTTGAGTATGAAACGCAGGTGGCTACAGTTATGGATCGTCATCGCTTCATTTGACATTGCTGGCACACCGGATTTATTTAAACGTGCCCGACAAGTCTTCGTCCATCGGTATAGGGTGTGCTATGACCTGCGCGCACGCAACTTTGAACAAATCCTGTGACAATCACTTGTAGTTGCATTTTTGACGTCAAGCTGTGATACATTGTTCATATTGTAAACATGATTTACGTCTAGTAAATGCATTCCTTACTTCTTATTGCTCCTTTTCATTATACTCGACATCACAATAATCATAAAATTTTATGAATTACTATGACTAAACAGGGTCTGCGATCCCATGTTCTAAGGTAATTTGTCTTCCCCAAGTTGCATACTATCACCCATCTGAATTTGTCGATCGAATTTGGCAACACCCTGCATAAAACAGAAATGTTATGAATGAGTAGAGGGGAAATTTTTAAGTCTGGAAAGATATATTAACTGTGCAGTATGTATAACCATTGTTATACAATCAACATTCTTAGAGCAGTTTAATTTTTAATGGAAATCTCAGTTATGTTAATCTCGGTTATGTTAAATCTCTGTTATGGCACAAGTACAATGAAGTTGGGAAATAAAATAAATAATAACTTTAACTTTCGTGTATCGGACACAATTTACGTTGGACTATGTTTTCACTCTTTCAATGCTTATAAAAATAAGAAAGAATGTCTAAAATTATCTTCCTTGTGAAATTTTAAGTCTGATTTTAAGTGACAGTATCAAGTTAATTTAGTTCTTCGCACAAAATGAGAAATTTATGTATATATATATATATATATATATATATATATAATATATTTTCAATGAAATTATTTATAATTGAACTTTCGTGTATGTTAATATATTTTAACATTTTGTAGATACCTGAGAATCATAAACGCCAAATTTCCTTGGACTTACTTAGAACTATGCCAAATAATATATATTTTTGTGAAAGAAATGCAGAAGGGGTAAGTATATACATATATATGATACAAGAATCAATTCAGTATGTTAATATGAATTTGGTTATATTTTATTGGCAAAATGCTCTTACGCAATACAAGGACTATTACTCATGGACTCTAGTCTTAAATTATGATCAAATAAAGAAAACAAAAATTGAATTATTACTTTATTCTCTTGATTTTCACACCATGTATTGACCTTTGATGCGCAGTTTAATGAGCAGCGGCCTCGATGCTTTGCTTTTCAGTAAAATCAGAGAATTCATATACTCTTGGGTAATATTATTTAAATATAATTTATTTTATTTTATTTATTCTTTTTTTTTCTTTTATCTATTTTCTGGAGTCATAACATCAAGATAACATATGTTATTTTTTGAAAAAAAAGGGAAAGATTAAAAAAAGTTGTTCGCATAACATATCATTATCGGTTCAGTCTTGATGACCTGATTATCTTCCAAAAAATTTTTAAATATAATAATTCGAGCTTATAAATCCATTTATCAATTGCAAATATTTTTTTTTTACTGAGCAAGATAATTTCAGAAGTTTGCTTCTGAGTTTTTCTAGCTCAAATGACTTAGAAGTATTCTTGCTTCAGTTTTCATTCCCAATTTAAAAAATACGAAATTGGAAAAATCTTAAAAACTCGCTACAATTACTCGATTTAAAACATTTCTTTAGAATTTCCAGTACATTTTCAACATTCTGTTCCCTACCTTATAGTATTCTTTTTACTTCTGCTAGAATGTTTTTATTAATTTTTCCGAGTTAAGGTAACTGGGACGCATGCGGCAATAAAAAATTAACTTTTTTTGCACCAAAATTAAATGGTTCTCACTTACTTAAATTAAAAGCATCGAAAGTGAAATTTTTACATTAAATTATCTATATATTAATGTACCTGTTATTGTTAAAAAATTTCAGTAATAATTAATCAATAACTACTTTTTTATTTTCGAGGCATGTTCTTACCTTTAGGTACACTTTGCATAAAATCCCCTGCATATATGGCTATAAAATTTTACAGAGTCTTTGAAAACATAACAATCCATAATATAAATAAAATGAAATTTTAAAAAATAAATTAATAAAAAATTTTAAATTTAGTGATTTAAATTTCCTTTAAATGTCAAGTCAAATTTGTGCTATACCTGAAATTTGTGAAAATTTTATATCGAAATTTGTAATGAAAATTCTAAATCTAAATTTGCAAAATTCTCGGTTTTTAAATTGTAAGTTTGATATTATAGATTATTTAGAAGTCCTTTTAATTACTCTTTCCCTACTTCATCAACACATGTTATCAACGATTCACACCTTCTTCCTTTTAAAATACCAAAGTTTGAAGTCTATAAGTTTTGTTATATTTACTTCACTTTGAGCATCATCATTACAGGATATATTACAGAATTCCTTACACATATTTTTATTGTCATAAAAATGTCTTTGATGAATTTACAAAGTTAATTTGATGTCTGATTTAAATGAAACTCTGTTTTTAAAAATTATAATAAAAAAATTTCTGTTTTTGTATTTGTATTTGTAAAAATGAATATTTATTTATTTTTAAATAAAGCCAAAAGTAAGAAACATATAGAGTTATTCATGAACATTCAAATGCAGTTAGGAAAAACGTTAAGTTAGGAAAAACAAAATGTCTATTCTACAAGCTGTGTATTTAATTTAGAATAATCCTCAAGATCCACTTTGTACTGTATCCACTTGATTTATAATTTAAGAACTACACTGAGTATTTATAAATGCCGAACTAGACATAGTTAACATTAAATGATTAGACATAATGTAACTAATCATTTAAATTTTCCATAATTTTTGCTCAAAAAAATGTAGAATTTTCAATAAATTTGAACATACAATATAGAAAAATTACATTCTTTGTATAGAAAAATTAGTTTTTGCAATAAATATTAAATACAATACGGATTTTGAAGAAAATGTGCCTGAATCTCAGTTACATCACATTTGTTTACAATTTTAAAATTCTATTTTCTAGTGTTCTATTTATCGAATTCTCATAAATAATGCATTTATGGATGCAGCAAAGAGCCCTCTATCTTTTAAAAGTAAAATAAAAGTTTGCAAAATTTGAAGCATTTTGACGTCTCAGTTACTTTAACACACAACATCTGTTTTCTCTTCTGTAATATTTTTCTGCAGACTTTATATATTGTTACAAAACCCCGGAATTTATTTATTTTATTATTGAATGAAACGGATATGTGTTCACATGGAATGTTTGTTTATCACCGGTGCAGTTAAAAGTAATACAGAAATTATTCGCAATTTTTATTATACTATTGAACAATGGTCAACCAAGAAAATTGCATCTAATTTTATCGGTCCACATATTCTTTTATTGACTCCTATAATACAGTCGAATCCCCAAAACTTGGCACTCGATAACTCGACAGTCTGAGTAACTCGACTGCCCTTGCAGGTCGAAAAACCCCAAGTGCTTTGTACATTTCTCCTTTGTACATCCCTACTTTGTACATTTTCAGATTTTCATGTAGTAAATGAACTATGCTTTCATACAGTACGTACCTTTTCTTTGCTAAAGGTTATTTGGGCAGTTTATTTTCTGTTGTATTCTTAAGCAAGAAATACATAAGAATACAGTACAATATTTTCTGAGGAAACATTGATTCTTTTTTAATCCCATTCTCAATAACCTGGCATTTTCACAAACCTTTCGAGTTTTCGGGACTCTGTTGTGTTAGATAAAAAAAATCTTATTACTGTAATTACTTTAAAAGTTCTTTCTGGATTAATATTCATATCTTCCCTTACCATTACTGGTAAGGGGTTGTGAAATTTTGTAGCACATTCAAAAGAGGAAATGACATCTTAATTATTCTTTCAAATATCACACCAAATCAGTTGATTTATTTGAAACAAACTTAGACGTAACATTGAGTAATTTTCATTATTTTTACTCTTTCATTTCGATGAAATATATCTTGAATTCACAACTCATTATCTGTTAAGTTATTAACAAATAGAGATATGTGCCGATAACAAAACCAAAATTCTTCTTAATTGCTACCTCTAAAAGTTTTTCCTAGAAGTGTAATTGGGTCTCTATTGTTAACTTCTAGAGTATTCTACAACTATTTCTATTGCATACGAGGGATGATCAGAAAAAAAGGTTAGAAGTCGTAGCATTTGAAAACTACATATTGTGGAGAAATTTTGTTTCCCCAGAGTGGAGACAAATGGCACTAATTGTCATACAGCTGGTTTGCGGGTAGGTAGTAAAAGTTCCCAGAGGGTTCAGGATGATTGAAGTGGCAAGACGCTTAGGAAATGGGTCTCATTTGGAAGTGCGAGTCGTGATTCAAATTTTATGGGCAAAGAATATGTCCGCATCTGCTATTCACAGTCAAATCGTGGAAGTTTAGGATGAAGAAGCAACGAGCAGACAACATGTAGCGAAATGATGTCACTCTTTTCAATCAGGCAGACAGGATGTCGAAAACCGGAATATGACAGGGAGCGGTCGACTAAATCCTTATATGGCAGAAATCAAAACGGCTCGAATTGAAGAAATAATTTAAAATGATCGAGGGGTATCTCTGAGTGAAATCTCGTCAGAGTTGGGACTGAGCTATGGTAGCGTGCAGCATATCGTTTCTGATGTAATGCGATATTCCAAGACAGTCCTGTGAAAACATTCGCCGAGACCTGGCTCAATGGACAGGGACCTGATTTCTACCAAGACGAGTTAAACAAGTTGGTTATGTGTTCCGATAAATGCCTAAATAGATTATGTCGAAATGTGATAGGCACATATGCCTTGATTCATTTTTGTATTTTCTGTCTATTGTTAATAAATATTTCTGTATTCGACTAGTAACCTTTTTTTTTATCACCCCTCGTAGAAATTGAATCATCGCAACTCTGTGATTACGCTTAAGAAAAATATTTCTTTATTTTTGGATACCTTGAAATTTATTTAAACAGTATGCATCTTACAGTTTCAAACGTTTGGTATGAACTAACTATTTAAATTTTGATTTTGTGAAGTATTTCTTATTTGAAATTTGTAACACGTTTGATTAATATTTTTAAACCGTTATGTATTTTTCATGCAGATTCAAAAATTGCAATCTGTGTTACATGCATTTTGCCTGCACAATCCAAAACTAGGATATTGCCAGGGAATGAATTTCTTGGTTGGTATGATGCTTCTCTTCGTGGATGCCGAGGATGCGTTTTGGTGAGTTCTACTTTTTTTCCTAGCCCTAGGTAAAGCAATTAAAAATTACAATCAGCTGAAAGTGGTTATTTTACTTTCAGTAATCAGAATAATTCGACAGAATATTAATTTTAAAAACCTGTCAATTGTTATTCTTATTGCAGACAAGAAAATTAATTAATTGTATATTTTTTTCCTTTCTCTTTTGGGCTGCATATTGGCAACTCAGCTTTTGCAGACATGGCAAGTCCCAAAATGTGAAAGCCCCCTCTAGTGGCGGCTCTCACTACTGAATTTCGACACTTGAATTAAGCTTAATACTAAATATTATCATGATTTTAATTTTGCATAGAGTACCCGAACCAAATTGATACTCAAGGAATCTTTTAAATGCCGCATAATCATATGATAAGTATACCTACGATTTTCGCATCCAGAAAACCTACGGAACCCAGCCGGAATCGAAGGCGCAATCTAGGGCTTGCGAAGTGGGCACGCTATCTCTAAGCCACCGAGCTGACTTATTCTTGTACTTAATTTCCAATATTTATAAAAAGATTATAATGTAATGCTCTCAAGTTAAATGGATGATTCATCAGTCTAAAATGCTTAAGACTAAAGAGTTATCTGGGAATATATACTGTAAACATTTTTTATTTGGCATTTTTAATCTAAAATTTTTACAGTTTCTAGTAAGCTTATTTTCCATTAATCCATTAGTAAATTAACAACATTAAAAATTTACTCGAATAATGTGTCTGCAATTCTGCTAAAAAAAAATTCGTAGGAATGTTCATAAAATATATCTCTATGTAGTAAAAGTAAATAACATTTGTATAAAATCAAACTGAAATTTTTATTTATATTTATTCTTTATTCTTTTTAAAACTTATTTTAATTTGTGATCTATATATATATTGCATAAAACTTGAAATAATAATAAACACGTGTTTAACAAAGTTTTAAAACCACTGAATTTAAATAAATAAATAAATGATACAGCTCTGGTTGGAATAAAAGGTTAAACTTTTGAAGTTCTGATAAATATAAATTGTTCATAAAATTACGAAAAATTGAGATTAGTTTATAAATTATTATTTTAATTAGAAATAAATGGTATTTTTAAGAGAGTGTCAATAGATGTGATAAATAAATATATATTTAAAATTGCAAACTTAATTAATAAATATATAACTTTTAACTATCCATTTTTTGTATTTATTAACTAGTAAAGTGTTTGATTATATGCAATCACATGCTTAATTTGCATTTATTCTATTTGTCGTATGGAAACAAATAAATCATTAAAATATTCGTCCATTAGAAATATAAGTTTCTTAAAATACTTTTGCAGGTGCTTAGTGGCTATCGTTGAACGATACTTCCCATCAAGTTATTTCGATCAAAATTTAATTGGTGCTCAAGCAGACCAAGAACTGCTTAAAGAGTTATTACGCAGCAAACTGCCAAAGATTTCAGCTCATTTGGCTGCTTTAGACATAGAATTAAGTACAGTAACTCTAAATTGGTTCCTTTCCCTCTTCATTGATTCGGTGCCTATTGAAGTAAGTCTATTTTTCCATTTTTTTTTTATTATTAATGCAAAGTATTTTACTTACTTAGAGATTTTATCACCGCGAAATAGTCCGATAGATAAAATAATTTCAATGTGAAAATTATTATAGTTATTATTTTTAAAATTTTAATAATACTTATAGAGAGATTAAAATAGATTATAATCTTAACAAAGTATTTTAAAAGTTATAATGGAATTTTTTTCCTCTTAATTCCTTTAACTTAATCTATTTTCCTGTTTATATGGTAACAGAAATATGATATCAGTTTGATAACACTCATATCAATATACATTTTGATATAAACGTTAAAAGTGCTCATGCTACTACGAAAATAACGAACGCCTTATATAAATCTCTACCTAACAGATAATACTTGCTGATTTAAACAGTGCGTGTGTGATTCGTATTGATAATTATTTCACTTCTCTGAAATTAGCGGTATAAAATATATTTGGATCAATTTTAATCAAAACAAATTGTTTTTAAGATCGTTTTACTATTAGAATAGTTTAGAATAATGGTCTCCAAATATTTTTGATCGCATACTACTGATAGCACAAAATAATTATATAAGAAGAAACCAATTATTTATGTATATACTATATATATATATATATATATACATCATGGGAACCTATTTTTTTCACATTCCCTCAAATATCACTCTGTGTACTTCAATTTGAAGAAAACTGATTTAGAATATATGCTTGAAACTGCTACTAAATTTTTTGAAGTACTTAATTTTAATAAAAAGTAATTTAAAGGAAAGAAAGATCTTTTTCTTTTAACATATATATATACATATATATATGATTTTCCTTTAAAATGTTTCCATTTTTTATTAAAAACTTCTAAACGTAACAATGTTGGGGTTGTATTAAGGTATCCGACTACTACGACAACTTTTTTTAAAAAAATAGAAATATGGGGATTTTTTGTTGTTCTTAGATTTGTTTTGTACATTTTAAGAAAAATATGCTAAAATTAAGAAGAGGAAAAAAAATTATTATTACTAAAATGGAAAAAATTGGTAAAAATATATATACAAAAAAATAACATAAACGGCGCCCATTCTTTATCAAAAGTTTATGAACAAATTTTCAATTTTTCAATTCTGATGTGTTGCTATGTTATTCATTTTTGAAACGACCGTCAGGATAAGATATATTTTAATTTTTACAAAAACTAGAGCACTTTATCTCAGTTATCATATGAAATTGCTTAAAAAAACAGTGTTTATATTCACATAAGGGACTGTAAATTTTGTAATAAAACAGTGATTGATAATTCTTAAGTTCAAAACATTTTTACTATTATACAAACATACACAAAAAAATTCAGTTAATTATTTTCAAAACTTTTTTAGCAATCACTGGCCCCGTTTGAGCATTTTCAAAACAAAAAAATACACATTTCGAGTAAAACGTATTTTAGAATGACATCTTGCTTAAAGTAATGGCATTTGCATTTACTAAAACACTTGTAGTTTTTGTTTTAGGGAACGGAGAATAATGAACTTGGTATTTTTATTAAGGTAATAAGATGGCCTATAAAATAAATCCATAAAAAAGTTGTCAATTTGTGGCAAAACTCACAATTTTAGGGTAGTCGGATACCTTATATACATTTTTCCCTTTAATTGTACGCCAGCGATAGCTAATAATTGAAACAACAAACTTCGCTATCGGCGATGTTGAAATCGACTTTCAAGTTTCAGTTTTGTTTTTCCCAAAGCTGTTTACTTGGAACATAATGAGAGCTTCTGTACATTAGTTGGAACCGGATACGGTAGCTACGGCTGAAGCCTTATGGAAATTAAGAAACAGTATAGGTTCAGCCTCATTTTGCTTGACTATGGTTTAAAATGACAAGATTTATCATCGATAATCTTCATGTAGTTATAAAGTTATTTATCTCTAAGCTTACCAAAACTCTCCTACCTAAAAATATTTGAATAAAATAAAACATTATATTTTAATAATTATAAGAAAAGGACGAATGATACGTTGAAGAATTTTTCTCTTCTTTAATGTATTATATTAAACAATTGTTGGGTGTTTAAGTACTTCTACTTTTTCGTATGGTTCCGTTCATGCCTGTTATAAGGTTAAATTTCGAAAATATATTACAGTAAAGAAAAATAGAATAATTTCTAAGCTACTAAGAAATTATTTCTAACATTTTCAACTTTTATTTAAGTAATTAATTTTCTTAGTTTCAACACATTTTTGGTATGCTTTATTATTTTAGCAAATTGTTATTAGATTATATGCACCTATTTTTAATTACCATTTCCATTCCATATTGCATATAATTTTGGTAATACACTAAATGTGTAGAGGAAATGAATATGTTCCATATAATGCCCTTTTCCTAAGGTCCAGAAAATTTTTTCCCGTTGTTGTGTGAGAATTATTTTGATACTACATTTCATTGAGTGGTTTAATTTATGTCTATGTCAGTTGCCAAATTTACTTTAAATTTAATTTTTTCAATTATTGTATTATATACTTAATTTAATTATTTTATGATTTGTAGTTTAATTTATTTAAGTACAGGAACAATCTATTACCAATCATTTTACAATTTATTAATCAAATCCATTCAAAAATTTATCTATCTTCGTTCGCTTGACTTTAAATGTTTGGTTTCTGATTTTGACACTTGTACCCCGATATTGTTTAATTTTATTAAGTATATTACTGTATTTAGCATTATCTGTTTTCTGCAGAAATTCAAGAAATTTGTATTTTGAAGGATTATTAACTTTTTCGTCGCACGGGAATCACAAATCAATGCACATAATTGAATGCTTTATTTTCACAAGTTTAACTTGCCATGTAAAACGTGTTTCAAAAAATAAATATTTAAAATTAGAGACAATCTGAAATTTGTTCATACATATTCAGTGCTTCATCTGTATTTTTTTAAAATGGGTGAATGACATCCATATTTATCGTAAAGTTAATTCTAAACTTTATTAAATGCGGCTTCTCAAAAAAAATTATTACAGAATTCGGTAACAATAACATATTGTAAAAACAAAATATGTATTCAGATAATTCCATCTTTATAACCCTGCTTTTCCATAATAATCTATTTCTATTGATTAATGTGTCAGTGTGTACATTTTCATATATCAAATAAGTACCAGGATTACATTAAATAGAAAGAAAGAAAATGGTGATGAATCGTTTGCTAAACAATAAATGGACAAATGGTTGGAATATAAGAAACTTTAATGCACCATCAATCTTACACATCAAGCACCGAGACAAACATTAAAAAGAAATTGTTAGAAGTTGGCATTATTCAATCGTACTATCATTGACATAGAGAGTCACATGAGTCTCTATTGGTTATTATAGAACATACGGACCACATGCCAAGAAAGTCATTGAGCTCATCTTTTAAAAACATCAGATAATTGGTAATGGATGTATTACTTCGTGAACTGTTGATGTATATGTGCTAATTTCTGCTACTTTTTTGCATTTTTAAGTTATGAGTTTTCTATATAAGTATGGGGTGCTTGTTATATGAATCTAAAGCAATTTGTGTTCTATTCATATACATATTTGGTGGGACATTTTGAGAGTTACTTGTTCTAAAACCTTACTATTTGTTAATTCTAAAAACGTCTGGAAAAGAGAGGTGCTCCAAAATTATTTTACTAGCGTACATTTAAGAAACATATATAATTTATTTCAAATATGCAAAGGAAATGCGCTCCGATGATTTTTTTTATCGAGATTTTATATTATTTTCTCCAACGTTTTTTGACACAGACCTCAATTCTACATATATAAATGCCTGATAAATAAAATGTCTTTTTACTATGGTAAGGAAGTCCATTTTTTATTTAAAGAAAAAGGCTGTTTTAAAAAAAAACATAACCTTTTATAAGTATGTTTTAGTGTGATTTAATTAACAACTCACATATTCATTGATCCTACGTTTTGTCAAAATCAGGCTCTACTCACATATACTTACACACACAGAATAAAAATGAATTATGAAAACCTAAAAGCAAATTTTGAGCGACGTACATCAATTAGGAATCAACAGGTGCTATTTTTATTTCCACTCGAACCAATTGTAACCATTCTTGCCTAAATTCATCGTACCAAGTCATTCCTAAGGAATATCTTCCATTGAGATCAGCTCGATGACAGTGTTGATACCACCATCCACCAGTATGATGAACTGCGCAGTTCGCACTAGAAGCATCGTTATCTCTATCAAACGTACTGAAACCCATTCGATTGTGGGAAGTCAGTGCATCACTGGCATTACCAGAATGATTTGATATTTCAATAGCGTACTGGTCCATTTCCGATCTGACGTGAAATTTTTCGTAATCTACATACAAATAATTGTCTTGTATGTCCCACATATCGACATGAAGTTTCATTGGTCTTTTATCTGTTAGAAGATGCAAGGCTTCGTTTCCAATCCAGAATTCTGAAGATAGTTGACCAAAACCATTTTTGTATTCTGTCCAGTCGCGGAAGAAGCTTTCTGAACCGTTGAATCTTTTTTGTATCATTATCCATGGTCCACCTTCTGGATCTGTGTCACAGTACACTTCCATTGGTCCAAGGGAAGGAACTTCAATCAATATTATTCCACTTTCAGTTTGTAAAGAACAGTCTGTAAAAAGAGGAAACAATTAATGAAATTTGTGAATTTCAGTTTTAATATTTTTAGAAACATAACTACGATACGTCATTTTTGTTAATTTCTAATAATTTGTTTAAATATATCGCTGTTTGTAGTCACATTTTTAATGACTATTTAGTTTTATAATTGTTTTGTTCGATTTCATTAAAAACCAATATCAATTATATAAAATCTAATTACTACAGCGTTATTGGTTTAGTAACATTACATCGACTTAATGTAATTTTAATGAAAGAATTTTGTGTCACACTTGTACACAGTTGGATAAAAAAACTTATTTAATTTAAAAATACTAATTAAACATTTACTAATAACTAAAATTAAAACATATTTTAATTGCTTAATTTTTTTATAATTGTTCATTTAAAATTAAAATGTGAGTAGCTAGTTATAAATTTTAAATCTTTTTACGAAATGGAAAATGTTATATTAGGAAGATATTCCTTTCGTTTTCAATCCTAAAAAGTGTACAGAATACATGTTTTTACGATTTTAGATGAATGCTTTCAACGATAAAAATTTTCTTTTAATCTTATAATTAAATTTCCTGAATTTACATTTTTTCTCGATTATTGAAGGTAGTAGTTGAAGAACTTTTTCCTTACAGGAAGAGATTGTTTCCCTAGTAGTTTGCCTCATTTTATATCTAATAGTTTCAGAACTACTCATTTACAGGAAGTGCTTTTTTCTATATCGTATTTTAAATACGATGTAAAATAAACAACTAATTTAAAAATAAAATATGAAGTTGCACTTAGAAAGAGGAAAGAATTATATATATATCCTACAGGATACCTTTGTGAATATATAGGAATACCTTTGTGATATGACAATATGATAAACACTTCCAAACCTTGCAGTAGTGTAAAATATATTTTGAGAGATTTCAATCAGAAAAGAACAGAATCCAAAACGCATTCATGAAGCTTAATTTTTAAAATTCTTTTATAAGATTAATTCGTATATGTGTTGTGTTGCTGTTGTTGCTGCTTATACCACCTGATCGACAGTAACATCAGATCAAGGTCCACGAAATTCATCGCGGCTAAGTGCTAGAATGTTATGCCTGTCGTTAGCCTTAGCTTTGAGCCCCATTAAGGTGACAGCACGATTTTGCTCGGTACAACACGATAGATGGCGACGCCATTCGGGCCCACTGAATTAACGAGCATGTTCTCCGTGTGCACTCGGCGGATATTTGGTGGCATAGGCTACCCACGGCCCTATTTGTATAAGTGAATGTGTACGTTCGAGCGCGTGTGTGCATATATTACAATTAATTATTACGTTTAAATATACATAGAGAGAGAGAGAGAGATTTACTTCAATCATACTCATTAACTACTAAAACCGTGTTTCTCAATCCGCGTCTTCAGAAAACTGGTACTCCATGAAGCCACTTCCAATGTTTTTGGGGACAAAGGATATACAGTTAAAAATTATTGCAAAAAGTAAACAATAAGAAAATAATTTAATAACAAAAAAAGAAAAGAAGATAGTTTTTATTTTTCTGTAATTGGCAAACGCGCGAATGATAAACCTTTTATTAGTTACAAATTTAATATACACTTAATTTCTATTAAAAATGAAGTCATATACTGGACAAGTGGCATGGAGAAACCAAGCAATTTATGTCATGATTATGTCAGGAGAAAGATCAATCTCCCCGATTCTCAGCGATTGTTAACATTAAAACAGAGAAATAAGAGATTCAGAAGGGCATATTTCGAAGAGATATTTAGAAGAGAACACGAGAATAGTCTGATTATTTATTTACCCCAATATTGTAAAAATCAACAAAATAATAATATAAATAATAATATAAAATAAGCAAAATAATAAACAATATATTTTTTTAATAAATTTGCTTTCATCAATCAATATTAATTTTAGTTTTTCTTTTATGAAAGTAGTACTCAGGATCAGGAATGGCCAACCCCATACCCATGATGTGCCTAACATAAGATAATTCTATTAGATTTTTGTTTATTTTCAAATATAATGTCAAAATTTTAAGAGGACCAGCTTATTATTTTGCTTAAAGGGAGATTTACCAATACCATCGATTCTATTTTATTTCTATAATCTTAGAATTAATTTTAAGTACCTTGGGGGGGGGGAGAGGGGGTACTTCATGGACTATCTCCGTAATGTTAAGAAACTGACTGATTGCACTGCCAAATTTGTGTGTGTGTGTGACTTATCAGTAAATATTCTTTTAAATATTTATTTTCATGAATGTTTTCTTAAAATTTTATAAATTGTTTTTTTAATTCGCATGTGTAACGTAAAAAGTTTTAAAATGATAAAAACTCCCCCACATTTTAACCTGTATTTTTGTTAACGATTCTTTTTTAAAAATTCGATCAAAATATTTATTTATATAGTATTGATATGAGTGCAAAGTTGCAAAACTATAAGACGAGCAGATTTTCAAAAATGTTTCTGTTGCGTTAAAATGTACATTTTTAAGAAATTTCTACATTGGGATCCTGTTAACACGAGGTTTTGGTAAAGCACGAGTCTTCTTAACATGCGGTTTTACCATGGCTCCCTCGATAAGCAATCACTTGTGATGTCACTCCAAGACATTGTATCATCGTAATTCGAATTTTTCATGTTATGAAAGATTAATATTTGGTTAATATATATATATATATAAGGTTATGACCTCATGATAAAAGAAGTTGTTAATATTGTTTTCTTCGTATCTTACATATAATAATCTCAGAAAGTGAAATGTGCGTGTGTGTGTTTCAATTATTATTATTATTTTCTGTTGTAAGAGAAACTTTTAGAGAATCTCGGGATTGGTGAGATCAACTGTGCTCTCGATTATTTCCAATCGGTCAAATATTAAGAACTATAAAGATTCTTTTTTCTCGTGTGTGTGAGAGCGTCTTCAGTAATAATTAAAATAATTCCAGTAGTAGGGACAAAAACGGAAGAAGATACTGTTAAAATGATCCAAGTGAAGATATCTCAGGTAACGAATGGAAGGAATATGTTCTAAATAGACTCTTTTCACGTATTCTAACCCCCTCGTAGAAATAAAACTATCAATAAGATATTTCAACCAACAAGGATCTCGGATTAGAGCACCGCGAATAAAATTTATCATGCACAAGAAATTAAGAAGAAATAAAATGCCGGTAAAAAAATAATCATCCATGGACGATTGGTTGATAAAACAACAAAAACATTTAATTCTTTAGTATTCAAGAGTAAAGTTGTTATTTTTCTTTCCTATCTTGAAAAATTAAAATCACACAGAACGTTCGAATCGATGTTAGAACTTATATTATCGCTCACTTTATATTAATGTTGTAACACGCGATTTCGATAAACATGATCCCTGACTACCGTGTGTTAACGGGATTAATTTACAGTAAAAGCCTATATAGCATTTACTAATACACTCCAGCACCTCAGCTTCAATTGCTAAAGTGCTTCTAATTTAGTTAAAACGGACATTTAGCTAAAACAGGCATTATAAACATGAAAATTATTAATGCTTTTCATTTAATTCGATTCTAGGGAAGTGACATATTAAAGAAAATAAACGAGCCTTTCAATGATTGTTCTTGCTTTTATAAATAAATTGAGAATTATATTTCAAAATAATCCAAACTATGCCTAGCTACTTGAAACATTATACACGGTATTTTTCAGTAAACCCGCGTTTCTCAAACTGTAGGGCGTGCTCCCCTAGAGGGGAGTGATAATTCCACGAGGAGAGCTCGAGCATATTGAAAAGTCGAAAACAAAAGATTTAAAATATATATTAGTTTACTGAAGTAAACAAACAAAATACATTCCGACATAAAATATAAAATACACATTTGCCCTGATATAATACACTTATAAATGTTTCAGTACTGCACAATGTATTTTGTAACTAATTTAACAGTACTAAGTTAAGAACAAGTTTAATAATTACCAGTGACTCCATGGGCTTGCCATGTATAAAACTTTTACAAAAATTAACACTTATCTGGATAATTTGTAAAGTTTAAAATTAATCTGTTAACTGCCGATTAAAAGTTACGGGATTCGCTCCTCAATGCCCCCGTTTTCCACATAGACGCGCGTATGTGATGTATTGAGGAGGGGGGGGGATGAAAAGGAATAGATTAATAAAACCGTCTCAGAAACAAATAAATTTTTCTCAAACACTGTCAATGTCCTTTTATTGCATTTCAAAGCCTTCGGAATAATTTTATGGATAGTGGTGCACAGAGAAAATTGTACTTCGAAAAGGCGTATATATACGTCCGGAGCAATTAACGCTTTGGTTGAGTGAGACATTTATATGTCCCGGTGGCACTTAGAGGTTAAAGTCCTATTGTAGCTTTAGCGTCAAAGTATAGTATTATTGCATTCAATAAATTGTTATTGTATGGAGGAGGAGGAGGGCGCGATGAAAATTATTATTGAAAATTGGGTCACAAATATTGAAAGTTTGAGAAGCACTGCAGTAAACACATACTTTATTTTTTTTTCAAAATAGGTAAAAGTTTTGTTCTTTCATTGTTTTAAAAAAAAAAGAGAAATATTTTATAAAGTAATATATACTTCCAAATAATTAGAATTATTTAACTTATATTTTCAAACATTTGATTTTACATATTATGTAAACTTTGCAGGAAAAAATTGCTATCAATCGAAATTTGTTCATCTTTTCCTTAAATTTACTTTCTTTCTGATAAATAAAGAAAGCATAAGCATTATATCATTAACTAAACTTTTATGGTATTGTATTTTCCTTCTTTTTTAAACAATAACAATAAAAGTAAACCATAAAAGAACTCAACAATTTCTTAAAAAATTCAATCATTAGTACAATAAAGTAATATAATAATTATATACTGTATTAACCTTTAGGTAAATGCTTGACAAATTTGTCCATGTCTTGTCGAAGATTCGTTTGAGCATTAGTCAGCATCAAAATCTCTCCACTCATATTGTGAGCCCGTCTTGCCATGTTCGCCAAAGCATCGCGATAATTCCACAAGGAATTTTCATTTGATTTACGATTATTCTCTATCAGCTTCATCGATTCGTCGATCCTGCGGTCTATCTGAGTAATACGCAAATCTGTATTCTGTATCATCAATCGGCTCTTGTAAGTCTCGCCGTCTTCTCGACATCGCTGCAGAGTCATGTTGGCTGTCTGCATTTCTAAAACTAGTAACCGTCTGCTAAGGTCATTCAGTTCTTGTTTCATAGCTGATGATCCATTCTAAATATAACATGGAGAATAAATAAATAAAAAAGTATTTAAATGTGGCATATTATTATAGACTCATCTTCTGTGCATAGAAAAATATTATGAAATATAAATACATTAAATTAGCAAATTTCATATTACAAAAATATATGATATGATTTATTTTATTTCGAATGATTAACAAGATGTGCAATTTTGCTTGGCATCTTATTTATATTTTTTTCGTTCCTCATTTTGAAATAGTTATCCAGTAGTAGTTACAACATTATTATTATTATTATTATATCAATGGGATAAATTCATCGTGGTCACATGATAAATGGAATTACGTGTGTTCCCCGTTAAATTCAAAGCTGACATTGAACGTACTTGTTGTTTTATTTGTAAAATTTAGATAATATTTCAAAGTTTAAAATAGGGCTCAAGATACTCAAATATTAAGGTTCTTCAAAAAGTTTTTCAAAATTATAATAAATTCTTATATTTTGCATGTATTTTTAAATTAAATGCGTTTTGTTTTCCTATGTATATTCTTATTGTTGACAAATGTGTACTTTTTAAAAGAAAGTTTCTGTGAAAAGCAAAAGCTGGCAACAGTGAAGCGCATGAACTGATCGGTTGTAAACACGTGATAGCATTTATCATGTATATGTTACGTCACATAAACTTATGAACTGAATAGATCAAACACATCATTGTACTTATCATATGACTATGACTTCACATGAATTTAGCCAATTCAAGAATGCCGATTTTTACTACCTTGGATTTTTTTAGTTATAAAGAGAGTATTTGAAAGAGCTTTCAATTTGTTTGAAAGAGTATTAAGCGATGAGAAAAGCTCCGAATCCGTTCACGTCACGCGTTATACGACGATTCTATGCCATTTTCAAGTAAATCTGGAACAATTATCATCTTGGATGGCTGCTACATTATACTAATAAGCACCATTTACTCCCTTACCACTCCGTTTATCCCTGTAATCAAATATACTTATTTACTGAAGAAGCAAAGCCAGAACTCCTTTGGCCTTAAACAATATACAATAAACAAAAAGTAAATTATTACAAGAATGCAATAAGCAAAGCTGTCGTAAGAGTGCCAACAGGGGCCATGCAATGCAGCAGAAGAATGATTCAGAAAACGTAAATTATGTGATGTAGAATAAATTCAATAATCTCTTAAAGTTGGTCAATGTGGAGAAAATAAAGTAGCTAATACCTGCAGATTGAAAAGTTCCCAAAGCATTTGTTTCAAACAAATTAGCTTCTTCAAAAAAATTATAAAAATTTCTATAAAAAAAATTTTTTTAAATATCAAAAAGAAAGTGTTAAAATATTTAACTATTAATTAAAGTGAATCTTTTGTGCATTTTAAATAAGTAGAAAAGTAAATTATTATATTAAAGTAAATTTATTCACAAAATTTATAAGATTTACTTATTTACATTTATTTATTATAAAATTTTTTACTTTATTTATATTTATTACAGAATAGGATCGGTTATCATTAATGATTATTTTAAATCGAATTTTACTCTGCTGAATCCCAAGAAATATTCTCATAAATAATTTTTTGCTCCTATAAATATTTTTATATTGATTGATATAACTAAACTAAACTCAATTGCGTAACAGCCTATGGCGGGCCAAAGCCAACTGTACCCATCTCAGCTTTTCTAACCCTGGGCTCTGAGGTGCATGAGCAGATGTTCCGGTCAGGTGGTCAGTCTGACGCGAGACCCTTTCCCTAGTGTTTAATTCCCATGCAAGTTTGGTACTTATTTATCTATCCACTGAGGGGATGAAAGGCTGAGTCGACTTGGCCCAGCGTTTGAATTCCGGACCTGTGGTGTATGGAAACGCGATACACTACCTCTCGACCACTGAGCCTCGATTGATATTACATGTTTGCAGAAAAATAAACTCTAAAATTCGAACATAAGCAACTTTACTCTTCTTTATTTTAAGATGCCACTACCTCGTATTTTCATATGATTAGTTCTTCCATGGTAACTTCAGTAAGTTTATCAAATTTCGATACATATTTGAATTACAATCAAACATAGACTGTCAAATCATTTCAATATTGAAGATGCAAAAAAAACTAAGTGTTAAAAAAAATATTAAACCTATTAAAAATATCGAAATAATAAATGAATACCTGTAGATTGTTGATACTGTGTCTATCTTGTATCCAGTCATGTTTGAGAACATCTAACTCCGCCTGCGACTGCGCCGTATTGAAATCCACTTTACCAACGCGCATCCTCAAACTGTTCAAATCGTCTTGAAGGTTGTCCATTAATGCCATGGATGATCGCATGTCATCCGTGGCATTGCTTACCACATCAATACACCTTTCCTGAATGAGTTGCGTTTGTTGTTGTACCTTAAAGGAGATTCTCAGAACTGAGATATTTGCTCCTTCTATTTCTTAAAATACGCTTTATTAGAAAGAATAAGCATTGTTCTAAATACAGAGAAGCTTCTAATATTAAAATAACTCTACAAAGGCAAAAGAATTTAAAATATAAAGAAGATAAGAAGAAGAGCAAGAAAAATAAATACAAAGCATAGCTGAAGTTCATGTTCACTGCAATAAAGCATTAGTTAGAGAAGAAAAGTTAGATAGTAAAACATGTTTTTTGGAAAATTAAATTTCACTAACAATTTATATTAAAATTTGCCTCTCTTTTTAAAATAATACATAAAAGAAAACTTATATATTAATAAGTTAATATATTATGGCAAATTAACTATAATTTTAAATCAAAGCTCAAACATTTTTAGATGAAGGGAATAAAAAAATACATTATTATAAATTATGTAGTACGTAAGATATGTAGAAATACAGGAGGCCTTCGACTTTTGCTCGCAATCGGTTCCTGAAAGTGAGTGCGTATTAAAATATTCAAATGTAAACAATTATGCACCAAAAAAGAAAAAAACTGTGTTCGAAAATATTTATCAATATGAGCAACATGATTTCTGGGTATATATTCCAATATTTGGGGTGTCCTGAAATAACTGTCTAAGATTAATATTGTTTAAAATTTTTAATTATTTTTAGAATATTTCCTAACTGCCGGTTCGAAAGGAAGAATGAACCAATCTTAAAATATTAATACAGTAATCCAGGCATTTTATTTGATTCCCAAGTAATCGGAAGTATATCCTTCTCTTTCAATACAGAATTTTCTACCTCGTAATCTAATAATAGCTCCAATTTTAAATTGCCAGCCAGCTTTCCACCAAGAAGTAATGTCAGTCGAGTTTTAGAAGGCTTATGTCTAGACACAACTGGTTCTTCCTTTGATAAAGACATTACTTTCAGATTAGACATTATTTTCAAAAATAAACTTGTCTCTTTTTCACTGAATATCTTACTAGGAAAATAGTTTACATCTAAAATAATTTTGCTCAACGAGGAAGTGAATTTTTTCGCAGCATTTTTTCGAGTAAATTTAATATTATGTGCAGAATATCGCATTTTAAATTTGTCAAACCAGTTCTCACTACCTTGAATACATTGGATTATAATCTACATTTAATCTAATATTCATACAAACAGTTTTAGTTTGAAATTGAAAAATTCAGAGAAACATTATTTCGATGTTGATCACCAATGCATGATAAGCTTGCCATTTCATCCGTCACTGTACTATGTCTTCTAGAAACAATCTTTAAAGATATGTTTCAGCAATCCTTAATTTTACTCCTATTTTTTTCAAAGTGGAAAAAATTTTCACTATCAACAAAAATATTCAAAAAGTTGAATGTTCAAAAAAGTGCGAAATAGCGAATTGAACGGTAGTCGAAGGCCACCTGTATATTAACTAAATTATTGTAAATTTTAAAACAAAACATGAAATAAGGCTTGGCATTATAAGCATATTAAGAATTATGGTTTCATGAAACTTCCTTATTCAGGTTATATTTAAAAGAAGAAATAGCCGTGTTTTATTTTTAGGTGATAGAGAGCTGCAATAGAGAACTATGCGAGAAAAGCTCGAGAGATAAATAGCTGTGAAAGCATCATTTTGAAATTAATGATTGTAATTCCTATTAAAATTTTTTAATTTTAACAATTCACTTACAAAAGCCTTTTTATTTTACAGTGATTTAAAAAATGGCAACGGCAATTTAAAATCTTACGTTTTTAAAATTTAAGTTTTTAGATTCGTTTTAAGTTTATTTCAGTACAAAACTAATTATTTTTAAACATAAAAATAAATTTTGTGGAATTTTTTTTTTGTTTAAAAACACAAAGAATTTAAAATGTATAAGAAACTTTTTTAGTGAATGCGTTGAAAACCCCTTACGCATGTTAGATGAAAAATTGTATTTTAATTCCTAATTGGCTTTGAATTTTGAATCAAAACATTATGACCAAGTAATCCATTAGTAAAATCACAAAACTGTAGTTAAAATTTTAAAAAATGTGTGTGCTTATGACCACACGATAAAAGAGAAAGCTTCTGATTTATTCTGAGAAGAGAATCCAATTGTTCGTACGTTCTCTTTTACGATATTTTCGCACGCGAGTGGTACGTAGTTTTCTTTTTCGTTCCCATTCATCAGTAAATGTGTTTATTTCATCCGTTTTCTGTAAATAGCAATGTTTAAATAATTATGCATTATTTTATAATTTTTATTTTATACGATTTAAATGCCAATTAGTCTAAATATTTAAAAATATTTATGTGTGTGTAAATTATTTTATAGATTATATTTAAGTAATATATATTTGTTTATATGGTATTGCGTATGTCCGCAACAGTGCAGACTTTCAAGATAACTCGCCAAGTTAGCAACCCTGATTTCCCATGTGTCGTAATAATATACGTTATGTTGTCATACAACGCCTTGATACCGTTGCGATAATACGTAAGCACCGTTTATATAAGTTATATAACGCCATATACTTTGTAAGGCAAGAAAAACTTATGCCCTGAGAGCCATTTAGTTTTCTTAAAATTCTCTAAGGAAACAAAAAGCGAGGGCTCGTACTTTTTCACAATTAATGCTTTTATTTTCTCGTAATCTAAATTGTCATCACGAATATAAACCAAAATATTGGCAACTTTCTCGCCAATTAACTTCTTTAAAATTTCGGATTTTAGTTCTTTTGTCTTATTTTTGTACTTAAATACTCTTTCTACTGAATCCAAAAATAGATCCCATGTTTCGTTTCTTCTTATCCTCGATGTCCTACATAAGAAAAATATTTTTTTTTCAATTATTTTTTCTTGCGCTCCCCTTCTCTCA
This sequence comes from Trichonephila clavata, assembly GCA_019973975.1. Classification (NCBI taxonomy): domain Eukaryota; kingdom Metazoa; phylum Arthropoda; class Arachnida; order Araneae; family Nephilidae; genus Trichonephila; species Trichonephila clavata. The sequence continues at coordinate 97,220 of BMAO01038123.1, forward strand.
TTCCCTCCCTGGAGTTGAGGGGAAAGGGGCTGCATGACAGTAATATTTAAATAAAGAAAATGAAACTTCACGGGAAGAAGTGTGCATGAAATTTTTACTTAGAAGAAACACGAACCTTGAAATTTTCCAAATCAAAACTAAGCGAACGTGATTCAAAACCCGAGTACGATTCACGACTTTAGCCGAGTAAATCCGATTGGCGTAACACACACGCTTAATTTAGATTCACTCTTCAGCAAAACGCGCTTAAGTAGTTACAGCTTCAAAATAATAAATGCTATAAAAATTAAATATGATATAGTTGTGAGGGCATTTCTTTGCTTGGATGAAATAAAAACTTCTTATTAAAGGTAATAGCCCCATATATTAATAAATTAATGTAATACTTGTGAAATAATATAAATTATTTTAGGATTTAAGATGCCAAAAATTGTTGAAAAACTAAATGGAACTTTAAGCGGCAATATTTAATAAACATTTTGTTTCATTTAAAAAAAATGCTTACTGATATTAAATTATTTAACATTAATGCCCCGAAAAACAGATAAGAGTACTTTGCATGATTTACCTTTAGATTTATGACTATTTATATGCTTTATATATGTAATACTATCTAAGGAAAAGATATTTTAAGTATGATACCCAAAAAAATTTATCAGTAAAATTTTTCTGTCTTTATCTTTACTCTATGCAAATTCCTCAAGAATTTTAACTATGCTTTACAACTGTTTCGTATTTGATTTTATAATCTTTGGAATTTATCCGCTCTGCGATAACATGGTAGTATGAAATATCACAAATACAAGCAGTATTTCAGAATGGGAATTCACCTTTGGTATCAATTATTCTAGCTATGAAATATCAGAACCTTTATTTAAATGGTCATAAGGTTTTGATTCAGTCGCACGGTTCATAAAATAAAGAGAAAAATGTACTACCATCTCTATTTGCTTCGTTAGATTTGAAATGACTTGATTTTCAGCTTCTTGGGTTCGATTAATATTCTTCAGAAGCATAATATTTTTGTTTATCACCTTATGATGAGATTCAGGTACTTTAACAGGATATTTTGAATGCACTGGAAAAGAGAGAAAGAAAATTCATTTATGAAAAGTTTACTTCTTTAATCTTAAAAAATAAAATTTTAAAGGAATAACTTGTAAATAAGTAATAAAATCCAAAAAATAAGACTTATTCCGCTTCAAACAGCATAAAATTTCCAATCACTCCTGAAAGTGTGCGCCTTCTATATTTTTAGTTATTGTGGGGCATCGTTCTTGATTATTTATATCGATTTTAAGTATAATTTTGATTTCAATTTCAAAGCTTTCTATTTAATTTGGGGGGGGGGAGAAAAAAGGTTTTTTGAGATTTTACAATTACAGTTTTCTAAAGCGCTTCTTTTCGTATTTGTCTTTTTAAATATGAAAAACTTTAGTTTATAAAAAAATGTAATATATGTTAGTGTAATTTTTTTTGTGCATTTGTTTTATTTTCTTTTAAAATTGAGAATAAGGTATAACTTCTAAACTAAACACAGTGGGACAACAGCCCATGAGGATCAAAGCCTATTGTGCCTATCTCATTATACGAGACCATAGGGTGCCGAGGTGCATGAGCAGATGTCCCGATCAGATGGTCAGTCTGGAGCGAAATCTCCAGTGTTTAGTTCCCAAGTAAGCTTGGTACTCACTTATCGACCCGCTGAAGGGATGAAAGGTTGAGTCGACCTTTCCCCAGTCCGAGGATAGAACCTCAGACCTATGGTGTGGAAGCGCGACACGCTACCACACCACAGGTCTGGGTATAACATCTACCCAAGATAAATTGGCAGAAAAGTAGATAAAATTCTGTTTTATTTATTTATTTATAAAAGGACATCCGAAACCTGATGTTGATTATGATGTTGACACCACTGGGCCTTAGGTATAACATCTACCCAAGTTAAATTGGCAAAAAATTAGATAAAATTATGTTTTATTTATTTATTTATAAAAGGAAATCCGAAACCTGATGTTGATTATGCATAAGTGTTCTAAATTAAGCAAATTTGCATATTTAGTGGAAATTTGCGGAAAGAGCTGAAGGTAGTGAAAAATCAATGTTTCCATGAAAAAATACAAATTTTTAATGTCAATTAAGTAAGCATACATGTGCATTTAGAGAAAAATCCTATGTAAGAACGCGAGCCGATTTCTGCACTTCGTATGTTTGCTTACCCCGGTAACTTTTCGTTGAATTATTTAGGGAAATTCAAAAGCCTACTAATGAAATTAGTATCATTGAAATTAGGTAACAGAATGAGACGTTGAACTGTTGGAAAGCTTAAATTAAGGTAGTCTCAAGTGAAGATTGCAAGAGACTTCGAAGTAACTTCCAGCATTGTGAGAAACTTATGGAAACATTTCAAAAAGACCCGATCCGTAGAGAAAAGGCTTGTACGAGATTGTCCAAGGCCAGAGACAGCCAATGAAGATCAATATTTTTCCATTAAAAACAGAAATACATAAGTACTCACTTGTCTCGTGAATATATACAGGATCACAGGAACATAAGTATCACGTGTTAATGTTTCCAGAAAGCTATTTTAGAGAGGTTTTTTTTTCAAGAGGACCTGCTGTTAGTGTCCATTCACTTCTGTGTAAAGAAGAGTACGTGTAACAGGGTGCAAAAAAAATTAACATTGAAGAAAAAATCAATGGGAGACCATTCTATTGATTTGTAAGTCAAGGTCCAGTACAACCACTGATTCTCGACGTGCATCATTTCCTTTCCCTGGAAGGAACAAACCAGTGGTTCTCAAAAAAATTTCTATAAGATGAGGATATTCTCTGAATGAATCAGCCACCAGATTTCTATACCTTAACACTAGCATATTTTCAATTACCGTGGAGAAGTGGAGCAATTGCAATTTTCCTTCTTCCCAGAACTATCCAGAATCTGAAACCAGAGTTGCTGGAGAGCGGAACCAATTCCCTCAAGCAGTCATAAAATACCAATTTCCAATATGAATTCAAGTTGGAAAAGCTAAATAATTATAAGAGAATCTATTCTCTATAAGCCCTTTATTGTTTCTTCTTATAATGTCTCTTTTAGACTTTCCAAGGCTGAGGTATTCATGATCATGCGTATGCTCCATATCTATTTATATAGTATTTTTTATATTATATCACACCTAACTAATTTTATTAGAATTTGTCGAGCACTTCCGGAGTTGATCAACTCAAAAGGAATATTTTCTTAATTTTGAGAACTAATTTGTAATGCTACTTTGAATATTTTTAACAATGGAAGTTGAATTACAGATTACTATATAAAAAATACTGAGTAATAAAAACAAAAGCTGAGCTTTTTCATAATTTATCAAATCAAATTTCATTTTTTTAATAAAAATAATAAAACAAAAGAAATTAACTTTATTTAACGTTACGAAATCATTTTAATATATTCAATTGTAAAATGATTCCTCGATCCTTTAAAGTTACCTTTAAAAATTCCATAATTATATAAATTTGTAAAAATTTAATTTTTCTTATTCCCTTCTAATAACATAATGGATTTTTTTTTTTGAAAAATGAAGGAATTAAAAAAAATTATTTATATCAAAGAAATTAAATATTTTCACTGAACAAGAACAAACAAATTTAATAAAGCTATAACGCGAAGACAGACATAGAATCAGCGGTTAAGTATCTATGATTTTCTAGCATTGAATCAACCCTTATCACTATGCTGAACCGTTTAACCCCTTGCCTGTGGAACATATTCAAGAAAAGCATGCCAAAAATGGAAAAAAATTCTCTTTAATTTTATTCATTATATCCTCAAAATGTCAGAAATAGAATATTTTATTCAAAAAAAGTTTAAAACGAAATAACTACTATATTTAATATTTTCACAAACATGGGGTATGTTAATTCATTGCAGTAATTTTTGCTCAAATTATAGCAAAATGAATCAAATGACATAATTTTCAAGAAAAATATAACAAATTAATACACACAGCAATACTATTATTCGTATGAACTGTCATGCATTCTATGTCCCTCAGATTTCTTTGAATTTCTCCAATCTTTCACGGTATGATACATACGAACTGCAAATTACGAAAATCCGACAAATGATGCTAAACTGCTAAACTTTTCTTGATAAAGTACCCCCAACTATTAGGAAAATGATAAATTACAGGTCAAGCGTTGGAAGAACTGAATTCGGGCTTAACGGAATTGAAACACCGACTTTTTTCCTTGCCTGAACTCGGGTCAGGCATTCCAAAATTGGCGCATTTGCGTTGTCCGAACTGTGTTCGGCCATCACAGGCAAGGGGTTAAATATTATCATAAATGATCTAAGAAAAATCTGGGGAAATGATCCGCAAAATAGTGTTAGTAATAAATACGCAACAGTCGCTAAATTGTTAAATAGTGAAAAAGAAATATTACCTGCAGGGAAAAGAGCTTCATCTATAAGATCACCAGAACCTTCTTCTGACCAAGGGTTGATAGTACTCTAAACAGAAAATATATATATTATTCATTATCCTGAAGCAAAGAAATAGCTTATTTGAACTAAAACTAATCCATTTGTAACAAAAATAGCTTCTATTTTTCTCAAATGGAAAGCCTTTTTTTTTTATTTGTTGCAAAATAACTCACTTGTGTGTGTGTGCTTGATATTTGCGTGCTAATTCGATTTAATTATCAAATAAAAAAAATAAATGTGAATGTACAATCGATTTCCACTAAAAAGTTTTAAAAACTTTTTAGTTCTATCTTTATTAATTTTTAGAGCCTATTTTGGAATTTTCTCCAAAATTAAAATATTTTTACAAAACATGTAAAGTTTAGTTTTACATTGAGTAGAAAGGTAGAATTGCATTGCTTAAAAATATGTACATATCAAATGTTTTCAAATTTATTCTTAATAAGAAAACAATCATTTCAAATTATGAATAGATTTAAATGAATTATTTGTGAAAATTTATGGCACTAACGAATAATTATGAAAAAAAACGTCAATGATGAATTTTAAAAAATCTGTATTAAAAATCATTTAAGTTTTTTTTAGTTGTGAACTTGCATTTTAACTGAAGAAATGTACTTACGACTGGCTTTGGCTGGCTTTCAGTTCTAGTATTTCCAACGTCTGAGAATATCTAAGGAAATTGTAAATAAATTAACACAAAAAATATTTATCGAACAAAAAATCATTGATAAAAAGGAAAGCATAAAGTTTTATTATAACAAACCAAATGAAAATACTTAATTCTGTGTGTATATTTATTTTTTTAAATCTATGTATGTTATGAAAAATCACAAGTGTTCGAATAACACGCGTTTTCGCCAAGGCCGCTGAAGTGTTAACGACCATCCTTGCAACTGCGGACCCTTCACATCTCCCACTGGCGAAAGCATTAAACACATCTCTGAAATAATTCGTCTCAAAAAGAAGAAAAATTATGAATAAAGAACTTTAAAAAGTCCAAACTCTTTGCCAATAACGAGATGCTATTTGAAGGAAAGGGTTGCTGTTTTTATTACTAACGCCACATGTCTAACGGCGTCAGATTAAAGGTCCGTGAAGTTCATCGTGGCAAAGGGCTCGATGTACGCCTGACATTAGCCATAGTTCTGAGCACCATACAGGTGACAGTACAATTTAGCTCAGTTCGACCAATTTTGAGCAAGAACACCTGAAAGTGGTAAGGTTCCTCCAACCTCTCTTTCCTTTCCACCAACCTCACGAGAGGACTTGCTGCTCGACGGCTATTTAGTATACCCCTGTCCCCTGCCACACAAAGACACTATACATTTACAAAGATTTTTTTTTTCATGAGAAGGCGAAACATTTACCAAAAGTTTCAAATTCAAGATAAAAAAATACCTTTTTTTTTTTTCAAATTATCCATCCATGAAATGTAAAAAGCAAACCTTAATTCAAGAATTGAAACTATTAGTTACATAATTTAATGACAATATTCACAGACATGAAATGATTACTGCGGCGTTTGTGGCTTTTTTCTAACCTATATGTTGCTCATGATGATTATTCCATGGAGTAAATTCTAAACTTGAAACTTTTCTTGAAAGCACGCAAAGTTAACCCGTCTATGATTTCCACACACACACAAATCAAAACATTTTTTTTTCTCTCCCTTTCATAATTGTTGCTGTTGTTTCTTATGCCACCTGATCTTAACTGCGTCAGATCCAAGCCCACGAAATTCATCATAGCAAGGGGCTAGATGTACGCATGTCGTTAGCCGTAGCCTTGAGCACCATTCAGGTAACAGTACGATTTAGCTCGGTTTCGCCCCATTTTTTAGAAGAACACCCTGGGGAATTGAGAAGAACACTCTGGTCAAGCGCCTCCCATTTCTCTTCCCCTTCCACCAAACTCACGAAAGGACTTGCGGCTCGACGGCTATTTGGTGTAACCCCCTTCTTCAAAGGCACTATACATTTACAAAAATCCATGCCTTCTCCGGGATTAAAACCCAGGCCTTACGGCTTGGTCATTAACCACTGTGCTGAAGGGGCGAGTTGATTGCAAAAATTTGATTGAAAATAATTGAATTTGGCTTTTTAATAATGTTTCTAAATATTGGTCATTATTAGTCGAAAATTAATTTGCTAAACACAGTGTTACCATACTTTAACATTTACCTTACTTGTCTGAAGTATTTACTGCTCGTGTTTACCTTTTTCCACGGATAAAAATGAAATTAGTGATCGTTTCGGAAGAAAAGAAAAATATGGAGAATGTGATGAGAGTGCTACAGCTTTCTAAAAAAGGGTTCTTGGAGTGCATGAATGGAAAAAGTATGTGAACTCAAAAGGAGACTTGCAACAGGTCTATCCCCGAACCTTCAACTAATCCTCTTGGGGTAAATTTATTTCTTTTTAACTCCATGTTCTTTTGAAAACTTTCTCCCGAAGAAGAAGACTTGATTTATGCAAATGATTTATTATATTTAAGCGTAGCCATTTAGGTACACGAAGTTAGTCAACAGATAGTCACTGGATGTTCAATTATTGATAATTGGAGAATAAGTTATAAGACTGAGCTTATATAAAAATTACGACCTTAGGTCGTACAAGTAAGAGATTTACCGTAAAGTCTAACGTAGAAGTCAAGAGTGTTCCAAGAGTATTTGGAGTAGATTATACTCATATGTTAAGTATCCTGTAGCCGTGTGTGATTGTTCTTCTAATTAGCTGCGTAGTGCATTTCCTACCTTTAGTTGTTTTATTTAAGCTAGTGGGATAATAAATCTGAATGTTTGAAATTGGTTATGGCTGATCTCTACTCGAACCCCCAAACACCAACAACCGCTACCAGGTTCTTACAGACTATAGCTTAAATTATTAAAAGTAAAATAAACTAATTTTGATTTAGGAACTTCGGGAACTGCGAACTGTGTTGGATCCCTAGTGCCACTGAAGACCTGCCGAGTACAAGGGATGACGCATGTTAAATTAGTCAAGGCTCAAAGTGTCCCGTTAGCGTGTTGTGGATATTTGGACAGGGGGTGCCAGTTCAGGTGTTGTCCTCGTCACTCGGCTAAGGTTCAAAATTACGAGGTCTTTCGTCAATTCCTCTCGTGTTTCTAAAAATTGCGACGCTAATAAGTATTCTCTCAACTGAAAATATTTATTTTCGTAGAGTTCACCGTCAAATACTTATTTTATTTGTCAATTTTTAATTTTTTTTTCCTCTTGAATACCTTATTCTGAACTCTCCAAATGAAGCTTTTTAAAATCAAAAATATTGCCTTTTGAAATATCTTTAGTAAGAAATTTATTTGTATAAAAATTAAAAGAAAAATATCTTCTAAAGAGAATTGGAATTTAAATAATGCAACAATTCACTCTTTAGAATTCATTATTTTTACTATAAATATAAAGAAAAACCTACGTAATTATTTGATATTAAATAGAAAATTTAACCAAAAAAATCGTCTTTCTCTATTTTGTGACATTGAGTTAATTTTGAATTGACTGAATTCTAAAAGAAAGGTACGATTATTATTTGTAATCTCAAATATTTCGGAGAAGAAATGTAAATAATTCAACGAAATATTTAAAATTACAAATAATTAAAATGCTTCAAAGGGCTGTGAAATTTTCTTCAACGCATTCCTTTCTCTCAGAAAATTCTTGCATCGCTGACAAAATTTTATGAATAATTAGAATCAAAATAGCAAAAATTAGATTTGTTTTAAATCTTTCATAAAGAAACACAAGCATGAACTTTTTAACTTTTTGCTTAAAAATTTTTTGCATTGATTCTTAAGACTTTTTAATTAATCAGTAAGAAAATATAAACATAACTTTTTTTTTTACTTATCTTTATTTTTCTTCCGTGAAAAATCATTACGCCTTGAGAATGCACTGATAAAATTAGAATTAAAGGAAATAAAGATAAGAAATGGCCACTTTTAAGGAATCGGTTATCAGTTGTTTTTTTAATCAGCTCATATGAATAAGATCTAAGAAAAATGAAAAAAAGGCTTAAAATGGCAGATTTAATAGTCATCTACAATTTTGCGTAAATATCATGGTTCTTGATAAGTAATATTCTTAATTACCTCAGCAAACATACCAAATAGATTATCAAAATATTACAAATTCTCAGTACGAAAGATCTAAATCTTTTTAAGCTTAGTAGTCACATGTTGTACTATCTAAGATCAGAAAATAAATATATAGGTAATTTCAATTTTTAGTCTACATATATATGTAAAATTTTTAAAATTTCTCTACTGGAGAGACAAGTCATTACTAGCCAAGATAAAATAACCATACAAATACTGGAAACTTAAAAAGATGCCGCAGTAATATAAATAATGCTGACGGACAGCTTTTATTTTAAATAAAAGTAGTATTTAGCCAATCTTTCCTCTTTCTGCTTATAATACTCAGAAAAATGGACAGAAATTCTAAATCCATTACAAGAAAAAGGAAACTTATCTAAATATGCATTCAGAAATTCTTAGGTGATGATGAATCAATGAATGATATACAAGTTATTGCCAGATTCAAAGTCCAAAATACAGATTCAAAGCTATAATAAGACTATTCGAATTGAACAATAGTAATAAGTATAGGGTTATTTTTACGGAAATAATTATAAACTAAATAAATTAAGTTAAATAATAAAATATATTCTTGTTTAAGGTAAAGAAAACTTTAACTCCCTGCTTATATTTTTTTATTTCAAATTTAAATAAATCACATTTATTCAAAAAGAACAGTTTTGTTAGAATTAAAAGAGTCATTTGTTTTCAGTTGCGTACATAGTTTCATATTTGATCTTTATTTGAAACTAAGTCTATATTTAGATTTTATAAATATAGAATCCATATTGATTTTTCTCAACAGTAGCATAAACTCTACCTTAAGATATCGATTCAAATCCTTTAGACTATTTTTAAGAAAGATTTTAAAAGTTTTTTGGCTACAAATATGCATTTACATATCTTATTAAGGGATTTATTTTGGTTATTATATGCCCATACTTTCCAGAATAATCAGCAAATGGTAAATTAATAGCATGGGCTTTATAATGACTGCTTGCTTATATCAGTCATTATACCATGATATTCGCTAGTATTACAAAAGAAATATATTTTTATCGATAAATTAATCATTTTCTATACTAAATCAATGTAAAATAGATTCTACAAAATATTTTATTATCCCTTTACTGAAAAATTTATACATAATAGAGTTCTGTTTATCAATGTATAATTGACATCTTTTTGAATATTTAAAACAATGATAGATTCCTTTTTTCAACCACCAATTAAATTCTCATGGTAGGCTTAAGTTTATACATTAAAATCAATACACACAAAATATATGCTTATTTATTTAAAAAATTAAAATATTCGTTACACATACATTGATGCTTAATTGGGCACAATAATTTAAAGAGAATTTGATAATATTTTTCGTCACTCGTTCCCCTTAAACTACTTTTGTTTTATAGAAGATTAATTTTAACCTTATATTTATAACAACCTAAGAAAATACTTAAGAATCTAATGAAATTTTTGGAAGTTTATATTGTATATTCTACAAGTTTTTCAACTGAAAATACAACTTTATTATGTCTTTTTTCTTACTGATATTTTTCTACATTTCAGCAAAATTTAAGCTTGGGGAATATGTAGATGCAGGTATTACATAACAGAATTGAAAAACCAGAGCAAAAATTTAAATGAGAACACAAATATAGTAGTTTTAATTTACCGCCAAGTAACAAGGACAACAACTGTGTGTGAGCTGACATCTTATTCCCCTAACTTTAATAACACATCAACGTGAAGATTTTGAGACTCGATAGATTTAACGTGCTTCAACCCCGCTATATGATGGCTCTTGCGTGTAATTAGGACTTCACTGAAACAACACCTATTATGAACACGCGGCCTTGATTCTTGGTTACCACAGTCCGGAAGAATCAGAAGATTAACGTAAATATAGAAATATAACTATCACTTAAAATATAAATATATTATTTTCCTTGAAACTATATTTATTTTAACATAAATTGTGTGTAATTTTATAGAACTTTACAACCGCACTTTGGATGCGTGTTTATCAGAGTGAGATTGAGTGAGCGTCAGAAAAGTGTGTCACCCTGAAAACAACACTAAGTTTATTGGTGACGGACCTCGTAATTTTAAGCGAGTGTAGCTAACGACACCTGAGCAGGCATCCACTCTCCAAACTACCACGCCACGCCAATAGGGGGGAGGTGAGCTAGACAAATTTAACGTACATCAGTCCCCTTTACACGGTGGGTTTTCAGTGCCACCATGAATCAATTCTAGAAATATACAGGAATCTTTTGTCTCTTTAAAACTTTATAATTTTAACTCTAGTCAAACCACGAATAGGAAGCCTGGGCTAGATCCCATCAACTCAATATTCCCCACTCCTCTTTCAGAAGATTATATTTCACAGAAACCAGTAAAAATAAGATATAATGATATATACCTTATATTATAATATAAGGTAGATATTATACTACGGTATATAAGGTATTAATTAGGTACTTTAGTACAAATCCGCTACTATCAAGAAACCAAATCACTGCTGAAAAGTTAGATGTCGATGACAAAATATCCATATAATGATGATATAACGTATAAACATATATATATTAATATAGAATACAAATCAGTTGCTTTCAGGTAACCTAATCACACCTGAAAAGTTGGATATATAGACGAGAAATTTTATGTATTTCTGAACGTGTGCTTTTTGTGTAAGAAATAACTTTTTTATGGATATAATGAGCAAACTCAAACTTATAATTACTGTTAGTAAATTAAATTATTAATGTCGAAAAACATTCGGCAATTAAAGAATATATTTTGAAAGATACATCTTTGAAGCTCGCAATTTTTAATAATTACAATCGTAAATGTACCTCGACATTTATGATTATGTAGCATGAATTTTGACAATATATTGATTTTGCATGCAAGTTTTCTGAAAACCACGTTGAGCATGGTGAGCAAAGAAATGTAGATTTTAAAAGATTTCCTCCACTAACTTAGTTTTCGTAAATGTCTATAAGAAATTTCGCTGATATGAGATATTCACTACGTGCATTCCATTTATTATAACCGACCATGGCTTAAATTTTGCCACATTAACAGATCCAAATCTTAAGTTCAAATAATCTGAAATACATACTTTTTTAAGGCATGTGATGTGTAGTAAGATAAAACAAAAATTTCATTTTAGTTAGTAAATCTTCTTATATTTTAAGAACAATTTGGATTTTCATTCAGTTATTAAGATCCCTCTTTAAAATAAAAGAGAGGGGCCTATTCTTAAGCTTCGGCCCCGAAGTTCATCGTAGAAGTATGACTACAACAAACAATCTCTACAATGATAATTACTTTTAAAAATTTGAAACCTTATTTGTGTACATAGAAGCATATTATACCAGTTATAAATAATCAGTAGCCGTCTACAGACCTACACAGTTTTTTTTAATTTACTTTATACGCAATTTATTATTCATACATATGGGCAGTTTTATTGTAATAAGTAAAAATTTCTGGAAAGTCAAATTTTTTATTTAGTATAAATTATGGATGTTTTATTTAAAATATATATCAGATTAGAGAAAAATATCATAACAAATGTCAATTTTTAAGGAATTTCGGATAATTACTGACTCAATTTGTTTTATAAATACTCATATGGTCCGAAAATGCTTTCAAATATTAAATTGCATTAAATATAGAAGCTTATATATTTCAAATATAACAGTTTATATCTTTACATAAATTTTAACCGTTCAGCAACAATGATCCAAATATTTCAAAAACAACACAAAGAAATTGCTTGATGAAATCTTATGTTATAACAAGTGTATAAATATGTTTCAATATTCATACAGTGAAGCAATAAACATAAGAAAATTTCCCTGGATCAAAAAAATTTTTTTTTTTCATTATTAAATGAAATAGTTAAATTTTTGCTTCAATTTTAATATTGCTTAAGGCAAAAATTCTTAAATCATGACATTAACTTTAAAAAATGGAATATTTGAAAATGGATTAAAAAGTGCCCAAAAAATTGTTACTAAAATCTTACCTCAATGTTTTATATTGATTTCGTACTTTTGTGTTTCAGATTAAATTCCGTCTTACTAATAATTCACAAAATAGCTTCCTTTAATATATATATATATATATATATATATATCGTTTTACATTGAAGAAAAATCTATTTCTGTACAAAAGGTTCATGAATTTTAACATATTTCTCCAATTTTATATATATTAAGAAATGTTAATGTTATTTTATTTTTACTCATGTTATTTTTTTTTTTTTTGTGAATTTTTACCCATTTTAGTAATAATAATTTCTTTTTCTCTTCTTAATTTTAGCATATTTTTTTCAAAAATGTACTAAACATATCTAAAAACTACAAAAAAATCTCCATATCTCCATTTTTTTAAGTTGTCGCAAGTAGTCGGATACCTTAATGTAAAAAATGTAAATGAGACAGCAGAACAAAAATGGAGCCACGTGCTCAGAAAAAGTAATATTTAAACTTATTTGGACAATATGAAGGGCACAATAATATATTTCATTACTTACATCTTAATTTTTAATTAATTAAATAAAAAAGCAAGAATAATACAGTGATTAATTGAAATATATTGAATATAGTTCAAAATTATCAAAGTAAAACGCTCTCTGTTTTACTGAAATTTCTTATTGTGAGATCATTGAATACGTTCTTCCGTTGTAGAGAATGCCACCTTGTTTGTTATTCATTTAAGGTAAATTTTATCTAAATCCTTTAATAACTACGAATACACAGTGAAAGATTGGAGTTATAGTTTAGATTAGATTACAATAGTCAGATTATAGATAGCGATAACAAGATTATGTATTATAATAACTGGATTAGATTTTATACATTCTCAGATGAAAAGATAAATAAAATACAAACTATTCAAAAATGTTTTACTATTTTTTTTAATTTTAATCCACATTGAAAGAAATCTTAGATAAATGTTAATGTAGTCCTCTTTTTAAAAAAGAATAGTAATATATTTCATTGTAGATAACTTTTTCAAAAATCTTTATAAATGAAAACAGTTTCATGCAATGGAGGCGTTTAAAGCTCAAAAAAAATTCGCTATTTACCCATTTATTAATTTTTGTTTCTATTATTAATCCATATATTATTAATTTGATTATTTTAAACCAATTTCAGTGATGTTTGGGCAAATATTTTACAGTACCTATCAAAATTTAAATTAACCATCCCGTAAGTTTTTCCCTTATTTACTCCACACATTAGCCCAATTTTATTTTGTTTGATTATTATTTTCACGAATACATCTTTTTGAGAATATCGTAAGATTAATAATAACAATTTATATAAACTCTTTGATTTCAAACAATCTTTTATCGATCAAATGGAATACTCGACCTTGATACGTAAAAAAATGTAAATAAGATATATGAAAACACACTGTGCCTTTTCCTTCAGGTAACTGATTTAAATATAATGATTAAAATTAATTTTAAAAAAAGAAGTTTTGGGGCTGAAAAAACAGCAGATGATCCCGCAGTGCTATATAAACACCAAATTGTATTTCGATTGAAAATTAACAGCTTTATTTACTCGTTTTACTTTCAAGGAATTTTTATTTTATTCAATATATTTTATATTAATTTAGTTACTTATGTTGCTGATGGCGTCCTTTCTTTTAAACATTTATTTTAGTTTAATTCAATGCTATATCAGTAGAAGAAACTTAAAAGTAAGAATATATAAATATTTGAAATAATTTTCTAAACAAACGTTTGAAATAAAACATTGAGCTTTAGTGCTTTGAAAAACGTAAACAACTAACTTTATTTTCGGTATTTGGATAACTAGCCTCAATACTTCTTAACGTAAAAGAAAAAAATACAAAACAACTTGTCGTTGAAACACTCACCAACTGAGAAAGATTCCTTTGTTCTTCCTCAATCACGTCCACCCTCTTCATCAGCTGTCGAAGCGCGATAACTTCTTCCTCCTGTTTCGCCTGGAGGCTCACCACTACTTCCTCGACCCATTTCTTCTTCTTCAATTCGTCCGATAATTCGGAAACCTCGGCTAACAAATCCTCTAAAAATTCCAAAATCCCTTCAGGCGCAACTGAAGAAGGCGAATCTCTCTCCTCACGCGTCGACAAACTCCTCTCTAGAGCCTCGATTCGCTCCCTATCACGCCACTGCTCCTCGCGGAGCATTGCCACTTGGCTCCGGAGTCCCTCCCGGCCGCGCTGGGTCTTGCACTGAGTGGCCAGTAAAAGTACGGCCATCCAACGTATTATCCACAACATCTTCTGTCTACTGGAGTGAGTGAGAAGAGATTAGGATCGTCTGCGATTGGAATGGAGGGGGGGAGTAAGCTAGCGCCGCTTGGCGTTTAAAACCGATATTTGAAGGGGGTGAAGGGTTGCCTTCTCAGATAAAATTCTCTCTGCTACCAGATTTCAACACTCCCCTCGCCTTTTGTTTGAAATTCATCGCCAATTGATAAGATTGATTTGTGAGTAATTAAGACTTCGAAGATAACGGGAAAGAACTAAATAACATTTATCATGGTTTACGTTAATAAATTTAGTAAACTATTACAAAGAGATAATATAGCAACTATTTAAAAATGAACAGACGGTAAAAATAAGTTTCATATCGGGTAAGAAATCTATAAATAGGAATTATCTGAGAAAGGAATCATACAGGAAATGATTAGATAAATAAAGCTCAGATATATATATCTTAGCTTTGGTTTTTAGACTTAAGAAGCAAGAGCAACATCTTTAATTTACCTTTACTTTGGAAGCCTAAAATTCAATTTCTCAAATTTTTTAGTTAAAATCACTTGCAAATAAAAAATGATAACATTTGTAAGAAATTGGGCTGAATCTGTTGGTCAACAAATCCGAAATTATCCTACATTGTAAACAAGATAAGAAACACTGAAGGATTGAGATATGTGATATTGGAATGGCTGCCACATTTCACTGTTAAAATGACTAACTAGTGTATCGAATTTATGTTTTCAAGACCAAAGTCTAATTATTCAGCATTTTTTTGATACTGAATACACATTTTTTTATCGAAAGTATATATACATTCTGTTTTAAAAATATATCATAATTTTGTGTTTTGATAAGCAAAAAGAAGTATCCGTTTTCATTTCAAGACCATTATTATTTTTTTTTTCTAAACATAATGATAAAACAGAAGTTTAATAAAAAAAAAATTATGTAAATTTTTTTAAAAAATAGCAAAAATTTTGTTTTAATTGTAAAATTTTATTTATTACAATGTAATAATTACTATATTTCATCATCCTTAGGGATTTATGTAGTATTGTTTTAATTTAAGATTCGCATTTATTAACTAAGGGGAAAATACTACACTGATAAAGTGAGCGAGAATGATTAAAGTGAGCAAGAATTAATAATAACCTACAAAATAATTGAAGTCTAAAAAGGTTTTTATGTAGAAAAGTAGTTATTCAAATACATTAGAAAATAAATTACTTTGTAGCTCTTATCTGTGAAAATTTTTCGAAGTATAACATTTTTAATTCTTAAAGTGACGACACTTTTGTGCTAAATATAGTGTGAAATATCTCTATATTCTTAAGAAAGGAAAAAGAAGTTTTAAGGAAATCGCGTTTTTGCGTCTTGGAGAGGTTTTAATTATTTTAGAAACACATTTACTCTGGTCTGAGATTTTTATTTAAAATTAAAAAGACGAAAAAAATCTTAGTCGAAAAAGAAAGCAGAATTATATATGGTTATAGGGGTTAAATAAACATGATTTTAATATTTAAATTAGTTTTTAGGTATCTCAAAAATTCCAGTTAATCTACCTCTTAATTTAACACAGTAGTTGTGTTATTTTATTTTATTTTTTTTCATTTTTAAAGCAGTAACTAAGTTGAAATTTTTAAAATAAAAATATTTTGACGTTTTTTTCTCAATAAATCAAATTAATCTTGATTAATTAATCCTTGAGTAAATAAATCATAAAAGAGTACAACTGCTGCTTGAAAAGGCTTGAAATTTACAAATTCAACTGAATTTTCGAAAATGACACGCATTAAAATTCAAAGTAATCGTAAAAAATTGCTGTTAACTGAAGGCTTTAAAATTAAGTACCTTATTTAAGATTATTTTATTTTCATGAGAAGATAAAATATTTACCAAGAATTTCAAATTCTAGATAAAAACACCTTTTTTTCAATTATCCATCCATGAAATATAAAATGCAAACCTTAATTCAAGAACTTTATCAATAATATAAAAAAAAACTTATTGTATTCAAGAATTAAAAGCATTAGTTACATAATTTTGCGCCAAACTGACCACTTGACTGAAACATCCGCACATGCACCCCAGCGACGAAGGTCACTTAAACTGAGATAGGCACAGTAGGCATTGGCCCTCATGAGTTGTTGCGCCACTGAGTTTCGTTCAGTTACATAATTTACAGACAATATTGAGAGAAACTAAAGGATTACTGCGACGTTTGTGATTTTTCTAACCTGTATGTTGTCCTCATGATGATTATTCCATGGAGTAAATTCCAAACTTGAAACTTTTCTTCAAAAGTTAAGTTTATAATTACGATATTTGTGTGTGTACTACAATCATTTTAAGAAATTATTTATTATAATTTTTTATACATTTTTATATTGTATAGAATAGTAATTTCCACACAAAAGTTGTATTTATTTCTCACTTCAACACAGTACAGGAGTGGCAATACTAAATTATAAAACGAATTCTTACATGTTACTACACGAACTGGAATGTAAAATGAAAAAGAAATATGTATTTACCTTTAATAAAGAGCTTATTTTAGTATAATTTACATAGATTAAAACACATACTTGTGTTCTTTGCATTGTAATTCACTTCCTTGAATCTTTTTAAAGCCCTGCACTAAGAAAGAACTAATCTCTTAAATAATATCGATTCCGCGCAGTTTCTTAAGAATTGCTCTTTGTGCTGCTAAATGCAATACCAATTCTGCGAACTTCAATAGTACACTACACAGATATTATTTCATATTGATTACTAATTTAATAAGAAAAGTTTAAACAAGGAATATCTTCTTTTTGTGATTAATTTTTGTATGTAACAATTATCGATCCAACTATTGTCACATTCCATAAATGTGTATAAAGAACAATATGCTATGCAACATTTAAGCGGAATTACTCAAAATAAATTTGAAAGTTCGTGTGTATTATTTGTTATAAGATCCCCTCTTAAGAAAATGTATATGTGTGTTTAAGAGTAATTGAGTATTGCGGATAGTGAAATTCGTGAGGCCATTAAGTGCCTCTCAAGCCAATAAATTATTAACCAGCTTGTCATACCAGGTCAGAAGAAACTTGACACGATTTTCATAGCTCTCTTGATAAAAGTAGATGTCTTAAGTTCTAGAAAACGTTTGCTCATTATTTATTTTTGTCACACGAAAAGAAATTATGTAAGTTTGAAGAACAACAATGCAGATTATGTTCATTTTTATAGAATTTTTGTTTCTTTATTTATAATATAAAAGTGCATTAAAAAATTTCTCGTTTACTCGATATGCAACTTTCAAAAAACTACTTGAAATAAATAAATAATGTTTTTTTCTAAGTGATTTACTACAAATTAATTGATTATACTAATGTTAAAATTAATTAATACTCGCTTTTAAGCCTAGAAAAATTAAATTTAAGAAAAATTTCCTTTATAAATGAAGATGATTTTTAATATTCATGTATAAAATTCCATGATTTAACAATAATGTTATACAGTTTTCCATTCATTATCCGTTTTAATCCATTATTTTAACAATAGTATGTAAGTATTGCAACAACGTGCTTTTAAGTACTCAAGTTCTGAATATAAAATGTAAAATCTACTGAAAAATTATCCCCTTTATTATACATATAATTAATTACAATAATAAGTGTATACAGATATATTTCAACTCATAAAAACTATAATTATTAGTACAAGATTTGAATGCTTGTGTATGTTAGTCTACGTCTATGCTCTGCATCATTTAATTATAATAAATACCACATAATTATGTATATATATATATAATTATGTGGTATT
The DNA here is from genome assembly GCA_019973975.1 of Trichonephila clavata. Lineage (NCBI taxonomy): Eukaryota > Metazoa > Arthropoda > Arachnida > Araneae > Nephilidae > Trichonephila > Trichonephila clavata. The sequence goes on from BMAO01038123.1 coordinate 115,896, forward strand.
TATTATATATATTATGTGGTATTTATATATATAGATATATATATATACTCTCTTATCCCTCTAAACTTGATTTGGGAAATTCTGTCATTCATGAAACTACAGGTGACCCTTGTCGTAGACAGTTTAGCGCCTATTGACATTATGAATCATATCTACGCGTAGAAACGTGAACCAAGCTCTCAACTGACTCACTGAGTTCCATTTATGATTCAACACTCGTAGTATTTAGTCACTTATGGTAAGGTGCATGAAACTAATTCGCACACATTATCCCGAAAAAACGAGCTTTCGTATCGTGACAGAATGGAGAAAACATATTGATTATTAATAAAATAACCGTGGTATAGTACAATGTGCATTAAGAGGCGGAAAAAAACATGAGAACAAACTACAGTTTCTAGAACACAAGCGCAGAGGAAATGAAGAACAAGAATAAAAAATCTATACTTAAAGTTAAATACTTAGGAAATAAGTAATTAACATCTATCATTCGTATTTATACTATTGTGTTTCCAAAAATGGTATAAGAATATGTGCCCCCCCCCCCAAATACAAAATGAGACTCAGTTTTGATTCATATTTTCCGTTATATAGCATCTTCAAAATGTATATATCGTATGCATGTTGTATGATAGTTGTCTCTAAGAAGAAGATTCTTGAATAGCTAATTAAAATAATGAGAAACTGGCTCATAAAGTCATACAATCTATGATTCAAGTATGAAGTTTCTTTTCTAACACATCTAATAACACACCTCAGTCTACTTTTTTAAGATCAGTGAACATTTTTTAACGTCGCACTATAAATCAACACTAGGGGTATTAGCGACAGACCTCATATTTTGAACCATAGTTAAGAGGCGAGGACGACACCTGAGCAAACTTCTCCAAACTTCTACAGCATGCCAAAGGAAGAACATTGAGCTTCGATAAATTTAATATGAATCAGCTCCTCTACACTGCGAGTCTTTAGTGGAACTAGGGTTCGATTTCAAGACACGCTAGCCACGAGTTCGTGGCTATAACTGTTAGGCTATCACGGTGACACTTTTTTTAAGATACAACTCATTAAATATACTAAAGTACTTTCTATAAATTTGTAAATTTGCTTTCTATGTATAAAGTCTATTCAGGATATCTTGTCATACTAGGTCAGAAGTAACTTTACACGATTGTTATAGCTCTATTGATAGAAGTAGATGATACCTTAAGTTGTAGAAAACGTTTGCTTATTATTTATTTTTGTCAATGGAAAGAAGTTATGTAAGTTTGAAGTACAACGTACAACAATGCAGATTATGTTCATTTTCACAGGATTTTTTTCTTTATTTAAAGTATAAACACACTGAATAGAAGCAATAATAATAGTTAGACCAGGGGTACTCAACTTTTTTTGCTGCCGGACCACATACATATGTTAGCTATTTCACGCGGGCTGCAACAGGAGAATTCTTGGAGGGGGATAGGGGGAAGAAATGCTTTAAGACCAAGATAACGTACAAAAATTAAAAAATGGAAATTGATCTAATATTTAAACTCCTATTTTTTTATTATTATTATTATTTTTTTTTTTTATTTTTGTCACTAAATATTTTTACATTGGCAGCATTAAGGAATCACTCTTTCAAAATTTCTGCATCAGTAAACGGTTTCATATGATTTCCAATAATATAACAAATTTCATAGGGCCTTTGTTACCACTGTGACATTACCACTGACAAAACACTTTTTTGCTGTTGTAAAGATTGTTCAAGAAAGCCTATTTATCACCTCTTGAAAGAGATCTTCAAGGAAAAGTGTCATTAGATGATTTCTGTTTATTTTTAAATACAACACTTTCATGACAAATCAAACAAATACTGAACCACGCTTGTTTATCACTACAAAATAGCCAACTTCCCAATTGTCTTGAAACAATCTATTTTCTTCGAATATTTTTCGCTTGAAAGTTATGAAAGATAGTTAAAAATTAGTTCCACTCATAAAATGGTCGCTACTCTACTGTTGTCTAGTATCACTAATCAGAAAAAAAATATATCAATTCGTACCCATACGACATCGACAGCAAAAAGCAAAATTTATATATCTGATTCTTTAAAAAAGAATTTCCCTCCAAATTTTCATAAATAAATTAATTTCTCAGGGCCACTTAAAAAGGTCCGGTGGGCCGAAGATTGAGTATCGCTGAGTTACTTAACTGAGTACGATCTACTTAACATGAGCTCAATCAACAATCATGAAATTAAAATAATAAGATGATTTAAAACGTATCCTGAATGATTTTTTTATTTTTAACCTAGCTCGTTTTCAATATTTTGAATCATACACTTTATGGTAATTGATTTTTTTAGTAGGGGAAAATCCTCATACATAAAAGCATTTTTGTATCATACATCAAATTTTATGGCAAACAAACATTTTTTTGTTGATATTATACATAGTAAGGTCTTTTGAATCCCTTCTAATTATTAAAACAGAAAAAATTTTCACTTTGTGTTTGATAGAATAGGCCCCAAGAGGTCTCGATGCTAAAAATTCAATCCAATCATCTTCTAAGGGATAAATAAAATCTTTGAAAATGATTTCAATACATTACATCAATAAGCTACATAAAAAATTTTGTTCAATTTTATATTTAATTTAGGCTACTTGTTTAAAGTTTTGAGTAACTGTGAAGACACGGAATTTGAGAACAAAAAATAAAATATTTAAACTATTTTTTTTTCTTTTATTTCAAAATCTCGATTAAAACTTTCAAGTATTTTTCTAAAGAATTTGGTAATCATACATTAGATAAGAGGAAATAAAATAATTTCCAGTTTAATTTTTGATTTTTTTCAGCTTTATTTATTGAATTTTAATTAATAGATGCTGCAGAGAAGCTAATAAATTATATAATCCCAGTCGAGTCCCTAAAAAAGAAATAAATATTTACTTAGCATTATGTTTAATTATTTTTACGAAATTTGAGACATTTTGAATTTTTTATTGCAACAAGAATTTGGTGGAATGCTTGTTTTGCACCCCATCGAAAAATTTTAACAAGTTTTTATTTGATTAACTGCTTCTGAAGTTCAACGATTGATTTGACAAAAAATTTATTTGTTCCACTTTGCTGTTGTAAATAGTGTTGGTCACTAAATTTGATGCATCGAAAATGGGGAAATCACAACGGCTATAGCTTTTAAAGTACTAAATGCATTACAAAAAGTGTGATTTCTGAATGCTCAGAAAATTAATTTCTAAGATAATAAATTTAAATTTACCTCAAGAAGAACATTCTAAAATAATTTTAAAAATTAAATTTCATTATTTTTTAATGTTTTATGTTTTGAACGCGCGCGCGTGGTTAAAACTCTTTAAATTATTGTTTACTATTATGCATCACAGAAGGAAAAATAGAAAGAAATCTAATGGAACAAATAATATTCATAAGTTCTATTGGAGCAAAAGCTATTAGGATTCAAATTGTTATAGATCCGTATTTTAAGCCTAACGATGTCCGTGGTAAATAAAGAAACCGAGATTTGTTTGCTGAAAGGTAAATATTCATGACTTATCGTGAAGAAATCATTTAAACTTACAATCATTTGATCACGATTGCACATTCCTTCCTCAGTAATTCGACAGTCCAGGGTGGGCCTTGGCCTTCTCAAGAAGCCTTATCCAGGCCAGCCTTCTTCCTGCTAGTGTTCTCCAACTCTTAGTTCTCAAAACTATGAGATCTTTTTCTAGGCCATCAATCCATCTAAGATTTGGCCTGCCCTTTGTTTGCGTGCCAATTGGTTGGGCATTGAAGGCTTTTTAGTGGTGCAGTCTTCATCCATTCTGACAACGTGACCTGCCCATTTAAATCGCTGTATTTTGGTGAAGTTAACGATGTCAGATTCTTTATATGATTGATAGAGCTCGAAATTTGATCTTCTTCGCCACATTCCAATTTCCTGAATTCCTCCAAAAATAAATCTTAAAATCTTCATTTCGTAGATACTTATGTTCTCATGTGTTCTAGACATGGACCAAGTTTCTCATGCATAAGCTAATATTGATCTTAAAAGACTTTTATACAATAGAATCTTTGTTTTTCTTTTCATTAAATTCGATTTCATATATTTTCGTATTCCATTAAGACATCTATAAATTCTCTTTTGGATTTCAGTAGTACAATCGTTTCTATTTTTAATTTCCAAACCTAAATAAGTGAAACTGTCAATAACTTCAAAATTATACTCTTCAATTATAAAGAGAAAATTGTTAAGTGATTTAGTGCAAGGAATGTATTTGGTCTAATTCTCATTGATTTTAAGTCCCATCCTGAGGGCCTCTTTCTCTAAAGATAAGAAGGCTTGTCTTAGTGCGGTGGTGTTCGAGCAATGATATCAATGTCATCAGCAAAAGCCAACAACTGTATTGATTTATTAAAGATATTTCCTCTGGTATTGATATTGAAATCTCTCGATTACGCATTCACTCCAAGATACTTTTACATTTGTCTAAGTAAAATTTTCATTTCAAACAGATCTATATTTCAATGGATTCATATCCATTTACGAGGCTCTTACTTTAAAAATGTTTAAAGTGTTTGTAGTAGATTGACTAAATTCCACGAAAGGTTACCATGTCCTCCAGATAAATTATTTACACACTTTCTAGATTGAATTTCATTCTCATTTCTAAAACATAGGTTAGATATGTAGTGAGTAATTAACTTCCTTCCAAATTTTAGTCCATGAGGAAATTACGGATGCAGTTACATTGAGTTATATTTAAATTTTAAATTGTCATCTTTTAATAATATATCCGAAATTTGTTGAAAGACTTTTTTTATAATGAAACCTATTTAATTTTTTTCTATTTCAAAGTAATAAAAAACCAAAATTCATGTTTTTGAATATTTTTTAAGTTTATTATTTTTATTTCATATCGCTTAAATCTCGTGAAACGCTTTCTAAAAATAAAAATAAAAAAATATCAATGATAATCAAACAGATATTCTGAGTTAGTTGTTATTTATTTTTCTCAACTAGTTTGACCTCTGAAGAGCAAATAAAATTACCTCTTTATATAAAAATTTGTCCATTTTTGGTTATTCTTCTCGAGCTGATTTTGTTAAATAATCTAAGCATATTTATGAAAATGAATTTTACAGAAATTAATAATTCTTAAAACTAATGAGATAAGAACGTATGGGAGTTGAAATGGTTAATTTATCTTTAAATAACATTTTCATTAAAAATTAAAAGAACATTCTGAACAACAATGATAATAAAATTTTAATTTAATTAAGTAATTTATCTAACTTATTGATCAGAGATTATTAAATTTACTTCCGATACTTCTGGAAATAAAATTTTACTTTAAGTAATTTATCTAATAGATCAGAGATTATGAAATTTATTTCCAATACCTCTGAAAATATTCTTTTAACCCCTAAAGGTATCCGACTATGTTCGGAATCACGATACTATAAAAGCGTACAAGCGAGTATTTTTTTAATATTTAAGGCAACTTAGTTTAGAATACACGTATAAAATTGTTTTAAGAATATTATTACAATAAAAAATTGTTTAAATGCAATTTTTTTGCAAAAAAATTGAGCATAGATTTACATATTTTCAAAACATTCTCTTTTTATGAAAAATGCTTCTGTAATAATAATATTTTGCCTATATATAGCTCAGACATCTGTGTAGAGCTTGAACTAGGATTTTTGAATTATATATCTTAGAAGGGATTTATCCATATTTTAAACAAACATCATCATAAACATATTTGAATTTAAAAAAAACATCGATAACTATTTCAATTGGTAGTAACTCTAAAAAGAATGTGAATTTTTCTTAAATCCTAGTTCAGGCCCTCTGGAGAAGTATTAAGAAAGCATTTTTCATAAATGGAGAATGTTTTGAAAATAGGTAATTCTAAGCAAATTTTTTGACAAAATATGGCATTTAAATAGTTTTTTATTGTAATAATATTCTTAAAACAATTTTATGTGCGTGTCCTCTAATCTAAATGACATTAAATACAAAAAAACTGTTCTTTTGTAAGCTTTTGCAAAATCACGGTTCCGAACGTAGACTGGTTTGCCCATACGCTGTACAAACACTAATATTTTTTTTTTTTCTTACTTATCTTTAATTTACACATATTTTTAATTTTTATAGTGAGATTTTTAGTGCTAGTGTGTGTGTGTGTTTTTTAAGAGATGCAGTTTGTCCATGGTAGTGAAATACTTCTCATGCAGGATTTTCTTTGTGGTAAAGGCGGGAATTTTTCATTGAAGGCAGGAATTTAGATTCTTGAAAATATTCAATAAAAAACAGAGATTGACAAGGCAATATGTGATTTGTAACTTGAGAAGAAATGAAAATGGAGAGATATCGAAAAAAAGCCGATATTATCTCTGTCACATTACAATACAAGACATAGTATTACACCAAGGGTGTCAAACACAAACGCTAACTTGGTCCAAGCAAACAAGATTTAACTTTAGGTAGGCCCCCCAAAAAATCAATATTTATAGAAATGTAAATATTTATTTCGAATAATACATTATAATAAACACAAATAAAAGAACAGAGAAAATTTAATGTTTACGTCTTGACACTTAATATCTCTTCTCTACTACTATATTTCCTACTTCGGGATATTTTATTATATATTATTGTGGTGCCGATAAATTGGCCGGGCCGCAAAAATGTTCCTTGTGGTCCACATGCAGCCCGCGGCCTGTGAATTTCACACCCCTATATTACACCATGCTTCAAATTGTGTGCATATGTACATGCACACACTCACAAATCCTCAACCGTTTGAAAAAGTGGTACTAACAGGAAATTTTTTTTGTAAGTATAAGAGAAATTCTTCGATACATGAAAGATTCTTCATAGCGTGCAGAATGTTCTTATAAAAAGCAAACAGTCAGGTACTTTTGTGTTCCACAATTGTAAAATAAAAAATAGTGTGGAAACTTCAAAATTGAAAATTAAAATAAAATTCTTCCATTTTCGCATTTTGTTAAGTATTAGTTACATGCAATAAAAAATGTGCTTTTTTTGGAACATTTTGGGCAAAATAATGTATAACTTAAGAGAATGTTACAGCTAATTCATGAATGCTAATGTGTGTTTAATTCAAATTATTAAAACAATTGTTTTCTTTCCTTCAGACCTTGCTACGAATATGGGACTGCTTTCTTCTGGAGGGACCTAAAGTATTGTTTCGATTTTCTCTTGGTGTTCTTTTTCTTCAGGAGGAGGCCATCCTTGCAAAGCATGACACAGTCTCAATCATGAGGCAACTGAAAGCTGCTGCTAAATTATGTTTTGATGTTGAAGGACTCATCTCGGTATATAGAAACATTTCTCTCCTTTTTTATGAATAGATTATTTGCATGTAAAAATTGGTTCGGTAATTTCATTATTCAAACGAATTGTCATTGGTAAATGTTCGTAATATATGCTAACTGTTCGTAAATACAGTTCGTAATGTCTGCTAACAGAGCAGTTTAAATAAAATAGCTTGATACCAGAGGTAATGGATTATGGAATATCAATTAATAGAATATAATTAGTGTTTTTTCTTTAATTTTTGTCTGAAGGGAACATTAAAATATTTTGTATATATGTTACCTTTAAAGTGTGAAATCCGTTATTTTATAGAATAACTGGTATTCCAAAAAATAACTAGACAAGTCAGCTAAAGTATAAAAAATTATTGAATTCTACGCTTTAACTAGGTATTCTATAGAATAACGATTATTTGATCGTTAAAGTATGACATACAGCACTCTCGAAAGTTCTTTGAACCGATTCTAGCTGCTTTTAGTCAGTTTTGAACCACTTACAGATACTTTGCAATGACGTGTGTGTGTGTACCCTTCATTCTGTTGCGTTTAAACGTAGAATTTGGGTGGAGTATTTATATTAGCGTTTTACATTTTGGATTGTATAATTATTTTTGAACCTGTTTTCAAGCAATGACTTTTGAAGGAATGGGAGAATAACCTATAAATAAGAAAGATTTAATGTATAAGAGATTTGAATCTTTATAAAATAAACATGGGACAAAGAAAAACAGTGATATACGTACTCGTAAAAAATTATTAACTTTGATAGCAGAAGTAAAAAGTGCTAAAACAGCACAGAAAAAAGTACCATGGCACTATTGGCCACTCCAGAATTATGATATCCTTGAAATTTAAGGAGTAGGAAAGTAAATTGAGCCAGTAACAGATGCAAACATATTCTTTTTTTTCCCTTTCTGTTTAACTAGTGTTAGCAATATGAGCAATAATAAAAATATCATTTGGTTTTCCTTATTATTTATCAATTAATCATCCATAATATTAATAAAATGTATTTTTCGAGAGATTTTAGCTATTTATGATCCATTAATTTCTAAAATAACTTTGAAATTGTTTATTTTTCACTTTAACGGTCTATTATTAGTTATTGCATAGAATAACTAGCTATTTCAAAAGTAACTCAGTATAATATGAAATATTTCATCTATTAACTTTAACTGACGTCTAGTTACTTCATGAAATACCTAGTTATTCTATGAAATAACTAAATTATGCACCATTACTGTAACATATATACAAAAATGCATGCAGTAGGCAGCAGAAATTCAAGAATGCAGTTCTAATATTTCCCAAATTTTTTTATACTTTTCAAAATTACCATAAATTTCCAGCAATATCTATTTTTTTACAAACACACGGGCAAGCGAGTGTAAAAACAATCTTATTCCTACTACTTCAATATTTATTAAGATTTGTCTTTCATACCCGAAAAGAAGTCCTCTTCTGCGTGTTATTTATACACCCAATTATATTTTTTTATTCACGAGTACTTATAGCCGTATAACTCTTATGTGTTTATTAGGACGCCTTATTTTCCAAATTTTACAGAAATATATAAAAAATAATTTACTTCTAAAAATGGAAATGTTGATTCTAAAAATGAACTTATCTTTTTTTCTCCTCACCCACTCCTAAGTTTGAGAAGTTTTCTGATTTAATATAGGAAGTGGGTTACCGAAATTTTTTGAAAAGTGTTAACTGTTTTTGAAAAAGAGCAAAACTATATACATTTTTTTTATTTTAAAAAAAAATTTGCTTGGAGAAATTTGGTTTGTAAAGCAAAAAAAAAAAAATTGTAAGCGAAAATTTTTTAAGAAAACATTAAATTGAATTGTTTAAAATATTTGAACTAATCCTTATGTTTTACATCTCAGAAAATAGCTACAAATTCCTTTTGATCGTATTTGACTTAAGATACAAATTTTCATACCCAAAGGATAATAGCGACTTAACAAAAACTCATGTTGTCCATGTATTTAAATCGGATACAAAATAATAAGTATATTTGAAATTCAATAATTTAAAAAGCATGTCTCATTTTTTAAATTTTTATTTGTTTAAAATGAGTATAATAACAGCAAAATAATTAACAAAAATAAAACTATCGATTAAAAACTAGCTGTAGAGTGCATTACATTTACTAGAACTAACCATTCTTGTGAGTTTATCTTGCAGTTTAATGGGTTTTTGTAGTGAAAAAGTTTTCTGTTAGAAACTAGCTACTTGATAAAATTTGAAAATTTATGGGTCTTCAGATGCATTTTTTAAAACAAGATAATACGTATAAAGATGTCTTAAAATGAAATTTTATGCTTACAAGAAACGAAATTGCAATGAAAAAGAAACAATTCAAATGCTATGATGTAGCCAATGAATCTCTGACATTATAGAGGGCATTCACTCGCATTTATTGTGAAGACTTCTTACACCATATTTACTGCTACACCATAAGTAATATAATAACTCTTATCAACTCAGAATGTCTTTCATTTATTAAAAAGGTTTTAATATCCTTGAACATGGCAAAAGTAACAGTTGACGTAACAAGAGATTAGAACGTTTACCTCGAGAGTCATCTTTCTTCTTAGAACTTCATTATTTTCCCACAAAAAGCACATGTCTTAACCAATTAAGTATCATTTTCGTTGTATTAAGCTTGAAAGTATTTATAAATTTCAATTACTTCAACAGAAATGTCACATTTCAATCCTTATAAGTATGAAGATGACATAAAAAGATGGTAAATCCCACTTAACAGACAGGATGTGGACTGTAAACTATTGCTACTGTTTCTTCAAAGTGTAATTTCTTTTTGTCAAGTTATAAATTGTATTGTAAATACAAAAAAAAATTAAAATATTAAAAAATAATTTATTTTCGTAATTTTTATTAATTATTCTTTTAAGTTTTTCAAATCGTACTTTTTAAAACTTAAATATATTAATCTATATTCGAAGTTTCTCTAACACACTTTAATTTTCGGAAATTTCTTGAAAGATTAAATAAACTCGGATTTTATTATTTTGTTCTTTTAAACGTAGTGCTGGAAAAACTAAAATATTCATTTTCACATCTTCAAAAATTTCTGAAAAAATGTTTATCTTTATTGAAGAAGCTAAACAATACCAGGTTATCCGAATTTTAAAAAGAAATACCAAATCCCTTCTTCTAGTTAGATATATAAAAATTATAAGAAAGTCTATATAATTAATCTCTAGCAATTGTTTTAAAATTAGGGAATAATGAGAGAAAATGTTACACATTACGGAATTCATGATAAGCATTTTGTTATCAAAATCTATATAATTGCCTCAAAATATACAAAATTTTCTACACAGAAAAAAATTGGAATTTTCCGTTTGCATGAAATGTCCCTTTCAAGAACCAATATTGAATTTGTTAAGATCAATTCCGGAAATTCAGGTGATTGTTATCTACAACCATAAACATTCAAGTATGAATGAATAAATCATGGTCAATTTTTATCTAATCTGATTTTTATTAAGTTGAAAGATTTGTAGTTTACTTTCACTTATATTTACACTTTTGTTTTTTATGATGTAATAAATTCAGCCTATCAGCACAGCTTTATTTTAAAAACATAATGTTTTTATGTTTCACATAAATTGATCTTTGTTTTTAAAGATCGGAGTACTTAACACGTATGAATGGGGAAAAAAAAGAAAATATGCAGATCGTATTATTTTAAGTACTCTGCAGCTATATTTCAAAATTCCTTTTTACAAATTTTCATATAGTGCTTGAAAATAATGTTGTTCTTCAACAGAAAGATACAAATGCATTATTTTTTCTAGCTGATTCAAAATCTATGCATTATACGAGTAAATAAAATGTCTTACTTTGAATTGTACATGTATTCTGGATTTTGTAGCTATAAATATAAGAAATCCTTACTTTAAGTTAATATTTAACATATTCACAATGTTCGTTATTACCTTATCACTAGAACGTCCGGGATTTCGATTACCCTTAAACGTCCACCGGTTTCGTTTCGCGACACACCGTGATATAAAATATATAAAATAACTGTAATAATTAAATAATTGCAGGACTATTGTTCACTAGGGTTTAGTTTTAAGACTTTTTATTCAATGCATTTCCTTTATGCAATCAATGTCCTTTATGCAATCCACAACGGGCCTTGTGGAAATCGACCGGAAATCAACTCCAAAGGAGCCCAAAGATTAAAAATTCCCGTTTTTGAAGTATTGGACATACAGACTTGAAATTTGATAAACACGGTCATTTTGTTGAATAGAGATCCTCTAAGAATGGGTCTTGTGAAAATCGACATCCAAGAGGGTGTTAAGGAGGTGCATACATTAAAAATTCCCCCTATTAGACTTATATACAGTAGAACCTGTTTTTGTTCGGTAGATAGGGACCGCATAAAAAAATCGCCCTTAGAAAATACGTCAATCATTTACGAAATTTATGAGAAAGTACTTCCATGACAAAATAAATAATTAAATTACACATGGAAACATTTTTAAATGCTTAGTTTCGCATCATATACATGGAGAAGTTTTCAAAATGCACATACATAATGCGCTGCTACTCATCGTAATCCAAAGCACTCATCTTCTTCTGATGAATTAGTTCAAAATCGCTTTCGTCACTTGAAGAAACAATTTCAGTTGATTTTTTTTTTTTTGGCACCATAAAATAAGATTGTAACGAAGGTCGGTTTGTCAGTTGTTTGTAAATGTCACGATAACCAGATATGCGTGATCGAAGCTCATTTTGAAATTTCATACTTCTTTCGGAATTGGTATCTATTTTAAGAAAATGCTTTCCAAATTTGTTGGAAAGCTGTATCCCTGCATATATTTTATCCGCTCTCAAAGAATCCGGTTCTTCTTGCCCATATATATATATTCATAATCTATCACATTGTTGATAATATCACTGTCATTGGAAATTTCATCTTCAATCAAGCGCGGTCTGTTGGCACTTTGCGAGAAAGTAACTTAACGTGCATTGTCGGGAGACGGTTTGTAATAAATGAAGAGAGCGTCTTGAAGTGTATATATGAACACACAGTTGCGTAACGTACTCCCTCGCAACCCCGGAACTCTAGGGTGCCCAAGATATTACTAACGCCTTGTACGTATTTACCAAATTTATAAAATATTAAAGGCAAAACCTGGCTTTGCATGGAGAGTGGTGCCTAACATTCTTTTTTACGCCACTGGCACATTGATAGAAAGCATTTCAGTGGCGCAAAAGCCTTTGATATTCATATACCGCATAAAAAAGGTCGCACATAAGAAATCGCACAAAAAGGATCACACAAAAACAGGTTCTGCTATACTTTAAATTAGGTAAGCATGTTTCTTTTGTTGAATATAACTGCTAAGAATGAATTCTACAAAAATCGACTCCCTAGGGATTGAGGGAGGTAAAAATTGTATAGCTACTACAACGACCATTTTAGGAATTCAGTCTGTCCTTTTTAAATCATAAATTGTATTTTTCAATACAATCGATAATTTATGCTAGGAGGTAAATATCAATAACTCAAAAACAGTACACATAGTCATAAATATGAAATATTCAACGAAGTGGGAGGATTACGGCAAGTACGTATATATGAAGATAGAGAGGAGTTTACATGGTTCAGTTTAATTTCATTAACTGAAACATTTATTTAAATATTTGAACTTAATATGTTATGCAGGCAGCATTTGAGGAGCTAGAACCATTTCCTAAGAGAGATGAATTATGGCGCAGCCGAGCGGCCTTCCACAGTGTTCTGTTGGAGAGAGCTAAAAAGAAGGAACGAGAACTGAATGCACTGAGAGAAAGAGAGCGAATGGTAAGTTGCGAAAAAAATTGTAATTACATGTTGATATTTATTCGTGTGCTTAGTGACTATTTTCGGGAGAAAGAATTAATTTAACGTGTACTAAATAATAATATGTTTTAGAAAATACTTTCAATGCTTATTTTTAATTTCCATTACATTTTAATTGAGGTTCAAATAGTTCAGAGAAGATATTTGCTTACGTTAGAATAATGCAGAATTAATGTTTGATGTTGGATTGTTTTATCAATAAAAATATGACGCCCTAATTTTTTGGATTTTTGGTCTACGAAATTAAAATAGACAAGAAAGTCATTTTAAAGCTGTTTAAAAGAAAAATACATTTTTCTTTTTATATTAGTCAAAATTCCATTACAATAAAACTATAATAAAAACTTAATTTTGTTGAATATCCAATATAACTCCTTATCTTAATAATCGATTATCTGAAAATTGTGCTGTTAAAAGCGCTCATTCAATTTCTCTGTTTTAAAGCTTTGTGTCAGTGATAATAAGCATATTTTTTTGTCGTCAGTACCTAATAAATTTGTAATTCTTTTATGATATAACAGAGAATTATACATTTTTAAAATGTAATTTTATAAAAGAGTGAAAATTTTTCATATCAAATAGCAACTAAATAATTTAGATATTACGACTGCAAAATTTAAAAGAAAAAAATCTCAGAATCATTTTTGCAAAAAGAAAAAAAAAACTATTTATCATATCATACCTAATCTAGTTTTTGGTAGCTTAATTTCAAATGCGAAGTACATTTTCATTCATTTATTATTTTTTTTAACTTTCTTTAAAAATTCTTAATCCATTAATTAGATGGCCCAAGTTGAGCTTGAAGGACCTCACAATCATCTTATAGAATGTGCTGCTGTGTGGAGTAGAGGTAGATTTTTTTATTATTATAATAGTAAACTAAAACTAAATATATAGATATAGAAAACAAAGAACATGTTATTCATAGTATGATTTGGTTTAATACAATGTTTCTTGAAGTAAGGGTCACCTAAAAATTTTTTTAGAATTTTTCATACATCTTTTTGCATAAAATAAAGTTCGCTGATAACAGATACTTTTGCATAGTGCTTCTCAAACTTTCAAGGCTTGCGACCCAATTTTCAATCATAATTTTCGTCGCCCCTCTTCAATAACAATATATTAAATTCAATAATAATGTGCTTTGATGCTAAAGCTACAATACGACTTTAATTATAAACCGTACAAATTATCAAGATAAGTATTAAATTTTGTATGTAATTTTGTGTATGACAAGCCCATGGGTAAACTAACTTATATTAACTTAGCCCACATTAACTTAGTATGGATAAATTAGTGATGAAATATATTGCGCAGTACTGATATTTTTTTCAGTGTATTATATCAATATAAATATGCACTTTATTTACTATGTGTTAGAATGTATTTTCTTTTGCTTCCTTTCAGTAAATTAATATTTTTTTTAAATAATCTTTTATTTTTGACTTTTCTGTATGCTCGTGCCCATGGTAGGATTAACGCGCTCACCAGAGGGGCACGCCCCACAATGTAAAGAACGTTGACTTAGCGTATTGCATCTGAAATATAAACAATATTAGAAAATATATACAACGAAGAACTTTTTTGAATTAAAATTATAATAAAACAACTTTTTTTAATTTGTTTTGCACATATTTCTGTTAGTTCACATATTAGTTAACTGTTGAGTTATCAACGGATTCAGGGTTACAAGTTTTTTTAATACAAAAACCGTAGATGATTTTTTGCTAAGGAGTTGTAAAAAAATTTCCACCTATTTCTGAAACTGCAATATAGTATTTTTTACCATTTTCTACAATTTATTTATGTAAAACAATATATATTTCGTCTTTAACAACCATAAAATCAAAGTATAGAACAAATCTAAAGAATATTGAGGAAGTAAATCGTCCTGAATGTCCACTATTATTCAAAGATTTAACAGCAAAATTAGAAATAATTTAAAACATCCTTCCCATTGATGCTTAAATCTTGCATATGATGTTGTTAAAAAGAGGTGATGGCCTCAGAAGTGAACACAAAAGACTACGCTTAATGAATAGATTATATTTATGTGCAATTTATCGTGTAATTACATTGAATAATATTTTTTTGTTGCTGAATAAATTTCTTTAGTGTTCTAACTGTTACATTCATTATATAAAACTTATTGCTGATGTTTATTACTGCAAAACAATATATTACTATAAATAAAACACATATAGAAGTACACATGCGTGTGCAAACTTTGCGTAATGCTAATGAGTTCACAAAAAATTTTGTACAAAAAAATGGGGTTCCTACCCCGAAAAGTTGAAGAACCCCTGGTCTGACATAACAATACGAGGAAATAAAATTCATGTATAACCATATTATAATTACTTAAGGTATTCAAACACGTTCGGTGTACTTTTTAACAAAATAGCATATTTAATAATTATAAACAAGAATTATAAATGCATTCTCTTAGGACTCAATACCAATAAATACTAATATTTAACTAACAATATTTAAACTAAATTATCTAAATTTTATAAAAATCACAATTATAAGTGAAATTTTAGCAATATTTTTTAAAAACTTCAAAGCAATTAGAGAAAAGGTTAATAAACTTTTATTAGTAAAAGTCCTCGCACTCAGATTCTCTCAATATCTCAATCTTCATATAACTCCGTCTATCAATCTGTGGTAACCTCTGGTTACTCCTTACATTCGAACCCTCTTGTCTATCTGTAAACCCGGCTAGATGTGTAGGAGGAATAGAATAATCCACAGACATGTTTTCAATCTAACTAATTTATTAATTCTTATTATAGATCAGACACAATACAATTCTAATTAAGGTATATGAACTATGGTAGAGTGTGGAGGCGAGATACTCTAATGCGGGGATACTATTACAGACCCTCAACTGAATCTAAGACAGCTTAAATGCGCTCAATTACAACTGCGTCGCACACTAATAACTAGCTTCTATTTAATTAAGAACACAGTACATGTACATTTAATGTAGAGGATCCTACACTGTAACTTGCAGGCACTATCTTTGGCTTGTTCAATGTCGTAGGTTCCACGCTCTGCAATCTTTTTTTTAATTCAAGTCCACTCTTACTTGCACACAGCTAACGTATCAACTTCAGTTTGTCAACAATAACATGTCAACAAATCCCTTGCTCCCTTCCTTTCCTTCACTTAACTCCACTTGACTTAACTTAACCTCTTACTTCACTTTCTTTCAACTCGCAAAAACCGAATTTATACATTATTCCTCATTTACATAAATCACGTTTGGTTTCTCGATGAAAGTTGGTTGAAATAAATATTTTGTTTTAAAGAGAAAAGAAGATATTAGTAGAACCGCGCATAGATCCGTCACAAATCTAACTAGCTAGAAAACCTAGACTATATATAACCGACCTAATCTTCTATCATGGTTTCTTCTTCAAAAGGGTTGGTTGTGATTAATTTCAATTGATAGCCCAAAGATTTCCCAAGAGAATTAGATGAAGGATGCGTATAGATCCGTCACACACTTAGGGCCCAGTAGTTATAATGTGCAGATGTCGATGCTCTGTGACAACCATGGCCGACCTTCCTGGTGACAGAACCACTTGTTTAAAATTGATTCCATAACCGAAAAACTATTTTCGGACCATCTTGTAACCATCGAGACACCTCCGATTGAGACGAGCCAGCATCGAGGGTGCCAAAAGCTCTCCATTCAAAGGACTAATCTAAACGATTATGAGAAGTCATTGTCACTACAAACAGACTAATTTGTTTGTTTTAATGCAAAATTTCTAAAACTGGAGGCAAATTTCTAATGGGCTTGAACGATCTCAATCCAGTAGTTCAGCAAAAACTAACGCTAAATAACATCTTCTCCTAAGCTGATGGCTGATATTGTACTAACCGTTTTTCAAAATATATAAAATTCAAATCCTATCTGTTTTACAGGAGACATTTTAAAATAATGACGAAAAACATGTTTGTGACCTTAGTTCTGGACATGATTATTGTCTGGATTAAAAATATAATAAAATTTAAAGTATACACAAAAATTGCTGAGCATGATAATTCACATTTTATTTTACGTTTGTATTTAATTCATGGTCCGGGGTTCAAATCCCAGGCTGGGCAAGGTCGACTTAGCCTTTCATCCCTTCAGGGGGTCAATAATTGCTTGGGAACTGAACAGTTCGTGTCAAACTGGCCCTTTACCGAAACATCTGCACATACACCCCAGCGCCTATGGTCACGTAAACTGAAATAGGCACAGTAGGCTTTGGCCCTCATGGGCTATTGTGCCACTGAGTTAAGTTCAGTACTTAATTCGTATTAATAAATTTAATTTTAAAAGAAAGGCGATTGGAAATTTATATAAAAAAATAAATTCAAATTTGGAACTTAGTTGAAATTATTTTCAGTTTGGAGCATAATTTTTGTTTTCCTCTTTTAGATAAAATCTGGCTTTGTCATGGTCATCATCACGGTTCTCGGGTCTCTATGGTTCATATACAAGAATGCATTATGTATCCTCTTCGCATAGAAGTAAATCCTTTTTATTATTTCTTTTTAAATATATTCATCTAAATATGGGCTAAAACTAATTTCTCCATTTTTCTTTTTCAGTTTGAATCTCGAGTAATGTGCATGC
The DNA here is from genome assembly GCA_019973975.1 of Trichonephila clavata. NCBI lineage: Eukaryota > Metazoa > Arthropoda > Arachnida > Araneae > Nephilidae > Trichonephila > Trichonephila clavata. Next base: position 133,778 of record BMAO01038123.1, read on the forward strand.
ATGCTCCTAATGATGATACCATGTTATTTGGGACATATTCTCGATTTGTCCATGCATTTCATACTATATCCAGGTAAGTGGCGTTTTTGAAACATCTTTCAAAATATTCTTGTTAATATGTCTTTTTATTAATATAATAGTTTCTTTTCAGAGAATCCTTTAGATTATTTTTATTGAATTATCTTCAGAATGTAGAAAGTGTTTTTTACCCAAGATACTACTGTATTTATCCGGAGAAGATCAAACTTGAAATTTAACTATATGCTATCACATAACATTTTCTTAATATACAAATCCTTACTCTGAAAAAAGAAATAGAACTGAATTTTTTTACATATTTATTGGTTTGAATTAACTTCATTCCATCACTACACAAAGACTTAGGACGACGTGATTCTTGTATTTTTAAGTAATTGTCAAACGACAAGAGCGACACCTGAACTCATCCTTCCTCTCCTAATTACTATGCCAAAACATAAGACTTTTAAGACCCTATTAAGACCAGACAGGATAGACTGCTAACGGAGCAGATATTAATCAAATTTAATGTAAATCGTGGATATTTAATATTTGATAATTGAATTACTTAAGGTGACGAATTGTCACTGGAGATTGAATCAAGATAAAATAGCGAAGAAATCACAGATTTTGAATTAAGTGTATTAAACCTTAAATTATTCTCATAGCTCGCGTACCTCGTTAATTGTCTTCAGATTTATTAATTGGGTGCATCTCTTATCCCTGATCGACTGAATCTGTGAGTTGTGGTTAATATTGTAAATAAATTAGATTGTTTTTGAAGTATGGCCAGTCTTCCTTCTAATTCTCCCACACCTTTAGGCGCTCAGGCAGGATCCTTACAACTTATACTGATTTAGGTCATATATTAAGAGAAAAAATCCAATCTAATAATATGAAGATAAATTATTGAAATTAATCATAGTTTCCAACCATATCCGAGTCCCTCAATTTTGAGGACTTCGTTTAAAGACAAAAAAATGTTTCTTCTAGTAAAAAATTATTCCTCTTACATAGTTAGTTTGAGAAAATATCCGTATTTTCAACGAGTAATTTAAAACTAATATAATTCCCATTTTTTATTATTTTTACAGGAAAAAGATGTGGGAAATATGTTTGAACGCATGCGTCTTAAGCTTATGCTCCCATCAACGAGATGGTGTTAAGCAAGTTTTCGCAGGCCTAGCTGACGGCACACTTGCTGTTGTTGAGGTAATCATATTTTTCTCTATTTATTTTTATACATATAATTGCTTTTATTTTTATACTACTTTATTTGTTACAGAATGTGCAAGGGCGTCTTCCAAAACCTGAGGTATTTTATGTGGTGATTGGAACAATTCCGGTAACTTGCTTGCAACTCGTTGGAAGAAGATTATGGTGCGCTTGCGGCCCTAATGTTATTATTCTCAGTGCAAGGTTAGTTAAAGACACAACATTTTACTAATTCTATAAGTCGAAACGTTGGAATAAAGGGAATGTTTACATTCCCCTTATTTATTAAATACAAATATATTTCTCGAAAATATTAATGTTTTTAGATTATTGTAATTAATTACTTATTAAGCACTAACCTCATGTTATAAAAGCTTATAACATTTAATTTCATGAACTTCGAATTGATGTTAACTTCTTTTGTATTTTAGGCTTTGTATATTCTTAGTAATAATTAACATATTCTATATATTTTAACATGTACTATAAATTATTTTTAGCTTAACTTTTCTGCATTAGCATAAAATATATAATTCGTAGAGACAAAACGAATACGCTTGATTTGTTCAGCAACAGTTTTGCAGAAAAGGAACGTCTTATAGAAAAACCACACGTCAAGAAAAAAGACAGTTATGAATTTTACACTTAGAAAAGCCTTCCATATTAATACATTATTACTTGATTAAATGTATTAATATCTTTTGTAATGAATTGTGTTTCTAAATTCTAATGAAAAATATATTCAGGATTGAAAAGATTGCAAGAATTAATTATTTTATTTATCCAACGCCCGTGTTTGGCTTCTTGACCATTTGACGCCAAACCACCCAGTACCGACTAACGATGTCAGCTGTCAGGTATTCATCTAGTTCAGTGCATTGGAGCATGTGGTCGCCATTCATTCCGGCATGGCCGCAGAGTGGGCAGGCTTCGTCAGCAGCCAGGCAAAGCCAGTGGAGGTATACTCCCAAAAAGTCATGGCCGGTGACTTAGCGAAAGCGAGCAACAGCCTAGGCTCTCTCCAGGTTCCTTGGGATTGGACCTACATTGGCCATAATTTTTCATGGCTTTTAAAGGCTCTTGGTCTTTTGAGTCACGGTAGTATATTTGACAATGAATGTGGAAATAAGGTTCTTTGCTCTTCTGAGAGTCAAGAGGACTTCCGGTTGAGACAACTCGGCTCCCTGATTGGCTTTTTGGTCGGCTCTCTCATTGCTGGGGATCCCATCATGACTTGGTACCCACAGGCCACAGTCCATCCACATGAGATTAGATCCACAATTTTAGCTCGGCACTGGATTGTGTTAAGGTAGTCAGTTGGTGTATAACTGCTTAAAGCTAAAATTGCAGCTTGGTAGTCTATAAAGAGGACAACTTTTGCAGGAGCTAGGCCAGCAGTGCAAATATTGATGAAACATCAGAAACACATTAATTTTTTCCTTCTAATTTGTCCTGTATAAAATCAGTTCGCTTTATATTTAAAATACGTTTATTAGTTATTAAGAGATACCAAATACACATTTTCTAATTGTTTCATATTTCGTGTAAATCCTTAATTAAATCTTTCCCTGATTCCTTAAATTAAATAGCAATTATCCTTTTTCTGATTGAATTCTCTTCAAAAAGATAGATATATATTCCAATTTACATACAAATAAAAATAAATAATTTTTCATAAAACTAGCATTTATAAGCAATATTTTTATTTAATACGCATATATTAAAATGTGTAATATTATTCTTTATAATTCCAGGAGGTTGGTTATTTTGTTTATAAATAATCTACTCCTTTTTAGGACTCTAGATTTATTAGATCAGTTTCAAACTTCATCAAATGGCTTAGACTATATTTATCGAATGGTTATTGGAGAACAAGGAGTGTGGATAACTTTAAGAGGATCATCGATTCTACAATTGTGGGATCCCCACAGTCTAACATGCCGGCTCCTCTACGATGTCAGAGACAACTACAATACAAGAGGATCTAAAGTAAGAAATATGACTGATTATATTTAAAAATATGTTTATTACTTCAATTTAAAATATCATTTGCTTACAATTTTCTAAAAATTCTTCAGAATAAAAAGGTTTTTTACTGCAAATATTATAAGAGAATGAATGTTTGAATACTAGATTTGTTGGCGATGGTCCTTGTAACTGAACCGTATATAAATTTTAAACCGCAGTCAAGTGACGAGAATGAAACCGAGCTGGCACTCTTCTAACTTCAAAATCATGCCAATGTGAGGACTTTGAGTCATAACTCAATTAACGTGCATCAATCCCTCTCCACCGGGGGTGTCAAACTCAAAGGCTGGCTTGGGCCAAGGTTTAACTTAAGGTGGGCCTCAAAGAAAATCAATATCCATAGAAACATAGATTTTTTTTTGAATAATGCATTATAGTAAACATATATAAAAGAACAAGAAAAATTTAATAATACGTCCCGACACCTTGATATCTCTTCTCTGCTGCTATCCTTCCTATTTTGAAAGAAATGTTGATATTTTATTATATATTATTGTGTGCCGATATACTGGACGGGCCACGAAAATTCTCATTGTGGGCAGCGAATTTGACATCCCTGCTCTACACAGTGACTCTTCAGTTGACTCAGGACTCGAGCCTGTGGCTCGAAAACACCACAGCAGCGAGTTCGTGACCATGAATACTAGACTACCGTAGTCACGTAAAGATTCCCCAAGACAACACAAATAATCACACACCCATCCGGTATAGTGGTTAGGAACGCTGACTGCGGTGCCATTGGGCCAGGGTTCAAATCCTGGAGAAAGCATGGATGTTTGTGTTGTATTCCTTCCTTCTTTCATTTGTGTTGTAAGCTCCTGTGTAATACATTGTGTGGTGCACGTGGTTTATAAATGTCCTCAATGAAAGGAAAAAAAACACAAGTAATCAGGTTTTTTCTTATGTTTTAAATGTATTAAAAATTCCTTTTAATTACTTAACTGGTCACTTCAAACGTCTATTGTAACTGATTTTTTTTTAATTTCGAAATTAAATGTAATCTCGAATACGAAAATATAATTTTTTTAGTTCAGTTCATTTTACTGATGTTTTTTAATTTAAATGTTTTTATGTATGTTATTTGCATATCTTTGAAATTAAGTGAATACTGAAAAGAGCTTTATTATGTCATTCTGTCATAAAATTTTCTGAATTGTATAATGATACTTGATTCATTAGTTTTCAACACACTGTATTCGTTGAAATGATTTTCATACGTTATGTGATACTCACAGAAATTTATTGCTAAATTTTCAGTAAATTTACAAAAATTTGTGCAACCTTTGCGAATTTAATATATTATATGGAGAAATCGTTTATGAATAACTAATCAGTTAATAGAATAGCTATTAATAATTTAGACCTTTATGTAAATTAATGAGTAACAAACTTCTTCCTAATCGTGCTTCTTTTCTCTCAGGTAGATGAAACGTACACTAACCACGCAAGAATCACATGTGTATTGCCTCTAGAGAGTTCTACAGTGGTAGGAACTGCAGATGGTACTTTAGTCTTTTACGACGTCGTCGCACGAAAATCCCCAGTCCTAGTGCTCCCTCTTCTCCTAGACCCCCGAGTAATACTGAATCAGGACATGCCAAACAGATTCAAGAGCGACTGCAGGTAAAAATTATTAATAAAAGAAGGCCTCTTTGGTGCATTTCATCAAATATGTCGTAATACTTGATATCATTGATTTAACAAATAAGAAGTTTCACTTCCTACCATTAAAATAATGGATGAATTAATATTGTGATATCAATATATAACTGGAGGATTATATTCGAATGATATATTAATATGCCATTCTAAACTTGAAGACATTATATAAAATTAAGGTCACATTAACAAATGATCATTGTAACGAATCCTGATTTAAATAACAGAATATATAGAATTTTTTAATACAAATAAGCCATTGAATAAAAAAAATTAGAAATCAATTTTATTATTCAATTAAGAGATTCTATAAGACAAATAATGTAGCTCTACATGCTTAATAAAAACTGGGTTTTTTATTATTATTATTATTGTAATTAAGAATAATACAAATTGAGATTACCTTAAAAGTCTGAATTTTCTAGCTTCACATAGATGTGTGATTAAAATGTTTTCAGATTTTGTATCCGGTATTATTCCTGATCTAGTAAAGTAATATCTCATTATATCAGTATAATTCCAATCAAAATATAGTTGGAGTCTTCTTAATTGATTATCGCTTTAGCTCTCCAGTCAGCTTAAGAAATAATTTATTAGCAATCACAAGTGCAATGTGTTTACCTTTTGTTTCTTGTATTTTATTTTTTTTTTCCTAGTGATCTGTGCGTTTGAATAATTGTATTAGAAGTTCTTTTTTGTGTTTCATCATTTCTTTAAAAAAAAAAATAGTCTATCAATTATGGTGTTAATATTCATTTTATTATTTTATTTTATTACCTTTTAGCAATTAATTTCACAAAGTATTTGACTAACCCATTATATTGAAACCAATCATTAGCAGTACTCTTAAATCAGAAATCATTTAGTAGGTCAGTTTCGACTTAACACTTATGTAGGGTGTTGTTTTCAATTATAAACGCAAGGAAAAGTTCAAAATCTGGAAGTTTTTGCTCATTACAAAGCTAACAAACTTTTATTTCATAATTCTAATATAGGTTTCTAATTTGATTAGGCATTTTGAAGATTTAATTACAAGATATTTTTTCATTTTTATTTATGGTTCATTACAAAGCAGTAGTAGAATAGTAGTTCTCAATCGGAAAGTAATAATCTTTAATATTTTTAGAGAAATTATATCTTGCCGTTCTTTAAAAATTAAATAAAAAGATTTTACTAGAAAAAAACCTTTTTAATAAATTTAAAGCTTTGATTTTTATTTTCCTCATATTAAATGTATTATTTTATAACTATCATATCACTGCATACGATATGTATATGACTTCATACTTCATATATGTTTCTTTATAATATAAATAAATCCTTTTTTTTTCATGTTTGTTTTCTAAGAATAAGACAATGGCCGTTTTTTTCAACGTTCATCTTAAACTTCCTTTAATAAACCACACGAATAAAAAGTAACTAAATAAATTGCCTACTTGTTAGTAATAATTGTTAATATTTATTGTTAGTAATTGCAAGTTATAAGGCATCAAGTGCAATATTCCCACAAATAAATGACTAACAAGATGGGAAATGCAGAGAGATTCAACTTCGGAAGAAATGAACAAAAGTCATTCTTAGGGTTGTTTAATATGATTAGCAAGCTCTTAAATCCTGAAATCCGTTCATTGAACTCATCTTAACACTACTTCAAACCTTTAAAATAACATAACTGTCTAATTAGTATCAATTTATGCTAGATGGAAAGAAACATTATGTGAAGAACATTTTTTATTGTATTTTTAGTTTTACTGAAAAGGGGGCAGTAACAATTATCCAAATCACATGGCTGTCTTTTTGTTCCTTTATTATTCTACATAAATCCTTTATAGAATAAAAAGTCTACTATCGTTACCAATATTAACTTTTTTTATCATAGTTTTTTTTTCTTCTGTTGACCCCTTAAGCGGTCAATTTTTTTGCCCAAAATGTTCCAAAAAAGGGCACATTTTTTTATTCCGTATAACTAAGCACAATTCTTAAAAGAATATGAAAATGGAAGAATTTTATTTTAATTTTCAATTTTAAAGTTTTAGCACTATTTTTTATTTTATAATTGTGGAACACAAAAACACCCAAATATTTGGTTTTTACAAGTACACTCCTCAAGCTATGTAGAATGTTTTAAACGTATCTGAAAAGAATTTTTCCCATATTTACAAAAAAAAATTCATGTTCGTACTTTTTTTTTTAAATGGCTGAGGATTGTGTGTATATATGCGCAGACACAATTTCAAGCACGGGGTAATATTAAGTCTCACATTGCAATAGAGACAAAGATAAAATCGGAGGGTTTTTTTATTATCTTTCCCTTTTTATTTCTTCTCAAGTAACAATTTGCACATTGCTTTGCCAATCCTTGTTCTTTATTGAATATTTTCAAGAATCCAAATTCCTATTTTTAATGAAAAATTCCGAAAAGATTACATATTCTTAGAAGAAAATAAATATAACCCCTTATTTTATTTATTAGTAACTAAATTAATACTTCGATACATTTTTCTTATGAAATGTTTGGATATTCCGTCCAAATGGCTATATATTAGTCGATTTAAAATATTCACCTTCCGAAAACAACACACTCTGTAAATGTTTATAAGAAACAAAATACAAATCAAATATTTTGTGCAAAATATTTACTTTGAATTTTGATTTGATTTGAATAAATATGCCGTTTTTTAAAGTATTTAGAAAGTAGAAAATAAATGAATATCCTTCTTCAGATTTTTTAAAATCTTAAAAGTTTGTGGCATTTAATTAATATTATTTCTATGGCTTAAGCTGGAATATTTTATTATTGCCCAATCATTCCCACTCTTTATCTTTGGCTTGAAATGAAAATTTGGAGAGTAGGGTGCCAGGTTAAATGTCGTTCTCGTTACCTGACTGCGGCTTAGTTAAAGACTTCGAGTTATTTCTAAGTATCACGCTAATAAACAATCAGTCAAACAAAACTTTCTTAATTTAGTCCTGGTGTTTAAAATATTTAAATTAAACTAAATTAACTACTTATATTCTATAAACTACTACTAAACTAAAATTCGAATTCGTGCTCAATAGAATTACTTATACTACCAATCTTACTTATATAACACGAGGATTATTGGAAAGGAATGTAATTTTCTGAACGATTCCCACAACGATTTTTTATTTTGTGACGATCAAGTGACTAAGACAACACACCTGAGCTGAGATATTTCTTCTCTTTTCCTAACTTCCCCATTCTATTTCAAGAGAATTATGGTTCACAATTCTCTTTAACGTTCTATTATTTCACATGTAGATTTTTTACTGGAATCACGATTAGAACCCCGTGTTTAAATTATTAAAAATCATACAAGAAATAAATGCATAATTTATCTGGATTTTTAAATTTCTTCTAGATTGAAAGTTTCCATAAAATTTATCATACTCCTTTTCTATGTAAAATTTTAAAAAATGCGTTTTTTTTTCTCAAATAGAATTTTTTACAAAACATCTCTATGGAAACACTTGAAAACGTACTTTTAAACAGAAAAAAATTTGATGTAAATATTCTCTTTTTCAGAAACTATTAATTGAGCAACAACTTATGGAAGGAGATTCAGAAACAAAAACCCAAGCTAGTGACACTCCGAGTAGTAACTTGACCCCAGCTAGCAATGTCAGCCGAAGAGAAAGCAGCGCTTCTTCAAAAGACTCTGGATCCGACGCCGCTATAATAGAAGAAGAAGAAACAACCACAGCAAGGAGAAGTCCATCTCTTCAACCTCCAGACGAAAGAAATCCACGATTATTTGGAAGAGGTCTTCGGAAGACTTCATTTACCATCAGTACTCCAATCGTCGAAGAGAAAGGTATAAAATTTGACGAAGGTGAAGAAGATGAAGCCACTGCAAAGGAAGAAGAAACAGCGGAAGCCAAGAAAGAACAACTTAAGGAAGAACCAGTTCAAGAACATCCTAAGGAAGAGCCAGTTCAAGAGAATCCTAAGGAAGAATTGGTTTCTCAAGCAAAACAAACCGAAGTGGAAAATGCTACGAAAGTTCCAGAAGAAGATAAAAAGCGGAAGTCATCTGAACCAAGTGAATTCAGTCGTTTTTCACACATCGATGCTGGAGATTTGGTTTCATCAGAAGGTGGCGAAAAGGTAGTTTCTGCTTTAGAATTCCAAGGAGCCGCACTAAAAGCAGCCAAGAAAAAGTACCAGTCTCTAAGCGCGGAAGATATTCCAACATGGGTAGCGCAAGAGAAACCACAAGCTGTGATTTCTGAGAAAGGAGATGTTACATTTGAGTATAAAAGCAGACTGCCTTCCATTAAAGCCTTTATTCGTCGAGAAGCTAATGAACTTGCGACGTTCCTCAAAGGCCAACAACCGCAAGAACAGAAAGAAGAGCCTGTAACGAAAAGCCGCAATTATCCCTTGTTCAGCATTCGTCCACCTACATTGGACATTGCTGATCATCAGCTTCCTCCAAAGCTGGTTCCTTCTTCGGAAGAAGAAGAACCTGCAGAAAAACCAGTACCAGGTAAGTTAAAATAGTATCTCCTCTTCCACTTTAACGAATGCCACATTTAAGATTTTTGATGGGGAAAATTTATTTATATATGTAATAAGTATAATATTTCTTGTTGTTTTAAATCTTATATTTTTTGTTGTTTTAAATCTTCTCTGTAAGAAAATGTCACACTTTTAAAGAATATTATATTAGAAACCCTTTAAACTGTATAATTGGGTGTCTCGGATTTTTTTTTCAGAAATTTAAAACTTTTTTTATACGGAAAATGTGTTCTATGATACGTAGATGAAAGGGAAAATAAAATAAAAATTTAATTTTCATGTTAAGTACTACCACAAGAGGAACGAAGTTTAGGTATTAAAGCTTTTATCCGGTAAAAAGTCAAAGAAATTATGGTTAAAATGAAATAGGCATTTTAGTACTACTCAACATACAAAATAGTTAAATAAAAGAAAAATCAGCTACATTTAACAGTTTATTTGGTATTAAATTTAAAAAATAAAAAAAAACCTGCTGAGGTATTACAGGGAACGGTAAAGTGGGAAACGAAGAAAAGCTTGGATCTTACTCATTTAACGGTGCTGAAAAAGAGAGCTGGATTATAAAATGTTGCAATGTTACATAGTACTACTCCGAGATTACTAATCAATAATTAATACTTCTGGTTATTTATATTGTAGAAAAATAATCATTTTGAAACTTAAAACATGTAACCAAAATCAAACTTTTTTAGATTTTCTTATTGAAAAGTCAACCTTTTTGTGCCAATATTAAATTTTGAAATTATGTTATTATGTATACATACAGTCAAACTTCCATATTACGAGCCTCTATATTGCAAATTTTTCTATATAGCGAACCTTTTCCTGGAACCAAGAACATTTCACGATTTTCTTCGTAAAATAACCTCCCAATAGCGAAGTGCATTGTCTACATAATGAACATTTTCTCTTGAGATACAATTTTTTTCTCCCTATTTTTAAAGTATTTCTGGACATTTCAAGTCATTCTCTCATTTTATGTTGGTCATAAATCTTGAACTGGTTTTATTAGGTACCTAACTCGTCGAGAGCAATAGAATTCTGAGCGTTTCATCCAAGAAGTGCAACCTTTAACTGAAAAAGAAACAACAAAATTAAATCTAAACCCAGAAATGGTTCGAAATAATCATTCAAAATATATACAAAACAAAAGTGTATATTAAACGAATTTAATTTAGTTATTGAAAAAATACATAATAGGCTTAGCTGGAAAACCAATGCATCTTCCAACTGTTATCTACCGTTGTCAAATTAGTGTTGCCAATCGGAAAAATAAAATTTAGAAAAAACATTTTTTTAGGGGATGATTTTTTCGAAAAACAAATGTAATTCCTCCACTAAGAGTTAAAAAAACGAATAAATACAACCATAAATAAGTATATTTACTATAAAATGTGTTAAAATTCCCCCAAAACAGCTCGAAACATTAATTTTCGCAAAGTTATGACTTGGCATGGCTGATGACGTCATATCTCCATTTAACTGAAAAATCGCATAAAAATTGAATTTTAAAAAAATCTAAAGCGAATTTCGAAAAAAACTCTTCGAGGTTAATAGCATAACTACCTATAGCTTCTACATGCCAAGTTTCATACTTCTGGGCTGCTTAATTTCGCCGGAACAGCTGAAACACACACAAACTCTTTCTTTTATTAGTATAGATAAACAGTTTTTAAATGGATTTTAATTTTCGACAATATAACTGAGAGGAATATTCAGTGCGTAACAAAATCGATAGTTCTGCATTAATTGTATTGTATTTAAAAGAATTATAAATTTCTTTTTAATACTTTGTTTAAATATCAAAACATAAGACCTGGAGTTTTGTCAAAAGCGTAAAGCTTTTCATTATCCAGTTATTGGCTTATAAGAATAGAAATATTTCGAAATGTGTCTTCTTATACTAAAGTATTAGTTCTAGTCGTTAATTTATTACTCGAACATGTTGTCACTAAAATGTATATTAAATTTTTCAATCCAAATCTCATAATTTATGATATAATTTTTTAAATGACTCGTTTATCATTATTACTTTGTTCGTAATACGAATCAGACGATAAGCAATCAAAGCTAAATTCAAACTTTTATTTTTGACTGTAAAAATTATACATAAATTAGATTTTATTATTTTTGTCGTAATTGTGAATATATACACGTATTAATAAATTTATGGGTTGTAAAATGAATATTTTTTATTATTTGTTTTAATTTGAATTATGTAATTAAATTTTATGTGGGTATACAGTGCTAATTGCATTGAATGCCAATATAATGCAGTTACAATCTCAGTAGTAAATTAAAAATCAAATTTAGTTTCATTTATTTATTTATTTTCTTTGATGTTTTTGGTTTAATCATCGACTCATACTAATTAAGTATGAATGAGTGAGTGTTTATCAAAAAAAAAAAACTTCACACTATAAATCAACCCGAGGGCTAGTGGTGATAGACTTCATAATTTTGTTCCATGATCAAGTGACGAGGACAAAGCCTGAGCTGGTACCCCCTCTCCGAACTTCTACACCACCCCAATGAGAGGATTCTGAGCCTCGGCAGATTTAACGTATACCATCCCTTTTACACGGCGGGTTTTCAATGACACTAGTCTCGAACACATGACACTCTTTCACGAATCCGTGACTACATTTTCTAGGTTACCACGACCATATTATATATGAGATAAAAACTATGTATGCTATTTAAATGTATCGATGGTTTATATATTTGTCATCATTTCCGTACAGGAGGCACAATTAGATATAATTATTATTTTTGACACTTTAAAGAAAACATTTATTTTTTTAAAAATCAGTAATACTGCTGTTATAATTCCTAAATCTTTAATTCCATTGATCAGTTAGACGATTATATCCATTATATTTTTAAAAATGTTATAATTCCTAAATATTTAACTCCGTTTCTCAGTTAGACGATTATATCCATTATATTTTTATGTTAATCCAAAGATTCGGTTCATCCTTTTAGACATTTTGATTTATTTTCTTAGACCACTCAGAAGACATGAACACAGTTCAAAGAACAAGATTCCACAAGCTTAAAAAACTCAGATGACTTGCAGCGCCATCTATCCATTTTACATATAATTTATAACAACTGTTATTGAAATACTACTATTGTAATTGAATCTTATCTTGTACAGACTTTTATTTCTTTTTTCTTAATCTATCAGAGCCATACCAACCTCAACCCACAAAGAACCCACCCATGTCTCAACCCGACTCCAGGAGATCTTCCGGAATTCCCGCAGCGGAAGATAACAATCTCCCCCCGTCTTATTTGGCGAGTGACGAGGAATTCCTTAGCACTGCACAGTTCAACGATCTGCTCCAACTACAAGATTGGACTCGGACATCTCGGAAAGGATCAGATACCGCAAGCAACGTATCTTTCGGAAGTACAGAAGTAGCATTCGCTTTTGAGCTGCATCTCAAAGAAATGATCAAGATCTCGGATAAACCCATTAGAAGCCTACTGCAGGCGTAGTGAGTGTTGCACGATTATTTGTTCATTTGTGAATGCAGAATTAATGTCCATTAGGCCAGTGTTTCTCAAACTGTGGGGCGCGCCTCCCTAGGAAAGGGCGTTAATAACTAAGGGGGGCGCGAGTATATCGAAAAGTTGAAAATAAAAGACTATTTTAAAAAATTATTAATTTACTGAAAAGAAACAAAACAAAATAACTTCTAACACATTTACACTGCTATAATATAAATGTATCAGTACTGCACAAGGTATTTGATTATTAATTTATCAATACTAAGATGGGAACAATTTTAATAATTGTAAGTGACTTTCATGGGCTTGTCACATACAAAATTATATACAAATTTAATACTTATATTACTAATTTGTACGGTTTATAATTAAAGTCGTATTCTTGCTTTAGCGTCATAGTACATTGGTTTTGCATACAATGCATTGTTATTGTACGCAGGCGGGCGAGAGAAAAATTACAATTGAAAATTGGATCACAAACATTAAAAGTTTGAGAAGTACTGCATTAGGCTCACTATTTGGCATTTCGAAAAAATAAAGGGACATCGAAGTCCTTTTAGTGAATATTCTTTAGCATATAGCTATATAAAGGATTGTGATGTATTAATAATGTTCAGTAAGAATGAGAAATAGATATTGCTGTTAAGTTCTAAATGATGTTTTTAATTTTTTTAAATTTTGCTGTTTTTTACCAAACAAATTCTCAAATAGAGCAACAATTCCTTTTTTCTTTCTTCTCTGTGAAAAACAATTGCAACAGCACTTAGAGGAGTAATATTGTTCGTTGTTCTCATACCGAAAAGTAAAGATTATGAGATATTTACATAACCAAGTCTAAATCATTATACTATATCATTATTTAGTGTTCATTTATCTTATGCAGGGGCGTGACCTCTCTTATGGGGGGGGTACATTCTAAAAAACAAGTGGATGAAAGCGCCAAGAGGTCATCTATATGAAAAAATTAAAAACAATGGTTTATTGGTTGAAACCCCAAACTCCCCACAGATGCCCATAAGGGGAAATACCCATAAAGATTACGAAAAGAAATAAAGAATTGTATAGAATCTTCGAAAGCATAAGATATTATAGAAGAAAAGTGAATTGTTATTTAATCTTTGTCAAAAGGGGATTATGTTAATAAAAAATAATAATAATTTCTTTTTACAGTAGTGAAGACGAAATTGTTATTATAAGCTGTGCTGGATATTATTCCGATGACGAAGCCGTCCTCAAGTGGACCAGAGAAGGAGAAGAGGTATTGTATGAAAAAATACAATTACGTGTATGACGTAAAAGGCATCCTTTAAAAAAATTTGTCTTAATGTTCACAAGGATCCGTTGATATTTTGAACTGCATTCTTTTATGAAAAAAACTATAAAACAAATTCATGAAATCTTACCTATCATTTTAAAGCAAATTTAAGAAAAACATCATATCCTTTCTTTTCTAATCCTTTATTTTAAAACAAATTTATACAATAAACAAAATATTTTAAATCCTTTCCTTTCTATGCCTTATCTTTCTATACTCCACTACAGTTTTTTACGGGATTTATTAAAACTAATTTTTTATTGCTCAGTTAACATTAGCTTCATTGAATAAGTAGGAAACAAACGCTAACATTGAGCATTCGTATAAGTAACGTATAGAAAAAAATAAATTGTAGTTGATTGGAAAAGTTTCGAAATTTTTCACAAATATTCTTGTCTAAAAAAAATCACCGGAACTGTTATTTGACACTAAAAAAATGAGTATAAAAAAATAAGTTTAAAAATACCGTAATACTTCGGACTTATGTGATAGGTGGAACTGAGTGATAACCGTGTAAGTCGAATTCTATGGGGTCGATTCATTCAGTATGATTCAGTATTCATTCGAGGTATGATTTCCACACATATATTTAAATGCATATAAATTATTTTTATTTGGGGCCTCGGAGACGAAAGAAAATAATAATTTAGGGAAAAAATATTTAATAAAGTCTTAGAAAACGAAAAAAAAGAAAATCGCAAACTGAAGTTATTTTGATATAGAAAGTTTCATAAAATCTTACAAAGTAGTTTTCTCTGGATGAAAGTTTTTTTTTTTCTTCCGCAAAATTTCCTTGTAGTATGCTGATATTTTTTTATTCCTTGTTTCTTTGAAAAAATACGCTCGTCTTTGGAGTCCGTATTTTCTAATTTTTTTTTTTGTAATCTTTTTTTAACTAAACTGAGGCCTTCTGTCAAACTCTCGTGTCCGCGGTAGCCTAGAGGCCAAGGTAACGGACGTGGCCGGCGTATCGTGAGTTCGAGCCCAGTGCCACTGAAGACCCGCCGTGTAGGGGAGCAATGCACTTGAAATCTGTCGAGAGCTCAAACGTCCTCCCTTTGGTGTGGTGTGGTAATTAGGAGAATGGTTGCCAGCTCAGGTGTTGTCCTCCTCACTTGATTATGGTTCAAAATTACGAGGTTTGTCGCCAAAAGCCCTCGTGCAGCTGAGCAGTGCGATGATAACATTCACTCAATCAGAAGATCGAACGACAGCAGAGAGTTTGAGTGAGTGAATATTATCGTCGCACTGTTCAGCTACATTATGGCTTTTGGCGACGGACCTCATAATTTTGAACCATGGTCAAGTGACGTGGACGACATCTCAGCTGGCACCCCCTCTCCTAGCTACCACACCGTACCTACGGAGGCGGGGGCGTTTGAGCTCTCGACAAATTTAAAGTGCATCGCTCCCCTACACGGCGGGTATTCAGTGGTACTGGGCTGAAACTCATGGCACGCTATCCACGAGTTCATTACCTTGTCCACAAGGCTACCGCGGCCACTCGACTTTCTGATCGAACTGGGTCTAAATATACAAGTTCTTCAATTTATCGTGCTCTTTCTCATGCATTTCTATGAGCTCGTCAATTGTCAGCGCCTGATTGGGGAAATCCAGCAGTTCTTAAACGTCTTCAGTATCCACTTCTAAATTTATTTGCCTAAGATCAACAACTCTTCAATCGCCATTACTTACATATTTCACCAATTTTTTTTCTCAAACAAAAGGCGAGTTGACAAGATTTTGAAATCGCATAACTCCGGGTTCGCGTATATCGGGGTAGCAAAAGTTTAGGTATTACTGTAATACATAACAGGCTTCTATTTTTTTTTGAATGATGACTTTTTAAATAGTAAAATCACTGCAATGCATGTTTATTTTATGAAAACAGAATCCAATTAAAACGTTAGCTTGAGCTTTGTCAATTTTTTACACTAACAATAAAACAGTCTATTCATTTATTACTGTTTCATTACTGCGACAATGTAACTATCAAGATAAAAAATTTTATTAAAGTAAAATTATTTAAGAACATATATTTAACTTAAGTTTTTCGTTTATTGTTTCATTTTAATAAATTATCGTGACAACGATGTATTCGACAACTGTTCATTTTGTTTTCAATTTTTTGACCCATTCATAAAACAAATCCCAAATTAAAATGCTATACACAACATTTAATCCTATATGCAAATCCTATGTACAAAATTTTATCCTATTTACAAAACCTGTATTACATTTCTTAGATTTCAACGCATTCTTATTACAATCAATGCGTTATTATCAATATTATCTGATTATAAAACATTTCTATAACTTATACGAAATTTTTCAAAATCTATTTTCAATACTCTTATTCCTTTATTTCAGAAATTATGGACCAACGACCCTGTCATAGAAGTAAACCCTTTCACCAACACCATGAAACCATCCGCCTATACCCGATCTAGAATGCCCAGGCGAGCCTCCATAGCAACCACTGCCCTAGCAACGGATGTGGATTTTGTGGGCAGGGCATCTATTGAGAGTGGAATTGCTAAAATGCAGAACTTGCTTTCCAGAGTGAGCGACAGAACGTAGAAGACCATAAACGCAGCGCAGAAATCTATTTTAACCTTAGAAGGATAAAACCGCAAGATTTTGAAAACATTTTATATTTTACATGTGTGGGATTTTGCTGTGATACACATTTCACTCGACATTACCCAACACTAAATATGTAAGATAGTAGAAATGAGTTAAGTGTAAGTATTGAATGTACAGTGTTAAGATGGTGAAATCAAAAGTATTCAATGACTATATTTTGATAAACTGTGAAAAATGAAAGAAAATTTAATATTTTAAGTTCATCAATTGTATTCTTTCAAATTTGTTTATAATATTACTCCCTCTGTTTAAGTGTAAATACATACATATACATACACATAAGCATGCATATATTTCACTTTAGTATTATAATACAGATAAATACAAAAATATTCTTTGTGTTTCTTCTATAGTTAAAGTATTCAACTCAATTTACTTAGTTTATAGTTATGTTAGTAAAAACAATTGGTATTTTTTTCCCATATCGCCGCCGCAAATATCGCCAAGTACATTTTATTGGCGACATAAAACAGATTCTTGCCTCTGTTCTATTTAAAGTCCAAATTTTCTTTGAATTTTCGTTCATTTGTAACGTATTAGTAAAAAAACGTTATTGATAAGAAATCGCCGCGACTTGCTTTGAAAATATGATGGTAAAGGCTTAGCAGCGGGAATATTCCATTTGGCGTTGGTTCTATCATTTTCGGCAAATTTATCGCCCGCGCCGCGAAATGGAAAAGTACCAAATACTTATTGCTATGCTACATTTCAGTCAGTATTATAGCTTGAAATCCATATTTTCGATATTGAATCTGGGAATTACTTGCTTAATGTTCATTGGTTCATCGTAATCTAAGCATTTTTAATGCATTTTCAGATAAATTTCACTTTTCTTATAATGGCTTGTGAACTTCTATCCATTATTTTCAATAAGATTTCGCTCAATATTATAAACAGACAGGGGAATGTTAGCTAGCCACAAAACTGGTCAAATCCCACTTTTATATAAAATTAAAAGCTGTTCTCAATCAGCATTGCTTATAATACTGTAGAATCTATATTTTTAAGGGGGTTCACCCATGTAACGGCCTGTTTTTTAAGCATTTTAAGAGAATTTGTTTTGATGACCAGTAAAAAGATAGAACTTTAAGTTTTTTAACATTTATTTATATGTGTTTTAAGAGTATATATAAATGTTTAGCCAAAAATATCGAATAGAACGTGACTCTCACACCCGCCTCGAAAAAATTGGACGCTCACTTCCTCCACAATTCCGGCTGATTGGCTTATCTGAAATAAAAAAATTAACGGCGTTTTAATCTGTAAGCTTAAATGCACAGTATAGATTATACTCAAATGAAAATATCAAAAACTGGATTTTTGATTGACCTCTGAAGAAAAATTTCGAATTTCATGGATTTTTTTTGTTATATATGTTTTTGTTATAAAAAAATAGAAATATTTCGAATTTTGGAATGATTGCAGTCCATTTAGTACGCATATATGTGCTGAGTCTACCCTATAAATTTGAAGTAATTCGGTCAAACCGTTCTTGAGATATGATGGAGGAAAGTTTGAAAAGCACAATTTTGAGAAAAACGCGTTTAAAGTTTCAAGTCCTATTAAAATAATGAAAATCTTAGCTTACTTTCAATCGGCGATGCCTGGTGGCGAAGACTAAAACAAATTTGACGAAATATTCAATAACTATAGATATTTCTTTTTAAACCCCTGCAAACTTGTCTATACTTGTATGAACGTATATTTGCATAGAAGGGTCAATGGCATCAAGCCAACTGTACTCAATAGGCGCTCCAACTCTGCGCTCGGAACAGCTGCTCTTCTAATACCTGTTTCTTTATGACTTCGAATTTTAAAAAATCACTTTACCACCATATTGTAAACATGTTAAAAAGGCAATTTTTTAATTTTTTAAAAAAATTTTTTGAACCCATTACATCGGTGAACCCCTTAAGCATCTAATTTCTGTATGAATCTTTTATTTTTATTATTTTTAATGTTCAAATGATTTCTGCCGCTCTAATAGGGATTGTTAAAAACTATACATTTATATATATTTCAAGGGTTTTAGAACATATAAGAGAATGTTAAAAAGATATCGAATTTTTTTTAAGTAATACTATTTTTCTTGTAGAACGTGAAACCAATACAAAAGATATTGAAGGGAAAACAGATAAAATGTTGCCCAACTGCAGATGTTAAAAATTCATAACATTTGATTAGTTTGTAAATGTGAAATAATATTAATACCAAATTCATTTTGAAGGGATTAAATTTTCGAGAAATTTTCATTCGTTTAGTAAAGCGTGAGAACTCTCTCTTAGCTTATTTATTCTCGAAAATAATAATTCGAAAAATATGAATAAGAATTCATACTTCTGTGCTAAGCAAATGAGATGGGGTTTTAGAAACTGATCTGGACTTAGAAACATACTTCTAGAAGGAATCTTATTAAATGCTGCAAAGAGACAGAATAGCTTATTCTTTTCTGCGCAACATAATATTGCTTTTTTTTTTTTTTTTTTTTTTTTTTTTTTTGTTCAGACAATGATTTTGATAAATCAAAATGTTATGTTTGTGTGTATGTATATTTTTTTATTATAAAGTTACGGTAAATAAATAGAAGAATTAATTAATTAATTAAATTAATAGAAATTTTTTAAATAATTTAAAGTGATTAATGAATTTTTAAAAGTTTTAATAAAATGTATGCTATAATATATGAATATAAAATATTTCGAAAGCAGATGTGAACAAATAATAGCAAAATAACATAAAAATGATATTTTCTATGATTTATATTAAATTATGATATATAAATAATAAGAAACAGAGGGAGTAATAATTTTATATTGTCACCATAAATTAGCATGTAAAATTCTGAAATGCCTGTTACTGAAGATTAAACTGCCAAAAGATTCGAGTATATAATATATAAAAACAGATGTAAAGAAATTGGTGTCATAGAAATGTACTTATTTATGATTAGTTACAATTATATCATTCCTTTAAGTCAGTAACGTTACATTATGCGATTATGAAAGCACCAATAGAAATTAATTGGTTGCTTACTAAAGTAAAAATAAAAGTATTTTCTCCAGTACTGTAATAATAGTGCACATCTCCCTTTTTATATTTGTATGTGCTGGGGAGGAGCTTATATTGAAAAATTAAGAGGAAATTTTATAGGAAACTTTTGGAATCCATCTTTTACGCGCCCAATTTTTCCTATGCACTTTCTATCTATTGTCTTGCATTGCGTTGCACTGTATTTGTATATATATTAGAAATAAAATATTGCAAAGAGTTTAGATTTTTTTCTTTCAGAAATGTTTAAAAGGCATATGAAAAATTCTAAATAAAAGAACAAATATCTACCTAAAAAAATCATATTACCACATACATTTTTAAAATAAATCATTTTTACATATTTTTGATAACGTACAATATAAAAAACAGCCTTTAATACAATAATAATCGGAAATTAATCCTAAATTGAATTAATTTTATTTATCGTAAAATCCGGCGTATAACGCGCATTTTTAACACAAAAAATAAGATCAAAATTTACGGGTGAGCGTTATACGCCGGGTATAAAAATGAGGGCTTGAAAAATAAAAAAAGATAAGCATTAAAAAAATTAGACTTCTAAGTATATATCAAAATACAGTTTATTTCAAACATAAATTGACATAAATAATTCTATTTTTTTCTAAAGCTTGGAATAATACTCGAATAAAGGACTTCAAAATGTAAGAGCATTGCGTACGTACATTAATCAAATAAATTCTTTGTGAATAATTTTATTAAAATTTTATCACGTTCGTTTTTAATACAGCGAATATATTACAAAATATATTGTAAATTCAGACCAATGAAAAATATAGTGTGCGCATTTTAATTATGTCATTTACTTTCATTTACTTTCATTTTACTTTTATGACATAAGAACAATTTATTTTTTTTTTTTTTATTTTTTATAAAAACTGAACTTCAATTTACTTTTCGCCACAATTTCCTCAAATATTAAGACATATAATACGGATCTACCAACTTTTGGAATTCAATTCCATGGATGTTTGCTACTTAATATGGAAACCAATCAGAAACAGTCATTTTGACATTGTCGTCATCTTCGTAGCAAAGGTGCTTTTTTAAGAACAATTTACAATCGGGTTTATGTATCACATTTACAGCGATTACATGAAAAAACTCTACAACTGAAACGCCCTGCCTATCCCAAAACAAAAAAATTGCCTTAAATTCTTAACTCTTTCAACGAAGAAATTCAAAGCATTTCCTAAATGCTTGATTTTATTAAACTCAGTCAGCATTTTTGGAATCCAGAATTCGATTATGAAAGTGCTTTGCCGCAATTTCGTAAAGAAACTTCTTGAAATTAGGAAAAAAATGTGATATACTAGTGAAATCACGAACTTTTTCATCTTTCCGCACCAAGTCATCATTAATCATGGATAGTGGAATATTCCGATGTTCATCGAACACGCCTATAAGGTCATAACGAAATACCCTGACTCATTTTCTTACTATTCCAGCATTTGTATAGTGTTGTCTCATTCTGCGTATGATTTCCCAACACTTCCTCATCTCTTGCATTTAAGAAACGAATGGCAGCTTATATTACACAATTGGTAGGATTTTGAATTGTTTGAGGCATTTTAAACACGCTTATACTAACGTCGATACAAGAAAATACTTCCATAACAGCATCTGTATGTAGTCTATCAATGAATGTTTTTAAGGCGCATGCTCAGAATGGTGACTGCAGTTCAATAGGTACAATTTCAGAATGATACATACTTAAAAAAACACCTCTTAGTGAAACAATTCATAAAAAATGTCATTAATTATAAAATATATATTATCCTAATCACCAAAAATTACAAATGCGAGGGTGAGTCGGAAAATCAGTTTCCCCAATCGACTGTGGTCAGAGTTATGTGTGAAAGTCAAAATATAGAATGAATTATTAAAGATAACACATAACTTTTATTTCCACATAAGTACCAAGTACATTGGGACACTTGCCATACCTCTAGATAAGCTTCAAAAAACTCTCCAGGAAAAATTCAGGGCTTTGCACACGGAAGAAGCGTTTAACGGCTGTGAACGAACGACGAAACAGCAGGTGAAGCGCCAGACACCATTGGTAGAGTCGAACGTGATCAAGCAGATGGATTCGGAAAAAGTGGCCTGGGTTTCTCAAATCTGGCGTTCTGTTGGATGGCAAAGCGAGCTAACACTCGGCGACGGAAATGCCAACCCGTATTGCAACTCTTGATTAGGAGCGTCTACACCATCCGCCATATAATCCTAATCTCGCACGAAGTGATTTTTATCTGTTCCCGGTTTTGAAGAAGAATCTCGCGAGTGCTTTGGAAGCAACGCTAAAATCAAACAAGCCATTAAACGCTTCTTCCGAATGCAAAGCCCTGATTTTTTCCTGAAATCTTTTTGAAGCTTATCAAGCGGCATCACAAATGTCTCAATGTACTTGATACTTATGTGGAAAAATAAAGTTATGTCTTTCTTATTGTCATATTTAATGTCTCATTCTATATTTTGACTTTCATGTGCAATTCTGACCACAGTCGACTGGGGAAACTTATTTTCCGACTCGCCTTCATATCAACAGGGGTGAATTTGTTCACAAAGCAGCTTAGAGGATCCCTTAGAATTTAGATTTCACAAAGGCTTTGATGATTGTTAATGCCCAATGTAGCAGATTGACATTATTGGGGAAATTCATGGACATTTATAAAATTCCTTGTGAGAATACATTTGTTTTTATACCCTTATTTCTATACTTAAGTTTGTGTCATGCAATATTTTTTATATTTCTACATATTATAATCTTAAAATAACTGGAAATTTTTCTTAAGCTAATATTCATTAATAATTCTTAAGAGATATGTGAAAAGATATCTAAAGCTAAAACTAGCTGTTGAAAGCTATTCTATAACTACATAAGGCTTTTCCACGAGCAGCACAGACAGTTTCATTTAATTAATTTCTGCATGCAAGTCTTTTTAATTTGCTTGAGCACACGGAATTTTTACTTTGCTTACAATGAGAGATTAGCAGCTTTGAAAGATTTTAAATGCAAAAATAAGTTTCAGAAATTGATTAGAATGAATATATCATTCTGTTGTACACATTTTTGTCTCTATTTCTAAGTCGTGCCAAATAGGCCTTTGGCGACCAACAGTTTTCTCTCCAAAAGGCCACTTACCACTGTAATCGTAGGATATAACATAACAATGGGATAGAAAAAAATATTGACACTTGACGAATAAGGTAAATAAAAAGTAGAATTATGTGTATACGGAAAAAGGGGGAAATGATGTGAAATAACAATAAGTGTAAATATGTCGTGAATGGTGCTGAAAATATACGTACCAGATAAACAAATAGAAATGCGGAATTAATAAACGTCGAAAAAATGCTATACACATAACTGCACAAAACTACAACCTCATTAGAAACAATTTTTTAAGGAAATAGGCATGATCTGAGTCAAAACATGAATTGCTATGAGAAAAAATTCACATCATTCAGAAATTACGAATTCTACTATTAAAACATATTACACGTAATCAGTGCAGGTTTATGCAATGGGTGCTTGGGGCCGGAAGAGTCCGGATAAACTGGATTTAACCAGTTTTTCTGCCTATAAATTTCGATGCGCCATTGCCAAGGGAGCCTGTAGATCTTCTGCACCCAGGATCCGAAATGAGCTTAAATCTTAAGATATCCGACTACTTGCGGCAACTTTTTTTTTTTTTAAAAAATGGAGATATGGGAATTTTTTTTGTTGTTTTTAGATTTGTTTCGTACATTTTAAGAATAATATGCTAAAATTAAGAAGAGAAAAAGAAATTATTATTACTAAATGGGAAAAATTGGTAAAAATTTGCCAAAAAATAACATAAACGGGCCCATTCTGTACCAAAAGTTTATGAACAAATTTTTAATTTTTCAATTCTGATGTGTTGCTATGTTTTTCATTTTTTAAATACCTTCCAGGATAAGAGATATTTTAATTTTACAAAAACTAGAGCACTTTATCTTTGTTTTTATATGAAATTGCTTAAAATAAAGGTGATTATATTAACATAAGGGACTGTAAATTTTGCAATAAAACAGTGATTGATAAATGTGAAGGTTAAAACACTTGTATAATTATACAGAACATACACAAAAAATTTCGGTTAATTATCTTCAAAACTCTTTTAGCAATCGCTGTCCCGGAACTAGTGAACGGAAAATAGTAAACTTGGTATTTTTATAAAGCTAATAAAATGGTCTATAAAATTAAATCATAAAAAAAATTGTCAATTTTTCCAAAATTCACAATATTTTAATTCGGATACCTTAACTGCACGTAATAGAGAGAACTGAGTCATTTAAAAACATAAATAGTCCCATCTTATGCACGAGATTTTTCATTCATAGATGTAAAAACCAGTTTCAATTTCTTAAAAATGTGTGTGTGTAAATATAATTTACGGACCAAACTGTACAAGTGACTATTGCTCCGCTGTTCGAAGACCAAGTTTAGGAATCCAAAGTACTTGAAATTATATAAGTCTGAATTTATGAGGGTTTCTATTTTTGAAGGATGAATTGTAGAATTGGGTCATTACCTGTGATAAATTTCCCACATTTTATGTAGAACTGATTTATTTGATCCAATTGTACAGATTGTGTCACTAGAGGGGATAATTTATTCAACAACATAAAGGAATTATATTTATAACAATAATAGTTTAAATATAGATTATATTTTCAGAAACGAATCCTATTAGTGTTCTTTGCACTTTCATTTAGCAATGCAAATAAATATTAAAGTTTAAGAGCTACTGGTACTTTTGAATACAACTCTCATAGACAATTATTGTAATATTCTTAACTTGAATGTGACAGTTCTCGTGAGCGTCCGAGATATCCGTCTTATATTCATTGTAGTTTCAATTTAGAATGCCTTTGGCCACACCTCTCCTAAAATCATACGACACAAAAAAAAATTTCGATTGGTCATAGCTGAAATCATAACTTCATCTATTGGTTTTTGGTTGCCCCGGTTACGAACGAAAATAATATCTGCAATACCGAGGTCTCTGGAATACCGACTTCTTTTAGGTCAAGTCTTGACTTTACCCTGAAAATTTATATGCAGGGGATGTCATTCGGTCTTTCTTCAATGGACTCACTGTGTACTAGTCAGTCCCTTTGACGAAATACGAAGTTGTACCGGAATTGCTTGTGTGGTTCAACTAGATACTCACACTGCAATATCATCGTGATGATACGAAAAAATCAGAGGATTAAATGAGAGAGAATCTGAATGGGTTTATAATGAAGATTTGACTTAGGTTTGCCTTATGTTGCCGGTATAATATTTTTAGAGTTATTTTAGCACCTGGTGAAGATTAGAGAAGGCAAGAGGTAAGACTTTTAACAAAATCAGGTTCCTTGTTGCGATCTCTGCTCCCATGGAATTGCAGATGAAATATCTGTTATTATTTTAGTTGAGTCTCCCAGAGGGGATGTTTTAAGACTTCTTGAGGCCATGGGCCCCTACACAAATGTAGGCCCTACAAATGACCTTTAAAAGTAACAGTATATAACATATTTTGTCAAAAATTGTATAAACAATAACCCGAAGCAAATAAATGTGCATGACTTACAATCGCACAAACTGGCTGGACCGAGTGCTGCCTTTTGACTGAATTAGTAATAATGGTATACAGTGATAGGCCTAGGCTCACACATAAACGACGGTCATCACATGTAGCCAGTTGACATATTGTCCGAAATTCCCAATTTTTCGAAGAATAACGGAATAATACCAAAAATAACATTTGCCCATTGAAATTATTCGAATTTGTGATCTTATGAAGGCTGAGTTGAGGGCGAGACAAGGTCCCTATTGTGGCCGAGGCCCTGGGCCCAGTTAGCCCATGCCTTAAGACGTCTTTAGAGTTTCCTTCATCCAGCTTTGAGAGTAATCTGCCTGTTCTTTACACTGTTATCGAATCCTTGTTTAGTGTCTTGAGAGAGAATTCTACTCCCTAGGTGTCCTCAAACCTGATAGAAATATAACTGATGTCCGAATACCTCTCCGAAAGACGTTTTGCTAAGCCTGATAACAAGAAATGGCGATTCCCTGTTGGACGACCACTGGAAAACTTTTATCCGTTTGAATTTGATTTTCTGAGCTTTGGGACACTTTCTCGAACCTCAAAGGTGGGAGAATGTCACAAGACACACGATTTCGCTTAAGTAATTTGTGGGTGCGTGTAAATATTTTTAATTTATTTAATTCTTACTAAAAAAGTTCGATTAGAAATTAGCGACTTCAAAATATTTGAGATGTAAGAAAATAATTTCAGTGTTTGATTAGTTGAAAGGTTTTTTCAAGTGTAATCTCTCGACAATTTTAAGTCTAATTGCGTTCGAATCAGTAATTTAGATTAATCCTTCTTAACAGATAATAGTCCAGGAAACTAGGCCTAAACTCGTTTTGAATATTCTTGAATAAGAAAATATTGGTTGATACAAAACAGATTTCTTACAATCAGTTTCCTCTTTAAGATATAAAAAAGTAGTAAAATAAGTTTCATTAAGGTATCGGACTACCCTAAAATTGTGGGTTTTGCCAAAAATTGACAAATTCTTTTTTATGATTTAATTTTATAGTTCATCTTATTAGCTTTATAAAAATACCAAGTTCATTATTTTCCGTTCACTAGAACAAAAATTACAAGCGTTTTAGTAAAAGCAGATGCCATTGACAAGATGTCATACTTGAAAACGCGTTTTACTCGAAATGTGATTTTTTGAAAATAATCAAACACAGGGCCAGCGATTGCTAATAAAATTTTGAAAATTATTTCCTGAAATTTTTTGTGTAAGTTCTGTATAATAGTAGAAGTGTTTTAACCTTCAGATTTATCAATCACTGTTTTATTACAAAATTTACAGTTTCTTATGGGAATATAATCACTGGTTTTATTTTTTTGCAGTTTTATATAATAACTAAGATAAAGTGCTCCAGTTTTTGTAAAAATTAAAATATCTCTTATGCTGAAGGTCATTTCAAAAATGAATGACATAGCAACACATCAGAATTGAAAAATTGAAAATTTGTTCATAAACCTTTGGTGCAGAATGGGCCCCGTTTATGTTATTTTTTGTAAATTTTTACCCATTTTTTCCCATTTTAGTTAGAATAATTTCTTTTTCTCTTCTTAATTTTAGCATATTTTTCTTAAAATGTACTAAAAAAATCTAAAAACAACAAAAAAATCCACATGTCTCCATTTTTTTTTTTTAAAGTTGTTGCAACCAATTGGATACCTTAAAAAGAAAACCATACATTAAATTAAGAAGGGACCATTCTTAAACCACTTGCAACTTTAATGCGAAATACATATATTGCTATATGAAAAGATAATTAAAATTTTTTATGAGTTTAATATTTTCTGGATAAAATGCAGTATTTTGCTGTTGTAGCTATTTCTTTATTATAATAGTAATTGTTTCAATTTAAATTTTTTTTGACACAAGTAATAAAATAAATAAGATAAATACATTTTTGACATTAAATGCATAACAAAATAATGTTAATAAACATATAATTTTGAATGAATTGAACAATCTTATAAGCAGAGTTAACATATTTATAAATCCATGATTTGACAAATCTCACACACACACACACACAAATCATATTTCAATAATAATATAAATAGACAACATCATATATGAATATCATTCAATAAATTTTGAACAGTTACTTTACGTTTAAAAACGCTAGGATATTTCCAATTGGAATTTCACAGAAATTCAACGCCTGTTATTCGCATTTCTGTGAGGTTAAATTGATGAATTCGCCTTTCATTCAATGAAATGTCTCAGATATTGACATGATTTACAAAATAGCCAAATAAAAGAAAGAATATAATCCATCACAATAGATATCAATAGGATATACAAAAAAGACTGAACACCTAAAACGTTCTACATGGGAAATCACACATCTGTCATTGTCCACTTGAAATGCATTTTCATTTCGTTAATTCTTTTTCTTCGACAGTCAAGCCTTTGTTCCGCTAAACATTTCCAAAATCATTATATTGGAGTTTATTCGATTTCGAGGAAAGAAGCATTGCAGTTGAATATCATCTTCATTCTTATTTAGGCATCAGATGTAAAGCTTGATACAACATTTTTATCTGAATTATTTAAATTATTTTTAAAAGATAAAATAAATGGCTTCGCACAATATGTTCATTTTTAGTTTTTTTATACTAACAGGTAAGATATCATGATTTTTTTTACATTTTTAATTAAATTTGACAATAATCTAATTTAATATCAAAATATTTAATGTAACTATAGGAATCTGAAATTTGATTCTCAATTTGTATAATTTATCAAACAAAAAAACATACATAATTCTTAATGTTTTTGCAATATCTTATTCCTCCCAAAAAAATGCCTTCTTTCATACGATTAGAAAAACTATCTTAAAAGTTGAGGATTTGGCTCCATATTAATGTAAAATTAAATGTTAGTATTTTTTGCATAGAAGAAAAATTATGTTTTGACTCAAATAGACGATATATTTCGATCAGCATAAAATTTAAAATTAAAATAAAATTAGAGTAGTTCTAGCTTTCTTTAAAAAAAATTGTTTGCTGAAATAAAAACGAACATATTTCCACATTTCACACAACGTTTCATTTTGATCGTATTCTAAACGAATAAAAGCTGCAATATTTTGCAGAAATTAAATAAATAAAATTCAAAATAAGATAAATTTTGTACACATGATATAAATACAATTTTATTATTCCCTAAAAAAGTTAAGCTTCGAAATTTAAGGATAAAAATAGTTTGCTGTTTAAATTATTTAGATCTCTTCAAATTTCAAGACGTTTATTAGCATGCAGTAATAACTCAAGCCACAGGATTGCGAAATATACAACAGCTATATTTAAGCTCATTCTAGAATAAACTTTCGTTTGACTGTTTCACGTAGGATTGGAATATTCAAAATTGTTTTCTCAGTGCAAACATGTTACAGATTTCAAATTATTTAGAGTCCACTCTGAAAGTGAACAGCATAGTACCGCAGAATCTGCAAGTCTTAATTCTGATTTTAGTACCAACAAATACAACATAAGCCAAATAAGAAAACAATTTAGTTTGTATTTGTAGACTCTTTAGAAAATTGCCGAAATTTATCTGAAAATTTATATCGAATCCTGTACCATGTTTACAGGCAATAAATTGAATACTTAAACCTAAAAGTCACACGTTCCTGATTAATTCAACTATTATACTGTTTTCAATAATAGCACACAAACTGATTTAAAAACTTAACAATGCATACTTTTATATTTGTATTTTTATTAAATGTATTAAAAAGCAATTAATTTTGAATTTCTCAAATTCATGTGAAGAGCATTGACACTTGACGTCATTAAAGCAATTACCGCTGTAAAACACATAAACAAAGTATAAAATAACACTTGTGACAAAATCAAATACAATTCCTCTGTTACTTTCACCTTCACTATTTTAAATAATACTGCTTAAATCTCTCAAATAAGTTTTTTTCCTATAACTGGGAAGAAAAAAGAATACATAAATAGTATACAAATAAATTAACATACCAATAATTTAACATTACCAAATTTCTTCTTAATTCTCTCAATACATTTTTTATGCATGCAATTTTGATTATTGCTATAATAGACAGAATCAGATAGCATATTAGTTTTTTACACAATATGATATCTAATATTAACAATTCTTTCTATAGCTTGCTGCTTACCAAATGTTTCTTTGAATACACTGTTACATTACTTTATTTCCGAGTTATTAAGTGACCTTCTGCATTGGCAATGGATCGTTCTGATTGGGGATCAAGAAAAAGGTTAATATCATAAGTAAAAAAAAAAACATGTTTCCTGATATCTAATATTCTTAAGTATCTGCTTAGTCCATAATTAATAGGTTTCTTATAAAACAGATGATAATATGCATTTATGTGTGACCATTTAAATTTCATAAATTCTATTCAGTCATAAAAATATTTAACAGAGCATATAAAATTATTTTCATTTTGCTTTAAATCTGACAAAATACAAAATAAATGTCTGAATTAGACTTCGACATGATATGTAAAACCATTCAACGTTTAATTAAAGAAATATTATCTTATACATTTTCATCAATCCGATTCGAATAATATATGAAGATATATGTACAATTTCTATTTTGTATGCTTTCATTTAAATTTTTAAACGGGAAGAAAATAATAATTATTATTGTTATATTTATTTCAAACAAAAGGAATTGTATTTCTGCCATTTATTTGCTTTAATGTTATTTGAACAAATAATAAAAATTTCAAGAAAGTCCTTGGAAAAATGAATTAATGAACAATATATCTTCCTCGCAGTTTTAATTTTATTTTTCCTTAAAAATATAAATTGCATACAGGTATCAAATATCATTTGATCTTCAAATTCAATTATTTGATTAAGTGAAATTCGATCTCTTGCTACTTAAAATTTAATAAAGTGTATTAAAAAACAAAGTGGTTTTGGGATGAAAAGCTGTGATTTTTATTATCAATTCACTTTTGTGAAATTCTCATATAAAATCACTCTATACTTTAGAATCCCTTTCTGCGGAAACAATAATTGACTTTTGTAAAAGACTGACATTTTATTTTAATACTGAGATTGAATTTATTTCATTCAAACTATTTTCTACGTGTAAAGAAAACTTTTAAAAAGACTATACACGGTTTTTATAGAAATTTTTTATGTCACTTAACACTAAGTTACACAAATACTTTTAATATAACTCTTAAACTAGAAAACAATATAAAAATAAATAAGAAAACGATCAGAGGTCTTTACATTAGAAATAATAATTAAAAGGGTTTGCAACATATAAATTAATAAACATTATAATTATGTTTGAAATATTTGTAACATTCTAAAAACTTTCACTGTGAGATGCTCATATATTTTTATAATAAATTTCAACAATTTCCATCCCCTTTTTAATAACATTAAGTACATATAAAATGAATTTAAAATTTAAAACTTGATAAGAAACATTTAAAAAGCACTTTAATACTTCATTTATAGGTTGTCAAAATATTTTATATAGTAATTAATGGGGTTAATTAAGGCATTAAAAACATATTCTAATAGAATTATGTCTAGATTTTTTTCAGTAAATTGGGAGGTAGCATTCTGTATTTAACACTCCAAAAGCGTTTGCACAAAATCGAAATTTGAGAGAAATCAAAATCTTTCAAAAGATTTATTTAAATACTCATTCCATAATCTAAATTTTTTTAACTTCTAGTTGATGTTGTAATTGCTTTCCTAACCAGGAACAAAACATCGAATTCAGTTATTCAGTTCAATTGATAATATACACACAAGAGCCAAAACATTATGACCACCCTTATATTTTGCAATGAACTCGCCTAGATGACGTGGAAGGCATGTGATCAGGTGGAAGTGGTATTTAACTGCTGCCGGAGAGTCTGAAAAATTATTCTTTCACTTACTTCTGTGTGTGATGGGAAAGGCTGCGGATCTAAGCGACTTTGATAGGGGGCAGATTGTAATGGCTCGAAGGCTCGGAACAAGTATTTCCAAAACTGCACGACTCGTGGGTTGTTCGCGATCTGCAGTTGTTAGTACTCCTGCAAAGTGGATGGATGATGGTGAAAAAAGCAGTAGATGACGTGGTGTTGGACGTCCACACGCTATCAAAGAAAAAGGTCGTCGGAGACTGTCTCGCATGGTGAAGCAAAACCGGAGCCAGACAGTGGCTCAGCTGACAGCCCAATACAATGCAGGGCCAAGTAGAATAGTATCGGAGCACACTGTTCAGTGGACACTGTTGGATATGGGGCTACGCAGCAAACGTCCCTCTCGTGTGCCTTTGCTGACCAAGCGTCATCGCCAACTGCGCCTGCGCTGGGCCCGGGAACATCGCAACTGGTCCATGGATCAGTGGGAGAGAGTTGCCTGATCAGATGAATCACGGTTTGTCATTCATCAAGCCGATGGCCGTGTCAGGATGCGCCGTCTTCCAGGCGAACAGTTGCTCCCTCAATGTACAGTAGGTCATACACAGGCCGGTGGTGGTGGTATTATGCTTTGGGGGACGTTCTCTTGGGCGTCTCTGGGACCCGTGATTGTGGTAGAGCAGACCATGAATGCTACAGGGTATCTGAACATCATTGCGGACCAGTTGCACCCTTACATGGCATCTGTTTTTCCAGCTGGAAATGGAATGTTCCAACAGGACAACACCCCGTGTCACAAGGCTAAAATTGTGTTGGAGTGGTTCCAGGAACATGATGCTGAATTCCAGTTAATGTCCTGGCCGCCTAACTCACCGGATCTCAATCCGATAGAACACGTTTGGGATGTCATGGGACGGCAGCTCAGAGTTCAAAGACCACCAATTCGCAATATCTCGGATTTGCGTGACCGTTGCTTAAACATCTGGTACAATCTGTCTCTGGCCATCTACCAAGGACTTGTGGCATCCGTACTAAGGCGGGGTGAAGCTGTTTTGCGCTCCAGAGGTGGGCCAACTCGTTATTGGCAGGTGGTCATAATGTTTTGGCTCTTGAGTGTATTATATAATAATAAAGTCAAAAGCCACTATACATTCGTTAAATTAATGCCAATGACGATTACCAAATGTATAGAATTTTAATTTTATAGGAAAAAAATTCTTAGTGCAATACACTTCATAAGATATTTCATTTTACCAAAAATTAAAATTGCTTAAAGAGTTTGCAACGCTACTAAATATGGAAGAAGGTACCTCAGAACTTTTATTTTAATTGTTGATGTGTAATTTAGTTTGTGAAAATTAAATTAAAGAAATAAAACAACATATAATTTTTCACATTATGCAATGAATGTAAAATAAAAAAGTTATGAAGTTGATTAATATAACCTAATTTATTTGTGTGTGTGTGTGCGTGCGTGCGTGTGGTGGTGTGGTGATGGTGTGGTGAGTGGTGCGTGCGTGTGTGCGTGCGTGCGTGTGTGTGTGTGTGTGTGTGTGTGTGTGTGTGTGTGCGTGGCGTGTGGTGTGTGGTGGTGTGTGTGGTGTGTGCGTGGCGTGTGCGTGCGTGCGTGCGTGCGTGTGTGTGTGTGTGTGCGTGGTGTGTGTGTGTGTGTGTGTGTGTGTGTGTGTGTGTGTGTGTGTGTGTGTGTGTGTGTGTGTGTGTGTGTGTGTGTGTTGTGTGTGTGTGTGTGTGTGTGTGTGTGTGTGTGTGTGGTGTGTGTGTGTGTGTGTGTGTGTGAATAATATTAATTTGTCACCCGAGTGTCATTTATGCATGCATTATATTTAGTAATTGGGATATATATGCTTGCTTTTTTCCACACAAACTGTCGAAGTCTAGGTCAGTTGAGATTAAATGCAATCTCATTACATGTTCTGTGTTTAATTTGTTTTTTTATACTTCGGCTTTTTTTTTGCCACTTACGTTGAGAAATAAATATATTTCACTTAAACACGTGTTATCTTCTGTATAACATTAAAATATTTATTGCTGTGTGAGAAATCCCTCGCGTTTTTTTTGCATGAATTTACAATCTAAAATTTAGAAGATGTTCTTGCTTAAATTTAGATTTTAACATCAACTCTGTTGATACGTTGCACACTTTCCTTCATTACAGTTGTTGTTTTCCATAAACGCAAAATGTAAAAAAGGTGCATTTTTCATTGGAAAACTATTTAGTTTTGAAAGGCATTATGTGCTAACTAACGATTATAAAATTATCTTGTGGTACCTGAGATGGTAAACAATAGCATATTCAGAATCTAGTAGGAAGTTTATATATAAAGATAAAACGTTTTAATATTCTTTTATTATATTATAATGAAAGTTTAAAAAGTGTTGCAATAAAGTTATTATATACAAATAAAATTTTAATGAATAGGATAAGTTTGAGATACTTGTAGCTATATATAAACTTCATAGAGAACGTAAATCCGTTTTGCATACATATTTATTTCTTCTCTATTTTCTTATTGCGACTCGTGGAACCCCAGGGTTCCGTGGAACACAGTTTGAAGACACTGGTTTATAGTATATGGAGAGAATTTGAATAATATTTAGAAGTTGTAATTGCCGCGCTAAGAGTACACTCATTGACGTGTATGAGTGAGAAAATGAAACTTTATGAGTTATCGTTGCATATGTGGAAAACCGTTTGTCATTATCTAGTACAGTTTTTAAATTATTAAAGTGTCAAAAATTGTAAATATAGTTTAAAGTCTCCCGGTTCATTTATTAATGCACTCCCTTTTTAGAAGCTAATAAAAAACTGACAACAAAAAAAAGAAGAAAAAGTATTTGTCACAGATTTTTTTATTACAGATTACTTAAATTTAAACTTCTGTCATATAATTTTGGGGTGTATGAGTTCTGAGGAAAGCTACGTATTATGATAGGAAAGGTAAACTCCGAAGAATATATGGAGACACCTGAGCATGTTATGATGGATAATTCTATCATTGTAAAATCTATTTGAGGATGGCTTTTTCTTTCAAAAAATCTCTGCGTCTTTCCATACATCAGAAGTCACCACTGTTTGGCTTAAGAAAAATAAATTTTAAACATTTCCTTGGCCGGTCTATTCACCCAGTTTAAACCCCGTAGAGAATGTGTGAAGCTTAATGAAGAAAAATCTTCAGAATTTTGTTCTAAATGACAAAAAAGAACTTGTAGAGAACAAGAAATCCGTTTGCTTATCAACAAAGATTGCTGTAAAAATCGTGCAAACTATACAAGATCGTGTACATGGAGTTAATAAGGCCACTAAATAATTAACTAATTATAGTAATTTTGTTTAAATGAATAAAATTATTTTTTGCATACTATTCTAGTTTTTTTTTAATCAATAAGACAATTATTGTAATTTTTTTCCATTTTTTTTTTAATTTTTAAAATTTTTTTAGATATTATACCAGTGTAATTTATGTTATATTCATCTTCAAAATATGTAGAATATGGACATTATACTTTAAAATTCTCAGTAATTCATTTCTACCAATTAAATTTCAAAACACTTTATAATTTCTATTTTTTGTTGTTCTAATATTTTTAATTGAGGTTGCATTAACATTTCAAAACTTTGTTTAACGCAAATTATATTCTATTTTGATTGAGAATTTTTCTTTTTATATTAGATTTAGATCCCTACTTGGTGGATTTCCTTTTCCAACGGAATGTGTCTGTAATATGTTTCACTACGGAATCTAAACATGCATTACATAATTTAGCTCGAGTTCATGAAAATGTTCCTGTCATACTTCTCTCTCCTAATCAAGTAAAATATAATTTTTTTTAAATCAAGGACAAATATTTTTATGTTTAAGAATATATTTTAACATAATATGATTAACATATAAATTCATGTTTCAAAGCTTTTTAAAGATTATATAGCCAAGAAAATGTTTATCAAAATAAGATTAAAACAAATTCAGATACGCATGAAGCATTAAATGAATAGAACTCATATTAAGTTTAAAGATATATCAATGCCATACATATTTAAGAGCAATACTCAAAAATTAATGATATTGTCCCAAAGATTGAAATAAATGCACGGTTAAACTTAACACGTATTTATTAAAACAGAGAACTCCCTCGACTGAAGGGACTTAGCTTTTTACATCTAGAAGAATATTCGAGAAATAACTGGGCATGAGAGCGCTGGCGCAGCTCCATCTAATTTACGTACGCAAGATAAATATCTGGCACGAATAGTAAAGAAAGTTCTAGAATCAACCAGATTTCAGATAAATAACATTATTAAATTAAAACTCCCGTCTTTGGAGAAACCGCACTCGCAGGGAATAGAACCAATGATCGACGGATCTCCAATGCAGTACTCTAACGACCGATCTACGTTGACTGATAACAATTTTTTCCTTTATACGGTATTATCCAAGCTAAAAATCTTCCATGGAATTTCTTTTTAACTCTGTGCTTTTTAGAGCGTTTTTGTCTTCGTTCTATATTTTGTCGTACCTTTTTTTCAGCCAATAATCAACCAATTGACCTCGGGTTTTCGGCATTTGGTCGCATTTGTGCCCTAGATTAGCCAAATCATGTTTAAATTTAATAATTTTAAAAAAAATTTATTTTTTTTTAAGTATAGTACTACTTTCTGTTAGTAAAAAGTCCATAGCTGCATTATTGTAAAATACAACATGTGAAAAACACGCTAAAATTACTTGGCCATGCCAATGATTGCTATCTTGTTTTTAATTTTCTTAAGTTTTAAGTTAACTTTTACGTTCTTATAATCTCAGGTATAAAATAATTTATTATCTAAATTGGGATTGAAACTAAATGTTACAACTCTAATAGTGTAAGAAATAATTGTGGTGTTTATTACTGCTATTTTTTTTTTATTTTCTTAGTGATAAAAACATTTTTGAATAAATGTGCATATCGAGATTACTTTCGGAAATGTTTTTAACTGTTATATATAGTGAAGAAAAAATATATGAATTTAGAAAATATTATTGCTTGAAATAAAACGGGGAAGTTTTGCTGGTTTTGTAAATCTCTCTTTTTCTTAGGTATTTGTTGAATGCAACAGAAAGTAATAAAAAACTATTTTCCATTCTTTCGCTTAGAATGCTCGTATCTATAAACTTAATTTTTTTTAAACTTTTACTTAATCACTTGACATTTTGAGCTTCAGAAGATTTAATTCAATCCATAAAATAACATATTAATGAAATTAACTGTTTCTGTGTTCATAGCATAAAAAGGAATCGTGAGTTTTCCGATCATAATCATTTTTTATTTTTAATCATTAAAAAACAAATATCGATCCACTTTGAAAAAATTTACAGTGCGTCTACTTTTTCGTGAATACTTCTGTATGTATCTTAAGTACATACAGAAATCCTACTGAAAAACTCTTTTGTCAAATTGGAGGCATATACATCCAGAAATATTAAATTACTTGAAGAAAATAAAAATCCATGTCGAAAGAGAAACAATAAGAATGTCTTCCATAATTAAGAGAAAATAAATATAGCTTCTAAAATGCTTATTTACAAATAAACAGGGAAGCTTCAAAATCAATTCTTTTGGTAATGATTAAGAGTACAATGAATTAAGGTTATTAAAATAAAACAATTAAAATAAGTCCCTGAATAATCGAAATAAATGGAGAGTTTTAAGTAAACTCTTTAGCTTTTTTATTAGCTGTCTTTATAATTCTAAAGCTATTTTGCTAAAAACTACACTAAATTTTTATATCATTTATATGCATCGTATCTTACTGCAGATATTTTAAAAATTAATCAAACTAGAATTCTAAGGAACTGGTGTCGTCTTCAGTACTCTTTTGCTTTTCTTATGCAAGATGGACTAAGCCATGATGGAGGATTGGATAATTGAACAAATTTCCCAAAAAAGCATAATAATTTTGACTAAAATCAAACAAATGTAAAAAAGAGAAGAACAATTATTTTATATATTTACTCAAAACTTTTATATTCAAAAATGTAATGGCGCAGCAATTTATTACCTCACAAGGCATTCCCTTTAACAATACAATATATTTTTTGGACACATTATTCAATCTGCATTTATAATTGTTTCTGCTTTTTCATTTTTTCATATTGAGACTGCACAAACATTTATTTCTCTGATTAAAAATAAGTAATTAGTTAAATGTTCAGTGACTAATATTTGAAAATTGTCTCTTTCAGGTGTTTATGAGTAGTTTCGTCAACAGTTGTCGAATAAAATGGATTGTGATACTTCCAAATAACTATTCAAACAATTTGCTTTCTCCTCCGATAACACAGTCTGCAGAAAATCTGTATGCTTTGTTTGTGTCTTCTGATAACAAAGGAAACTATATGTTGCAGGTTATTGGGAAATTTATATAACATAAGAGATATAAGCAAGTTAAAAAAGCCGTATATTTTTTCGATTTTACATTCACTGTTTTAATATGAAGCTCATATGAAACACACAACACTTTCCTTTAAATCTAGTAGAGCATTATATATATATATAAATAATATGAAACTATTAATAAAAATAACTTATAAGAAACTTCTAAGATAGCATAACCATATACTTATCAACTGCATTTCAATTTAACTATTATTTTACTATTGCACAGTAATTATTTTATTTTATTTCACTTTGTAGCGATAAAATTCACGAATCATGAATATTAAGTATTTCAATGTTCCTGGCTCTAATAATTTTAAATACTGCAATAATAAATAACAAATTCATAATGAATGTTATAAAAGATAAAATGTAATTCTATATTTCAATTAATTTCTAAATGGATTCTTCATATAAAATTTGATTTAATATAGGAAGAGCAGAGTATCCCCCTTAACTCAAGAAAATTCCAGATTCGACATGTATGCATAACCTTATGTATTAATGTATTCTGTTAGAATATTTCTAAGGATTGTTTTTTCTTTTATACTAATAATAATAGTTTTTTCGTTATCTATGCATTATTACGATATGTAACTTTAGCGTAATATTACACATCAACTGCGTAATATGTATGTATAATCAACAATAAAATTTATCATTTGCATATTATGTAAATATAAAGGTCTTATCACTCAAGTGTTCGCAAAATATTGTTACAATCAAGGAATACTCGTTCCTTTTAGAGATGTATATTAGAAATTGAAAGATTGAAACTGCTTCCCCCCGTAATTAACACAAGATTCAAGAAAATATACATGAGGGATGGTGACCTCTCTCTAAAGCTGGAAGCACAAGTATAATGAACAAAGGTCGAAATCGCCCCCCCCCTCCTCAAAAAAATCTTTCGTCATGTTGGGGTTATATTCCAAACCAATGAAGAATCACAATAACACAAGTTTTGATAACAGTTTCGGGTAAGCATGAGAACTAATACACGGTGAATAAAGATACCATAAGATTTGAGGTAAGTGGATATCTCCAAGGAACACACATCAGCCTTCATTCTTAATCTTCTGAAACGGTGCTATCGAATTACTCCAGCATTGACCCTTTGAAAGAAGCGCTGCGCAATCATCAGCTGAGATCAGTTTGAGAGTGTTTATTAACATCGTACTGTAAGACAATATGATGGCTATTGGAGATGAATCTCATAATTTTGAAACATGGTCAAGTGAAGAGGACGACACCTGCGCTGACCTCTCCCTTCCGAACTTGTATACTACATCTACGGAAAGATTTTGAATCTTATCATAACGTATTTCAGAGTCTCTACACAGTGGATCTTCAGTGGCAGTTGGGCACGAACTCATGACACGCCGGCCACACTTCTGGGGCCATAAGCATTAGGCTACCAAGGCCTTCGATATAGATCAGATAGCGAGGCTTAAGCAGCAATGCACACGTAATTTCATATACAACCAAAGCTTTCTTAGCGGACGTAAGAAACTGATTGAATTATACTAAAAGAGCTATTATTATAGGAAATATATGCAAAAAAGCAATATGTATAGTTTCTCTGGTATAGAAACAAAGATGTCACGGAAAAAAATTATCTTTACCTTTTGATTTACCCTAGTATTTTTAAATTTCAATTCTGATTTTAGGTTAAGTTTCTCTCTTATGTATGCCATGAATTCATTGATTTGAAACATTCAAATGGGCTTAACTGCATTTTCAGTTGCCTGATTCTTGTAATTTTATGTTCAAAATCAGATTTAACTATCTATTAAATATAACTAATTTTATATATAACTTTTATTTACAATAAAATACAACTAATTTAAATTAATTTTTAGAGTTCTGTATATAAAACTGACTTATAAAATGACTTGCGAATCAAAGTTCTAACATGCATTTCGTTCCTTACTTAATCTTGTATAACTTGCACTAAATAAATAATCCTTTTTTTATAACTAGATGATTGTTAATCCAACTTTTACTTGATTAAATAAAATATTATCTCATTTACCTTTCATTCAAATCTATTTGGAATAGTTGAATGAGATTTTGTTTCAATTTCAGGTACTTGTTAATAAAAATAATACTTTAGAAACTATTAACAAATGGAGCCACCGCACCGGCTTCAGAAGTCGCGTTTCATTTCGATCTTGCACTATTCGTTTTTGGAAGCCACTACGAATAGCGATGGAGAAACACTTTCCTTTCTTCCGACCAGGGAATGAAATTTTACCACCCAATGGATCTGATATCAAACTACTTAACATTTTGGCCAGAGAACTTCATTTCACGTAAAATATATCTTACCTCTTTTTTTTTTTTTATTTTAGTTTAATATATACTATAAAATTAATTTTATAGGCCTTTTGAAATTCATTCATTTGCATATGTCACTTTATTTTCCAGCATGAAATGAGTAGAAAAATTTTCCTGTAAGATGTTTTTTTATACTTAATTTAAAAATGCTTGTATTTAAAATAAAGTTTTGCTTGAAATTTTGAATGGAAGAAAAAAAACAAATGTAAGGAATAAATAGGAAACAAATAATTTTAATCTATTTATGGGTACATTACCTTAGTGTAGAAATACATATATATATATATAGAGAGAGAGAGAGAGAGAGAAAGAGGATTTATAAAAAAAAAATTTAAAAACTGTTGTAAAACGAACACATTTGTCACGTGTTTATCAATTCTTTCTTAACTTGGTTTCCCTCTTAGAGGAAACATTGTTTAACCTTTTTGATATTACTATGATTTAGTATAACCTTGTTTTCCTGTAATTTATCTAAATATTTTTCTTCTAGCTAGATTTGAAATTTTAGCCAAAAATTTTAGTGAAAATGTAAGTTTATTTAACATGAAGTTCATTAAACGATAAATACATTGCTTCATGTTTGAGTTTTCTGAAATGCCTGTAAAATAGTTTCTTAACAAAAAAATTCGTTTTCCATCAATGAATATTGTCATCATTAAATACCCCTGTCATAAGCTAACTTTGCAATATATTGATTGGAAAAAGAATCCTTAGAATGTTTGAAATACTATACATCCTGTTTAATTCAATTCGATGCATTTAAATCAGATTTTTTTATAACTTTAGCTAAATAATTACAATAATGTTACTATAAGAAGTACAACAGGCAACATTTATGAAAAAATTGATCTGTTCTTAAATTGTGAAACTAATCAAGCTACTATCCTTCATTTCAAAACAAAAAAATAGAACATATATTTAAAATTTCTCACTAATTTATAACTATTTTATCATGTTTTTTGTAAATTTGTTGATATCTTACACCAATTCTGGAAAATGATCAATATGATCCAATTTCAGAGATGACCATGCATAGATATACATTCTTTGGAAAATTTCATAAATATGCATTCAAAATAAATTTCTGACCCTCTAGTGTGCTTTCTTTAATTAAACTTCTAATATTATCAATGGAGACTACAATAATCCTCAATCGGCATTTAGGTTGACTTTGTCGATTATTTTACTAACCTCGAACTTTGAAGCAACAAAAAGACATATTTTGATACTCTGACAAGTGACAAGGTGATGCCTAAGCTGGTATTCCATTCCTTCCATAAACTCTTCAGACTTCCACACCCCACCAATGTGAAGAATTTTGAGTCATTAGATCTGTCTGTTTAGTCGATAGATCTAAAGTGCATCAGCTCTGTAGATTTTTAATGGCGTCAAAACTCTGACTAGGGATTGCAATACCGGTATACTGGGATACTGAATACCGGTATTTTGAGCCGTTTGTACAATTTTGTAATACCGGTATTCATAAATTTAAATACCGGGTTTTCGGTAATTACCAGAAATTTTTAGCGCATTTTTCACGTAGTGGAACAAAAGCGCTATTAGGACGCAAATTTCGTCTTCGTCTTCGTTCCATATTTTGTCGTACCTTTTTCTCAGCCAATAAGCAACCGATTGACCTCGGGTTTTCGGCATTTGGTCGCATTTGTGCCCTAGATGAGCCGAATCATATTTAAATTTAATCATTTTTAATTCTTTTTTAGTACAGTACTATTTTCTGTTAGTAAAAAGTTCATTAGTTGTTGCTCATTGGTTCATAAAGAATGTTCAAGAGTTCTTAAAGTGAATGGAGGAAGTACAAACGGACTCCATACTCTTTTAAAAACGAAACATGATACAAATTTGTTAAAGAGGAAAGAATCTATAAGAAGAACTGTTATAAATTACAGTAAAGGTGTTCGCAATTCTTTGAAACACGAGTTAATCCAATTAAAAGTAAATAAAAAAAATTAGTCCTACATTTGATGAATGTGGACGAGCGTAAGAAATAGGTTCTATTTAAATACAGAACCTATTCATTCAGAAAATAAGATGTTCCCTTACTTTTTGTGATTCTTTATATACTGTTATAATTTATAAGTTACAAATGACTTTTTTGTGATATTTAGTTTCTCTAATAAAACTAGCAAATAAAATAAAGAATCATCTGCGTTTTTTTTTTCTTTTTCTAAAATTTCTACTACCGGTATTAAAACCGGTATCCCGGTATTAAGATCTAAAAAATACCGAATACCGGTATTGAACTTTTGGTACGATATTGCAATCCCTAACTCTGACCCATAATCTATTGAAACAAAACCACCACACTAGCTTCTATCCATTAACACCTGGCTACCACTTGTACATTTTCTTTATCAGTCATTAAATTCAAAAAACTGATTCCAAGTAATAAATTTGACTATCAAGTCATAGCAAAAACATCAGAGGAATCCCTTTCAACTGTTAATTATAAAATACTTTTTATTGAACATTTTTTATTTACACTGGAATATGAATGATGATCTTTGGTCTTAATGAAAAACAATTGATAACGTCTTCAAACATTTGGAAAAAAAATTTTCTTTGCAGATATGAACTGAAAAGACCACCTGATAAAAGTTGGGGAGGTTTTAATGGTAAAGAGTGGACCGGTATGATCAGAATGCTTGTGAAGAATGTGAGATTTTATATATACATTAAAATTGCTTAAATTTCTAAATGCATTAAAAGAAATGTTAATTTTAAATATTTATTAGCAAGCAGATGCTGCATTATCTGGAATGACTGTCACATATGATAGATACTCTGCAGTACACTTCAGTATACCTTACGCATTTGATCGAATCACCTTCGTTACTAAAAAGCCATCTAGAAAACCAAAAACATGGGCAATATTTTGGCCTTATACTCTTCAAGTAAGTTTCTTCTATACTTATGCATATTATTGGAATTCAATAGATTATATATTTATAGACAGATAGAGATGTGTAGATTCCTAGATAGATAGAGATAGTTATATTCTTAGATAGAGATAAACAGATTCCTAGATAGATAGATAGATTAATTCCTAGATAGATAGATTCCTAGATAGATAGATTTCTAAGACATATAAATTCCTAGATAGATAGATTTCTAAGATAGATAGATTCCTTAGATAGATAGATTCCTAGATAGATAAATTCCTAGACAAATAGAGATAGATTCTTAGATATATAGATTCCTAGTAAATAGGTTCCTAGATAGATAGATTCCTAGATAGATAGATTCCTATAGATCAGGGATGGCGAACCTATGTGGATCAACGTGCCATTTTTTTCTAAAGAAGTGTTTAAGGAGGTATAGACGTGCCGTCAAATAAATTCGGCTTGTGGTTATTGGGAAAATAACAAAACTAAGTGCTAAAAACTCTAGACTCTATTTACTACGAAAAAATACCTTTTGCATTGTATAGTTGTAAAGGTTATACGTGTAATTCAAATTACAAAGTAACATTAGTGTGACTTCTAATGTTGAAGATTGGATGACAAATTAATTATGTTAGGTTTGTAAGATGTTATTTTTAGTAAAATGCGTGCTGAATTGGAGTTATCTGCCAAATGGCTTCTAAGCAATCAATTAGCTTTGCTATGGTTCACTTTTTTAACAAGAGGATTTGTGATTCGCTTCAAAATGCCATTTTACCGACGATGTTCTGCATACCACTATTCCAGAACATAAAACACACACCACCTTTGTCGCCTTTACTAAAAATTCCATATTTCTAGATTCCCCAAATTTGAAATTCTCTGTTACACTTACTATCTTGCACTTTTAATTTTTTTGCTGAACTTAGTCATGTTAAATAAC
The DNA here is from genome assembly GCA_019973975.1 of Trichonephila clavata. Taxonomy (NCBI): domain Eukaryota; kingdom Metazoa; phylum Arthropoda; class Arachnida; order Araneae; family Nephilidae; genus Trichonephila; species Trichonephila clavata. Next base: position 177,887 of record BMAO01038123.1, read on the forward strand.
AATTAAAAATCGTAAATATAACACAAATAAACTTTAAAATACAGTTGTGTCAACGAAATTGTGCGACTATGCTATGCGTAGACAAATTTTGCGTCATAAGCAATTGTAGCCTACTACGTAACTAAGGCAAGACAATAACAAGCGAGTGTGCTCCCTGCCATCCCGCGACCGATCACTCCGAGTTTGTTCGTAATACTTCCTAGTGAACTTTATTATTTCGAAATAAAATGTAGATCATTTTGATCGGTAACGTGCCCAAAATATTGTGTCGCGTGCCACTGATTCGACATCCCTGCTATAGATAGATAGATTCCCAAATAGATAGAAAAAGATTCCTAACCACAAACCATTTTTCGAAGAAAACTTTTCCAGTTATCTATTAAAAAGGATATTTACTATCTAATATTTTCTGAATTCAAGTACTATTTAATATATAAGCTATGTCATGTGTGAAACAGAAGTCTGTATTTACAAATCAAACTATCTTCGGTTGTTGTTGTTTTTTTTCTTTTTGAAGTGTAAAAAATTGCCTTTTCTATATGTATCAATCATTCATTATATATTGTGCATGAATATGTACTTTTTTTGCAAATGTGTATTAATATTGATATTTTTCTTGTAGAGTGTTGCTGATAAGACTGTTATCGAACTTTAAAGGTCGTTACTTTTCTAATTAGGCTTTTTTTTTTTAAATTAGCATTGCAGAATTTAATAAAAAGCACAAAATCTGATATTATCATTAAATCTATTATGAGTAGTATTGTGTGACTTTTAATTCCGTAAAAGATGTCGGGGAAAAAAAGAATTTTTTTTCATAGCTGCAGAACTTTATTGACAAAAGTAATAGAAAATGGGAATACTGATAAATTATTATTAAGTTGTCAAGCATGCTTGGATATTTGATAGGACATTATCGAGAATTATAAAACGATTGACCAATCCTATTTTCGGATCAGAGAGATTTTCTAAATGTATTTTTAGTAATTAATTTGAGAGTTATATCAATTTCAAGTACTTTCAACTGTTACCCAGCGTTTCAAAAATATAACTGAGCTTCCCTTTTTAACTGCCCCATCTTCTCCCACAAGACACTACTGCCTATATTAGGATTCAATTATTTTTACTAACGATGGAGAAACTATATCTCGCTTAAAGATTCTATCTGATCCAGGCAAGTTTTGAGACAATTGTATAGAAATTTCCAACTTAATTTTTTAAATAAAACTCATTGAAAATCACACTTTATACATTTTTTACTTATATCAAAATTTCCATAAAAAAAATACAGTCAAAATATACATAGAAAATCCTTTTTTAAACATTTTTTAAAACTTTCACTATTTAAAAACGTTACCTTTATTTTTTCACTTATGTTCCATTTTAAATGTGTAAAAAGTGTGACCCGCCATTTTAAGCTTATTTGCTTTTATATATAAATTTAAACATCAGATAGAGCAAGTTATTCAGTGAGTCCCTGGCTTACTTATTGCATTAGTTTAATGAAAATATTTCAAAATACAATTTTAATCTGAATTGCATTTTATATTAATTTATATAAAATTATAATTATTGGAGTCGTGGGTAGTCTAGAGGCTAGAGCATCGGACTCCAGACCGGAGGGCCTGCGTTCGATGACCGATACCACCAAATACCCTCCGAGTACACACGGAGTACGTGCTTGTTAAATCAGTGAGTCCGAAAGTCTTGTGAACGGTCGCAACAGAAACCACGGGTGCAGAGGGCTGGAGAATATTTCCTTCCCCTTCAATTCAATGCCTAAATTGTGGAGATAGGTGGTGTTGCCCTCTAACGTGTAGAAGACCAACCTGTCTTAGGCCCTGGCAACTTTTATTCCTTCCCTTCGGGAAAGACACGACAACAACAATATTAATTTATATTGCTTCATCTTTTTTTTTTTACTACTGTTAGAAAGGTTTGCCCATTTTTGATAAGACAGTCAAAAAATAGAACTTACATATATATGCTGGCAACTGTGAATTTATTATTCAGTTTAATTTTTTAGTATTATTTCATTTTAATTTGATACTTCTGTTTATAGGTATGGATATTCATTTCCCTATCTGTTCTAATGGTATCCGTTCTTATGACATTATTAAGAAATGCTTTCAAATCTCCCAAAAGTTACAAAGAACAGTTTAAAGACACGGCATTGTATATGTTTCAAGCTCTTCTTAGTCAAGGTGATTTTTTTTCTATTCATCACAAAGTTTAGTTTTCTATGCATTAATTAAAAAATAATATCTTAAAAGTATTTCCTTGCTAATGTGCAAAAAGGTTTTGTTTAATTATTATAAATTGATATTTTTTATGAAAAGACAACATAAACTTTGTATATAACTAGAAAATTCCTTTATAGAATCAATAGTAAATACTATCATATATAAATCGGGATCCAATATTCTTTTCCAGAAAACGACCTCTTATTTTTGAATTAAATTTATACAGAAAGATATATGTAATACATCTTAAAATTTTATATTTTTAGTTTTTTAATTTCTTGTTTTTGCATATGAGCAAACGAGAGATATTTAAGAACTAGTAAATGTTACGAGATAATCTGAACAATATTTAATCGGAAATAATTATTTTGTGGAACCCAAAATTTTTGAACATCTATTAATATTATCCTCCTGAAAAGTTTTACCTAATCGTAAAAAAAAAAAAATCATTAAAAAATATATCCAATTTATATTAAATCAAAACTCATACTTTCAGGATATTACAATGCTTCAGAAATTCGATGCAGAATATTGATGGCGTTTTGGTGGATATTTTGCGTAACAGTAGTAGCTGGATATAATGGTAGTCTAATGTCCTTCATGGCGCATCCAGGATATAATCCTTCTTTAGATACAGTATCCCAACTAGTAAGCGCAATTCGTAATCGAAACTTTGCTGTAGGTACGATCCAGAATTCGGCTGATTACACAGTATTCAGAGTAAGTTATCTAAATTTTAAATTTATATATTATATTCAAACAATTCATGAAAATTCTGTATTAAATTGATGATTCTTAGGTCCGTGTTTGGTTTTTAATAAATAATTTATTTTTGAATGCTCAGAATATTTAATAAATACGAATTATATATATATATATATATATATTTTATTGTAAATACAGATTAGTATTTCAAGTACTTACGTATTATACCATCAACCAATTTCGACATATCAAAAGACTGTTAGATGTATATCACAGTATTTGGTGACATATTTTAATCTGACGAAATTGGACGATGGTATATTATATAAGTATTGAATTTCATTCTGTGACTTATATAAAAGTATAATTGTCTCGGAAAATGTTTAAAAATGTTAAAGAAATTTTTATAATTACAATTTTATTTTACAATCGTTAAATATCTGAAGAGCAAATTTAATTTCATGCACATAAAGTTATCTTTTGAATAAAATTTTTGCATAAAGGAAAAATAAAGTAATTGAATAAAAATCTATTAGAGGTGCTGTTTAATTGAATTAGCCGAAGCTTGTTATCTGAAAAAATATTACTCAATTTGGTGAAGTACTATAACTTTATTTTTAAAAAAAAAATTAAGCTTTATTAAGTTGCATAAGTCCAAATTTACAAAATCATACACTCTGAAGTAGAAAGTTCTATTGTTTTTAAATGACGAGTGAATCTTTGTTTTCATCCCATTTAAAATTAAAGTAGATTTTGTAATTTTTCTTTCATTTTCTTACAAAATTGAGTATACCCATAATGTTCTATATCGGTTTCTACTTCTTCCTATGATTCTAGATTCATTTTACGAGATTTATGCAAATTGATTGGAACAAGGAAAATGCCTTTCAAATTTTTCATTTTAAGCCTTTTTAAGTTTTCCGTGAGCTTTTCGATAAAGCGATAAAGATGAGAGATAATGTATTAAATTACTTGAGAAATGTGTATAGAAAGTATTGCAATTCTGTTGTACAGTCCCTGACATTAGTAATAATAAACTGAGCCGAGTCTTACTTTAGATTTAGTAACAGTTCCCGGGAACTTGTATTTTTGTCCCTTATTTATATAAAATATATTCCGACTTTTGTTTTAAATCTCACAGTGAGACCTTTATATACATTTCTTAAATTAAAGAACAATCAAGGAGAACAATCTGATTTTTCGTTAATGAATAGAGAGAATTTAAAGAGACTCCCCTATTTAACTCAAACATACGTATTCCAATGTACAGCATAAATAATCAAGATTTATGTACAGTCTATAATGTTTTAGATATATTCGAAGCTTTCTTTTATTCGATAGAAGTTTTTTTTAATTTCAAATTAGGTAGTTGCAAGACATTATTTTTGTTAAAACTGATGAAGCCAAACTAAGGTTTAAAATACGCTTAAAATTAGATTTTCTTCTCTTATAAATCCTCTGGATGCTCAGATTCAATGCTTCAAGTCAAACATTTTCATTTACAACTAAAATTCAGTCATTTGCACACGAAATTTCCTTAATTTTAACTGCTTCTACCAGTTTTGACGAAAATAAAGAGAATACATTTCAATATGATGGGGAGGGGGGGAAATAATGTTTAAAATTATATGAAATCTGAGTTATATACACATTTTACTTTACCTCTCACTTAACTCTAGGTTACAATTACCCCCTCCCTTTTTTTGACGAAAATATTACATTTCTCTTGAAATCTTTCATATAAATTTAAACATTGTATATTTGCTTAGGACCTATACAAATCCACACCGTTGATCGTATCTTTCCAAAATTTTGCAGGAAGCTCCACTGATGCTTCGAAGGACTGTAAACATATTTCCACCAATAAGAATTTTCGAATTTATTTTAAGTTAATCTTTTTCTAAAGCCCCCTTGCTTAAGGAAAAATTAGTGTGTATATGTGCGAAGTCACCCAATGCCATCCTATGTAACCAATCAAGAGGAGAGGGCTTTAGAGAAATGTTTTTGAATACAATAGAAAGCTTAATGTTAAGATTTAGACATCAATAACTTAAGGAAATATATATAGTTATACATTATCATTGAATAACAGAGAAGCGGATGAGAAACGAATAGTTATAAATAAAAATTACTGCGTATGACAAACAACTAAACTTGTTTCATGAATAAAACTATAATTTGTTTTCATGTAAGATTCTTTTTAATTTTTTTTATTTGAAAAAATTGTTTAAAAGTTTAAAGAAACTGAAAATATCTGGAGAGACAGAGAAAGCCATACAAAACATTATGAGCATATAAAGAACATATAACAAAACTCGTTTTTTAAAAACATTATTGTTAGCGATCATTAAATATACAAAACATAATCCACAAAAACCATATAAAAAATTTTCAAACTACTTACATGTTTGAAATCATTCTTGAAAATAAAATATGTCACACTGTGACTCCCCAACATCTGCTGAAGTTTATAGAACATTTACTGAATGTCTTAAATAAAATAGTTATTTTTCTACAGTTTTTATTCGTATAAAATGTTGTGGAATGCAACAGAAAAAGTATGAGTTGTCTTTCTTACCTTTTGTTCTGGGATTAAATAAGAGGCGGGAGAAATAAACTTCTCAAACCAGGAATCAATTAAATCCAAGGAATTCATTTCCTTAGTCATTTGTCCATATCCTCTATGATAAATCCAATGGCGTAACGTACACCCCGTCAAACCCAGCATCGCGAGAGAGGGGTAGGGCTCTAGGGAGACCAAAGCCTATGTTATATTATGGTTTTGCAATACTTTATAAGATCCGGCTTGGAGCTCAAAACCTGACTTTGCAAAGGGACGTTAATATTCTCCTCTTTGCATCTCTGACTAAAACTATACAAAATGTTTATAATGGCATAATCAGCTTTTGCTAGCAAGCCCGTGGCATGTCGGATCATACTGAAATTAGAAAGGATGGAAAATCACCTGATTACATGGAAAAGTTGGGAACCTGCATGAACTGCACAGAAAATATAATAATAAAGCATAAGAAAAAATGTTTTACATATTTTATCTCACATTCGTCATTTACTTTATTTATATAAAAAGTATCCACATTAATATCTTCGCTTTCAGGATTCTAAGCAAGAAGATCTACGTGTTATTCTAGAGTCTATGAATTCCGATCCACGTAATCTCGTAAGCCATGACGTTGATGGCTTGGCAGAATGTTTAAAGAGAGACTATGCTTATGTTGGTGGAGAACTTACAGTTAGAGCTGATATCTGGGACCCTAAACTCTTTTTATTTGCCAAAGATTCATTTCTTCAATATGGATATGCTATAGCATTTGCTCCAGATTTTAACCACATTGATTTATTTAATCACAAGTGAGTTGTATTTAACCTTTATTTATTCTTATTTTCAAGCACACAAAAAAGGAAAAGAGAGTTTCTGACACAATTGTATAAATGTTGTTAGGTTTATAATTGTTTTATACGATGGCTGTAACTTGAAAATTTTCCAAAAAAAGGTCTCCCTTAAAAATTGCTATGTATTGCACACAGTTCAACAACAATATTCGAAATTCAATTGGAGGATAATATTCAACAATATATTGGAAATTATGCCAAATGAACATAAACAGCTGCTTTAAACCTAACAGCATGAAAAACATGACAGAATGAATATAAAGAGTTATTTCTTAATGAAAATCGTAGTATATTTTTACTCATTCCGGTTCTATAGATGACTTGCATACAGCAATCTATTGCTTGAAGAACCTCAGATACAAACAAGAAGTGAATGACAAGAAATAGTTTCCTGTAAAGAATGCAGTTATCATTGACGCTTGAATCTAGATAAATATCATGAAAATCAAACTAATAAAGCACAGCATCACATGTGCCTTAAAGTTTTTCTTCAAAATTATAGAAGGGTTTTTTTCAGAATATTTATTATTTCTTTCGCGACTCTATAGCTCTTGTGTTACTTTAAGCTATGGCATCAATAAGTCTTTAGCAGGTTATGATTCTGAAACAAATAGTAAAGGGAAAAAGCATTTCTGTTGAAAAACATTTTAATAATTCAGCTTTACTATTATTATTTTCAATACGGCTATTGTTCTGTTTGTTATAATATTTGTTTTGTGAAAAAGAAAAATCGTTATACTGTACAGAATTGATATTATAAAAAAAATTATACGAAGCAAAAAACGTAGATTCCTTTCCATTGCCAATGTATATAGTAATAACTAGATTAAAAATCTCCAATTTTTGCATATCATAATATTCAGTTTTGATTTTATAATATTAATTACAACATCAAATTATTTTTTACTAATACATGTATGTTAATAAGATTAAATTGTAGTCTTTCTAATCAGTGAAAGTAATTGAATAGTAAAGCTGCTAAATCAATAGCTAAAAAAAACTAAATCATTCGTAACTAAACAAGTATTTAGAATATAGACAAATATACATTGCTGTTCAACAAGTGATAGTTGATATATTAATACTTAAGGCATTAAATATATACTTATCATTGTACAGAAATTATTTCTCTCTCACTCATTCCTAATATAAAATATTATCAATAAAAGTTTTCCTATTATTTTTTTCTCGAATTATTTTACGTACGCTTAAAAATTTAAAATGAAAGTTGCTTCCATGAATTGACTATGCATTATAAAAATGAAGACTGTCTTTTATATGTGTGCGTGAATTAAGCTTCTTTCTCTGTGTTAATTTTTCTTTCTTTTGATTAAGTTTTGATGATCCGTTCACAGATATTATTTGCAAAATATGGTTACAAAAAAATCACATTTCAATTTGGTTTAAAAATATTCCTATGCGTTAGAGGAACACAACACATTATTTGAAAAAATACAGATAATAAATATAGAAGTTGAGAGGATTTCACAGAACATATAAAAAAATCCTAGAATCAGAATATTCTTCCGTAATAGATTTATCGTTTTCATTATATTCAATAAAAACGAGAACCTGATAAATTTATTCGTTTTGTTATATTTTTTTTTTTGATTTATTGATTTTAGTTAACATTATATTAGAAAGAGCAACGCAGGAATTTGGAACAATTTTTTATTGGAGGAATCGGATTGTTTTTATTTGTCTGTCTGAAGAAGCTTTTTGATAATATTCCTTCTAAAGAACATTTCTCATTAATTAATTCACTTTATTTTTATTTGCTAAATTCTAAATTTTCATATGTAACGAAATCGTTTGAAATGCATAAAAATATTAGCAGCTTCTGGAACTTTTCATTTATATTATTCATTCATATTTAGAATCCGGCAACTTCAAGAAGGAGGGATCATAGTAAAATGGATGGAAGACATCATTGAACAACAACAATTTCGTGGAACGATGAAAGTAGACAAATCGGAGGAAGATGAAGGGAAAATGCATGTGCTTAGTGTGGACGATGTGCAAGGAGCATTTGCTATCTTGAGCATTGGTTTGACCATAGCCAGTCTCATTTGCACTGCTGAGTACCAAATACATACGTAAGAAAGCATTTCGTTTTCAGTTTATACATATTTATATTTAATTGTTGTCAAACAGAACTTTAATGCTTTTTCAAAAAAGCTTTATGGTCTATATGAGATGTTCTTTTAACTACAACCAACCATTTAGACTACAGAACGAATCCCACACACAAATTATTCTTTTTTTTTTTCCCCGATATATATTATCTCTAAAGGAAAACTTCGTAGAATTTAGAAAGTTGTTTCAGTTTTTGAACATTTTAACTGTAATAGGTTTATTAATTGACGGTACCTTGAGTAACTTTACATTTTTTATAGTAATTTTAAGTTTACTATCAAAGTCTTCTGCTTCAATTCTATGTTCTCTGAATTTTATTATTTTAATTCAATTCGCATATAAAGCACATACAATTTCTTTTATTTGAAGAAGAAGAATTGAGATTAAGTTAGAAATTACAACAATATTATACGAGATTCATTAAATATTTAAATATCCACAAAGATAATTCTTAACAAAACAATAAATTATAAATGGATATTTTCTTCATTCTGTTGAAATTCAGCCATTGAAATAATATAATGTGCTATTTCCTTTTCTTTCTTTTTTTTTTAATAACGAAAGTGATTATTCTAATCTAAGCTTCATCGTGTCTGTCCCATAGTTTAAAATAGAAATTGGCTTACGCTTATAATTAGGAAGTTAATAAATATATATCACTATAGTTATATCACGATCTAGCCGGCTGGGTGGCGTGGTTGGTTTGTCGCTGGCCTTCTGCACCCAAAGTTGCGGGTTCGCCCCCGGCCCAAGTCGGTGGATTTTCGTGATGCAGAAAATCGACAGCGGCCATGTCGTATGATTATACGACAAAAAAAGATCCCTAGAGTGTCTGCTTGGCTTGGGCGCTCTCGGCAAAATTAAATCCTGGTGCAAGTTCGCATCGTCAGAGCTCAGGTGCCTCCCTCTGTGGAGGAAACTGGGCGTCAAAATTACCTGCGGCGATTGGTATCCGCCTATACGGCGCCGCACTAAAGAGTGATATCAGCTCTTGGGGATGTACTAGGTCTTTGGATCAACTTCTTTTGTTTCCTAGCTGATTCTCTGCTCTGCTTTCGCTGTAATTCTATGCCAAAGACGGGGGCATCTCTTTGGTTGTCCCTTTCTTCGTGTTCATTCTCAAGATAAGTACAGAGTTCTCCCTCCTGTAGCGCAACTTTTGTTTTGTACTGGACTGCAAGACGCCTTATGTCCGAAAGGGCGCTGGCGGGTGTAATTCAAAAAACTCTTTTACTTGGGAAATCTGTATGTCTTAAAGTGGAAATTAGTTTTCAAAAAATTTTTATTATTGAACTTTTACCGTTCCTTTTCTTTTCTCGCATCCTTCCAAATTCCACATAAATATTCACAAGCTGGTACCACAAAGCCTTTGTCCTAACTCAGTGATTCTTGAGGTTTCTTCATTTATAACCACCTTTTTATTACCAAGAATTTTCACTGGCCCAGATATTTTAAATATAAATACTTAAAAATAAACATTTTTTAAATACATACTTTATTTTTCTAGTAAACAGAATGCATATGAAAAGAAGTAGTTTTATGATTCGTTTCAAATGCACAAAAAATGAAAGAAAATCACGTTTTAATTTGATGAATGGGCTTGTTTATTAAGTTTTGCTATAATACTTGGCACAGTAAACCAATTTCAAAAATTTTCAGCATTGAATGATGTTTTGATTTAATAAGTGTTGAAACTGAAGAAGTTTTCCCACGTAATTATGCAAACTCGACAGCAGAAGAGCGTTTTAGAAATTAGGAGAAATTCGGTTCTTGCTCCGATCCGGAATTCATTCAAGGACTTCTGTGAAAACTCATGCTTTAAGTTTGAATCACTCGAAAAACTTATAAAAACTTCATTTTTTTTTTTTTTTTACTTTAATATGGCAGGTAAATAACACTAAAGTCAATTAAAAATGATTTTTGAATCTATATTAACTTTTTGAAATCAAGATTTGGAGCATAAAGTATTTGTAAAACAATGGTTCTAGGATTTTTAAATAATCCATAATAATTTTCTCACACAATCCAACTTTTAGAATTATTCTTAGGTTCTAAAATTGTAAGATTAACGCATAATCATGAGCGCAAAGATTTCAGAAGAATCCTTTTTTAATCTACTCTTCCAAATGCCAATCTTTTTAATAAATCTTTCAATATTAACATTAGAAATAAATACAATGCAATTATTAATATCATGCTAAACAAATTAATACCGCATAGATTCTCAAAAATATCTGATAAAAATTATCACTATATATACATCCTTTTCAAAAAGAGCAACAAGTCTGCCAATATTCTTTTTCGGGGCGTACTTAAGCTATTCGAGTACTAAAAGGCACTAACAGTACTTCAAAACGGTAATTTGCTCTCACTTCATAAACAATCGTTGATGTTGTCGCTGGTGTCCATGATGAGCCTTTGCACAGAAATACTAATTATTTTCATATCATATTGTAGTTTAAGCACGGTGAAAATTTCACGCATTTTGTTTGTTTCTTGCATGATGTAGTATTTTGAGTAGTCACCATTGCATTTAACAGAAAATCAGAAAAATGTAAATATTTTTATATTTGTCTTGTCTTGAAAAAAGTAAAAAAAGGCAAAAGTTATCAATTTCAATCCATACAAGATTTAATACTATTCCCGCTTGACTTTAATTACTTTTTTCACTCTAGAAATTTAAATAAGTTATTTCAATAAACTGCTGCAAAAGAAAAAAATAAGAAAAAATGTTATTGTATAATCAAATATTTTATTCTTGTGATTGTTTTGTAAATTTTTACTTAAAAAAATGTGAGTGACTGCTTTACGAATAGTCGAATTTACTTTTTTTTTTATTTCAGGTACATGCGAAGAAAAAGAAGGAATTTCAAAGCATATTAGCAAATTTTCGACATCTGGAAAATAAATATAATATATATAGTTTTTAATTGTAGTGGTTTTCCATGTATTCATGAAAATAAATGGAATATTTATGCCAAGACTAACGCAACATATTCTCACAACACATAAAATTTTCAAACGAGTAAAGTAAATTTATTGTATGAAAATATTATAAAATATATAAATAATCACAAATTGTCAAACCAACATAACAATAATGTCAAATAAATATTATAATAATATCAAAAAAAATGTATTAATATAAATAAGACCACTCTAAAAATCTCTATGCCATGTGTTAGTAACAAGCCGCCTTGGTGGCCTTCTGGGCCTAAGGCTACGGGTTCACCCCCAGCCCAAGTCGGTGGATTTTCATGGTGCAAAAAATCGACAGCGTTCATGTCGTACGATTATGCGGCATGTAAAAAATCCCTTGAGTGCCTGTTTGGCTTGGGTGCTCTCGGCAAAATTAAATTCCTAGAACAAAGTTCGCATCGCCAGAGCTCAGGTGCTTCCCTTTGGGGGGGGGGGGACTGACGATTTTAATTGGGGCAATATATTCTTAGAATGGTATTTAGTAATGAACAAGCGGCTACTTCAGCATATGTTTTCATTATTCACAGTCTTCTTTCAAAATAGTTAGTATAATGCCGATGAAAAAAAATGATAGACTCTTTTGTTGTTGTTGAAAAAACCATCTTGGAACTTGAAGATATGGAATTCCAAGTTATAGGACTAATTTCTGACAGTAATTTCATAAATTGAAAGCCAATGTCGCAATTTTTTGTTCTTCACACTTACACAAAAGGAGCATTGCATATCCACATCCTTTTGAACCAGTCGATCCTTTATTTTTTATTTGGTTCAATACACATATTTAAATATATTCGTAACAGTTGAATTAATCAAAAAAAAAAAAAAATGCAGACCTATGTTTTTATTCCCTAAAATTTGAAGATCATAAGTTTCAAATATTAGGAAAAAATTTCTCTACACTTAAATATCTTTATGACAGGGGTGGCCAATCTGTGGCATGGCAGAATTGTATCAGTGGCATGCAAAGACTTATTGAAAAAATTTTAAAAATAATATATATATCTACAATTTTATTGGCATGTAGCTGTCTCAGACAAAAAAAATAGCCTCTCAAAATTTATTTTACGTACACTCAATTAATTGAATGACAAAAGAAAATTATGTGGAAAATACTTCATTGTTGTGTGCGCTGGCTTTCCAAAGGAAGGTCACTCTAGAGATTTTGGAATTCAAGGAAGCATGTTTTAAAATTTGCGGAAGGAAAAATGAACTGTCCAGTGAGTGCTTGCTACTCAAGTATGAAGACTGGCTATGAAATTTAGCTTTTTATACCGATATTCTGTGAAATTTAAATAATTTAAATTGAATATTACAGGAGAAGATTGTATTTTTCCAAACCTAGTTGATTCATATATCTTCTTTTGTGAATAAACTTTTGCTTTTTTTGTCTCGATTTTGGGAAAACATTTCGTATTAATGCATGAACTATCCAACGAAGTTAATAATGCTCCGAGCTATAATGGGTTTTAAAATTTTATTTCCATTTTGCATGATTCATTCAATGCTAGGTTTGAGGATTTTCAAAATAAAACAAAATACGGATATTTTCACAAATCCTTTTTTAATTCCTTTGCAAGACATTAGTTGTTACTCACCTGCAAACCACATCAAAATTTTGGACCTACAGCACCATACTACTCTAAAAAGCAAATATAAGTAACTTATTTCAGCTGCAAGTAATCCAAATTATGTTGAATTTTGGAAATTTGCACCAATAAACAGTTTTCCAAATTTACACAATTTGGCTGTCAGATATTGTTGTAGGTTTGAATCAACATATGCTTGCGAACAAAATGATTTCTATTATGGACATAATATACAGTCAAAATATCACTCAAATTTAACTTATACACACCTAAAACAACCTAATTTTCCTATTCCTAATATAGATGGTGAAAAAAATTACAAAATCAAAAGCTACATTAAGCAAGTACTGACTGTTTAATAATTATCTAGAATTGTAATTTGTCAAATTACTCATTTTTATTTTGTACCTAACCTAACTGACAGAACATGTAAAAAGAGCATTAACCATAAAACCTAAGTTTATACTGTTGTCTTATTTATTATATTATTTTTAAATGTCCACTACTTAGACTTGCATAAGAAAATGTGCTATTTGCATAAAAATCCCACAATAAGCAATATGTAATGCTTTTCCCCCTTTTATTTATTTTTTTTTTGTCTGAAAAGCTGGAAGTGGTACACATAATTTTTTTTTTATACTTTCACCAAGAAGGTTGGCCACCTCAGCTTTATGATATAGCATGTAATAGTTTTGTAAGGTTTGCTTATCATCTAACTTTAAAAGCTTTATATCCTACAAATCTTGAAAAACGAAATGTGAATCTTGTGCTTAATATATTTAACAACTTTGTGATTTAGAGGCTTCAATTAGAAGAACAACATGAACGAATTAGTTAAAAAAGAACAATTTTTCTTTGATTTGTACATGGTAAAAAATTGTTTATAAATAAAAAAGAAGAAAACTTTAAAGGGACAACTTCTGCTTGATCCTATCAACGACTGATTATTTTATTTCCAAATAACAAACAATGTTCCATAAGATAACAACTCTTATGAAAAATTCTGTTTGGGTTTGACTCAAGGGAAAAAAATGCACTACTAAGAAACACATCTTGTTTTTACTCATATAACAAACACATGCTGTACTTGAAATATTCAAATATATCAATAAATTAATACTTCAGGGTTTTCTCAGAAAAATTCCCTAAAGATGTATTAGAAATTTTGTTAAAAAAAATACAGAACAGTCTTCCAGAATCGCAATATTTAAAATCAATTTGCGAGTTTTAAAAAAAAAATAGAAGCTAAAATAAGAATTTAAAATTTTTTTACCTCCGAATTTAATTTCAAATACTTATGGTCAGCTAAAGTTACAAGATGCTGATTTGGAAGAATCATGCACTGAAAGTCATTTAGCGATGCCTTTAATATTACAAGTGCGTGCATGTGGTTTTACTATAACAATACACTAAAAAGGATTTTCATGCTGCAAAACTTTATCTACCTGTTTCAACATATTTAGCTGCTGTTTGTACAAAAGCATCGCATTAAAATTTAAAATGTAAAATTTTTTCTAAATCATTTGTTAATAAAAATGTAGAACTAAATACTAGCTATGATTTAATATGTAATTTACACAAACGAAGTTTATTGTATTCTACCCCAGATGTTGTCACAGTGGTACTCTACAAGTATTTAACACAGTCCAGAAACATCTATTAAATTGTGAATATACCTCTTGCACAAAATAATCAATGTCAAATTGCCTCAGAAATATTGATTAGTTTGTTAAATTCAAGTGAATTTTTCTTATATGATGAGCCCCCCTGCAACAGTAACCATACTTCTGAGCTAGTTTTAAAACATATTATCCCCACTTCTACAAATACATTAATTAATAATTACAATAGGTGAAAGGATATTTAAAAAGTTGAAATAAGAAAAAAAAGAAAATTGAAGACTAACGGCTAAATTGTATTATTTTAGTGCATGGATCTATTTTTGTTTATATATATTATTTTATATATCTACGGAATTGTGTAAAAATATTTTTAAGAACTTATTTTATGGTAATTTTATATGCTGTTATTGTAAAGTGAATTTTTATTTATGATTAAGCATGACATCAATAAAGTTTTAAAGTATATGTAATCCTCGCTTGCAACAAATGCATCACTAACACTATTGGGAAAAAAATTATTAAAAACATTTTAAGCAAAAAAAGGTAATTGACTTAAAACAGCTAAATAATTCACAATACAAATTAGTACAATTGCATCTATAAAAAAAATTATTTTACACATGGGATTACATTTAAAATTGACAACATCACAATCTTTTTCTACAGGATAACCCAATTTATGAGATGAGAAGTAATTCAATAAGGGGTGGAGGCTCAGATTACTTAAATCAGCTAAAATGTACAATAATTTTTTTTAAAAAATGTTTGCCTCGTTTTGTTTTAATTAAACAAACCTTATTTAAAATTTACCAAAAAAAAGTTAAAGCAATGCACAAATAAAAACCAGTAACATATAGTTTTAACAGTTTTATTTCTACATAACAAATGATCACATTTTCATTTTGCACATCACTGATGCCATTATGACCATCATTATTTCATAGATATCATTCTTTTGAATTTTTCATTACAGCAGTACTTACAAGATATGTACTTATATGATAGTTAAAAAACTACAGGCCAAATACTAAAGATTAAAAAAAAAAAATTGCTCAGACAGATATAAATCAAGAAAGTAAGAGATTAAGTTGCACACAATTACAATTTTAATTTCTTAAAAATTACAATTTTTTTTAATATATAATAGCACCAAACTACTCATCTAATAAAATTTGGCAGGATTTAAAAAATATATTACCTAAAAAACTAAAATATAATATTTTTCACCGGAATAAATAATTTTTCTTTCTACCAAAATGAGAATAAAATTAAAGTTTTGAAATAATTTAAAATTCTACATAACAGTGTTATTCTAAAATAACATTTAATAATTCTTGTAATACAAGAAATGAAAATATAATGAAGCATATATAAAAAATATGAAGATCTTACAAATACAAAATAAAGTGATTGCATTCGTTAAAAGTATTACCTAGAGTTACTTGCAATGTTCATCAAAAAATTTCCTCAAAAATTACCAAAACTTCTAAAAATTAGTTCTTAATTCTTTTGCAAGCAACAAGAATTTTAATTAAAACATATTCAACCTTTAATTAATAATTCTATAGAAAAAGATCAATTTAATCAACTAAAAATAATCCATGAGATATAGCTAAGTAAATAAAAGTAATAAAAAGAGAACATTTTTAACTAATTAATTTTTTAAAAAACAAGAGATAGGATATTCATTACTAAATATACATAAAAATATCCCATAGACAATTAAAACACAATTAAACAAATCCTTAGACAAAATTGGATACATGTATAGTAACATGGAACACACTATAGAAATCTAATAATAAATATAACATTGCATTGAGAATGCATCGCACAAAATGATAAATTGTAAATGAATTTATATAATCTAAGTATAAAAACATATATAATGCATTCAATGCGCATGAAATTCTAATTCAACAGGTAATTTTTTAACTCTAGAATTGTCACTGCACATTCATTGAAAAATTTCATTCATTTATTGAAAAAATTTTAAAATATAATTTGAATAAATATTCATTTAAAAAATCCTTTTTTTTACAGTATAATTATGAAATTTTACAGATAAACACACATATAGAACTTTAAACATTGTTAAAACAAAATGAACTATCATCCTGTTTTACAAGTTAAAAAGTTGTATCTATAAAATGCTAATACAACAAATGTATATTTTGGCAATTTCAAATACATATATACAAAATGAAAAAATAGTAGATGTTTATAATACAAGAAAAAATGGACTTCTTTAAAAAATGGAGATCATTTTAAAAGTTTCCTAAAACAATATAGCATATTCATTCATGGCGCATTTTATTTTTTTAGGCAGAAGTGCAAAAATCTGAAGTAATGGTACTTTTACTTACTGGCAGACCTAAAAGTAAATAATGCTTTTTAGACTAGGACTGGAAATGTATTACAAGACAAAAGCAAAACCAGTATGCCAGTAAGTAAGGAGAAAATTTTCAACAGACAAAGTTTATCACATATAGTCGTCTTCAGTCAAATATTTCTTTTACATATAAATATGGAAAATATCCAACCTAAAAGAAAAATTACTTTATATAAGTAGTGTTGAGCAATGATGCATGATTTTATATATAAAAAATGTGATTCAAATTGCTAAAAAAATTAATATTATAAAAGAAAAATATTACTTAAAGTAAAAAGCATTTTGCACACATCAAAATATAGAATAAGACTTCACAGAAAATTACATATTATTAGCATAATACAAAATTAACTAAAAGATTGTAATGAAATTTATTGATCAAATGTAACAATAACACACTTTTAAAAACATATCAAAAGGAATCAATAAGACTGAAAATAAATTTGATTATTAATCTATTGGTACTCTATTTAAAAAAATATTTGTCACACTTTTCAAAACAAAATAATTATATTCAAAAGAAATAAATGATTTTCAGCAATCAGTATTTTTAACCTCTTCACAACAACATACTGTTCAACGGAAAACATTGTAGAGACAGGTGTGTCACATAAGCATCCTCCCCAAATGTCACCAGGTTCTACAGGATTGACCAACCCCACGGAAAAGTGCCATTGAACGACCTGCTAACCGATAAGAGGGTTTGAGACTGGTGCATATATGACACACCTGTTGTGAAAGGGTTAATCAGTCTTAATTAAAACACAGTTTAGAAGGGTGGTAGGTTGACTGCTTTAAATTAATGATAAGCTAGAACTTCATTAAAAAAATTAGCAATGGACATCATAATTTTGGACTACATTTAAATAAAAAGAATGGCATACAAGTTGGAATCTTATCTCCATGCACTACTCCAGAATAATATTAACAACTCCATCAAACATCTACCTCACACACATACACATTCATCGCTTTTTGGTTCATCATACCATTTTTTTCGAAAATAAGGAAAAATCCATTGAATGAATGACTTAAAAAGATAATTACACATATATATTTAGGGTTCTTTTTTAAGGAAAGGATGCAAGTTACATGAGGGATATACATAAAAATTAAGAAATGCACAGTATGAAGCACTATACAGTGAAATAAATTTAATGTGAAAATGCTTAAGACGAAATATCAGTTAACACCAAATAATACAATGGTCCGAACAAACTACTATACATTTTCTTGCACTTTTTTTTCTTAACATGAAACAAAAATCACTTAACATGAAAAGATTTCTCTTCTGGGAATGAACAAAATATGGAAAACACCAGCTGCACAGATGAGATTTAAGAGTGATGTGAAATGAAAGAGATAGTTTCTCATGTTTTGTAGAAAGGAGGTTAACTTGGGTTTGAAATACCCTCGGAAAAGCCTGTGACACAAGCCAATTTTATTTATCTAAAAAAGCTACTTTCACCCTCTATCCCTACAAATGCCACAAAAAAAAACATCTCATCACTCAATGGTTGGCTTTGAAATTCAGTGATGAGTACATTGCAATGTGCTTAAAAATCAGTGACTTGCATTATTTTTTCTACTTTAGAAAAGATTTTTTTTGCAAACACAATGGTAAAAAGCTCAGGGAGAAAGCAAACAGCTATTTTGCCCAAAATGAAGTTGGAGGTTGTTGATCAAAAAAGAAGACAAAAACAAAAATTTGTTATGATTTTGGCATTGCTAACTCTACTTTATCACCAATAATTAAAAAAAAAAAGAGCAAATTACGTAAATGTTTGAATGTTTTTTATTAAATATACGCATATAAATAATTCTATGTAAATAAATTGCACTCTAATAAACTTCATTTTGTTGAATATATATATATATATATTGCTCTAGTACTATTGTTGGTAAAACTATTCTATCATGACTATAGTTATCTTAGATTTATTAGAAAATTTTACATGATTTTAGTATTTCTACAAGTAGTAAAGTAGTATTTTAAGACCTTCAGATTTAAGTAGTTGAAGTTGAAAATTCTAAATGTCTGAAATAGCAAGAATTAATTTAAATAGCAGGAATTCTTAACAGAATATAGATTAACCAGAAAATAATACAAATAGAAGTAAAATTGAAACATTGCTTTTTAAAAATATATGAAAAGTAAATAGCATACATTTTCACCAATTTGTCCTTTCCACCATCCTTTTTGATTACCAGCTTTACTAAGAATAATTATTCGATCTCCTTTATGAAGAGTTAACATATTTGGTGAATTACCTTGGAAATCATAAAGAGCTTCAGCATAGCCCAGAATACCTAGCCAAAAAAAAGTTTCAAATTGGTTACATTTGAATACTAAGGAAATTCTGTGTGCAACATATTAAAAACTCTAATACATACTTTCATTATTTAAACCAGCAAGAGCTTTCTTATAAGGAATCATGAGCGTAACATGTAAGCCATTGAAACTTTCGGATAAGCTGTTTTCCTTGTACCAATTAACTAGTTCCTAGAATGAAAAAAAAAATGAACTATTAACATCATCAAATGTTTGCATTTATATATTAAGAGTAATGATTTTTATTGATATAAAAATAATTTTAATTAATCCCTTCTTCAGAAATGCTTAGATCTGTATGAGAACATGACAATAAAAATTTTCATAAAAATAAAAGTTTGCATTTTTTTTTATGCTTGAAAATTTTTTACTTTTATTTAAAATTATAACAAAACTGAAATATTTCAGAAATTTAAACCATAAACACAATATTTTCCCAAAGCTACAAAATCTTATTCTTTCTGATTTTCTAATAATATAATAATTAAGTTATTCTTAATGAAAAATAAATTTTTAGGAAAAATATTATTTAATTTAGGCACCATAAATTAGAAAAAAATCTTTTTTACCAAAAATCTAATAAAAAAAGATCATAAAAAAATGAAATGCTGAAAACAGTATCAGAAAAAAAGCAGCAATAATATTTATTAAATACTGCTACGAATTTTGTACATTGAATGCTTAAAAGAGTAGATAATTTATATCTGGATGTGTAATACATTAATATAACTCTGTTGTATTTATTTTATGCCAAAAATTGTAATATTCGCATGCAACACCATTCCTTACATTATAATAGTGATTCAATGGAAAACTGGTGAAATCTTGGCAACAGAGTCAAGTTGGCATCATTTTTGTCAATCGTTTTGGCGACTTGGCCCTAATATCATGTTCTATGATAGTATTTTTGTGTATGACTCACACTTTACAAATTTCTACAATTTTTAAATAAAAAAGATAAACAAAAAATAGCAGAACAAAAGGTTTTTTTAATTATTATTATTATTTAAAAATATTTTCTATGTCAGGGTCTTTTATAATACATACTTTCATATAATTTCCTGCATGTATTCCATTATAAGTTCTGGAAGTAATTTTATTTTAATTGCCAATGATACAGAGAGAGTTACTTTAGGGAAAGGGAAAGCTATTAATAATGAAAGTACTTTTAAGTATATTAAATTGTTCAAAAATCTGCATTAGCTTAAGTGACATATTTAAAGAAAACATCAAACATAAAGTATAGCATGATTTTGCCACAATTGTAGAAATCAACTAAACATTTTTATTTAACTAAAAATAGATAAAAGCCAATGTAAATCATTTATCACACAATCTAGAAGGAAATGATAATCCATTGGCAATGAATCCTTATCAAAAAATGTTCGTAAACCTTTCTATTGCTTGTGTTTTTAAGTTTACTAATGAATTGTATATACTCATAGGAAATCAATTTTATTCAAAATATCACAATATTGTAAGCACACAATTGTATCAAATTTCAAAACCCTAAAAGATCCTGAAGAAAGTAAAAAACTTATTAGATGAAGGTTACATTTTTATAAACATGAAAGAATTTCAACACTGAGAGGTAGGAAGATAAATAATATACTTACTACAATAGATTTGAAATATTTTGTTTCAGAAAGATAGAAATGTTGACCATTATCACTTGTACAAACTCTCATGTGTTTCACTTGATTCTGATAACTAAACAATTTAAGATATAAAATTTCAAAATAAGCACACAAAAAATTAACAGATTTTCAAAAAAAAAATGCACATAAAATGTTTATAAGTTCATAGAAGGTTTGAGTTTTAGAAGCTAAATTATTTATTATTGTTACTTGCATATATCAAACTTATGCACATCTTGTAACACATAAAATTTTTAGAAAAAAAGTTTCTCAGTTAAATAATTTGTAATGGCCCATTTTAACAATAAATAATTATTACACTATATAGTATTAATAATAAAAAAAATCAAAATGTTAACAGATATTACATTTGAATAATTAACTATCTTTACCCCTTTTTTAAAAAAATACATTGAAAAACGCAAACTTGAAATAAAATTGCACCTTACATTTTCAATTTAAAGTAGTATTTTAAGATTATACTACATCTATTCCTCTTTTATATTTTCTTTATAATTGAAACCTCTGATTTCAAGAATATAATTATAATTTCTTATTTGAAAAATATTTGTATATTCAGTTAAAATTCTATTCATGTTAAGCCAATAAATACAACACAATGTTTTTGATGTTTCAGGACTAAATAGAATTTTAAAAAATACTTGTTCACAAAAAAATATAAATATAGAATTTTACTACATACACACACACATACATTAATAAAAACTAAAAAAATTTTAATTTTTAATTTTTATAATGCTTAGTAGCTGACCCGGCAAACGTCGTTTTGCCATATAAATTATGTCTAGTGAATATTTTGGTTGTCAAAAAAAAAAATAACTAACTCATTGTAAGTGTGTGGGGATGCGGTATATGACTGAAAGAGGAATGGAGCGCTGTGAACGATGACGGCCTATAAAAAGTAACAAAACACCAAACATTCATTTTTTTTTAATTCTTTGCACTTTTATTATTTTAACTAATAAATTTCAAATTACATCTCTATCACAAATTATGACAACTAAAAAATAACATTATCAATATCTTACTGCAATGGAGTGTACGATATTTTTAATGAGTAAACAACACCAACACAAACAAACTGGATGGTTTACCCTCGCACGAACATGCCATGTTCCATGGTCCGTGTGAAGAACACGGTGTGCCCAAATTTAAGCCATAAACAGATTTCGTTTGGCCGTGAGACTTATTGATTGTCATTGCGAATGCCAATCTAATTGGAAATTGAATCCGTTTGAATTCAATTGGCACATCTGTGGGAATAATAGGGATCCGTGGTAGTAATACAGCTTCTTCTCGAAACTTGTCATTCAAAATGCTAGTTTCGACAACGTTTTCAATCAATTTTTTCATGACTAATCGCATGCCTTTGCACAACCGTGGTGGGTACAAATTATGAAGAAAAATAACCGGAGATCCACACGCACTGAGTATTACAGATTTATTAATTGCGTTTACTAATAAATAAACTAATAAATATAAGTATAAATGTCTGAAAATATGCAGAAAGAGTTTATACAGTTTACACAATAGTTGTTGCTGGCGACATCTTGTGACACGGGTTGAAAACTATTGATTTATATGAGATCACTTAATAAACTGAACGCGAGAACTATCTTGAGCAAAATGGGAATAAATAATTATAGCACTGCAAATTGATGATACATTTAATATAAGAAAATACTTAATATGAGAGTTGCACTGAGAAAGTAAAATGATAAGTATAAGCATCACTGCTATGATTGATGCGCAATCAATAATATTGACCGTAAATGGTTTAGGCCCTAAACTTGAGTGAGAGAAAGCTTATCTGAGAAAAACAGGAGACCGGCTTCCTTCTCATCCCTACTCTGTGCTGTTTACGGGGTGAGAAGTGACACTGGTAGATGCCTGGCGGGAATAACTGATCGAGTGGTAACTGATAAATTATCGAACCAAGAGTAGAAAATTATTAAAGTACTAATATCGCTATAAAAAATAGGGGTTGGTGGTAGAAAAGTAAAAGTTTAGGATTGTTTGTATTTTTTAATGTCGAATCATTAAAAAAATTTTTAAAATTTTGTCCAAAAAAGAAAAATTTAGGGTGGACCACCCTTATCACTTAGGAATATAAAAAACAGTTTACGTCCTATTCTCAGACCTAATGAATATACGCACAAAATTTCATAAGAATCGGTCTAACCGTTTCATTTGTCTTGTATCACTTATTTGAAATAATGCTAACGAAGTAAAAGCGATTAAGTTTTATGCAAATATTTTAGATATTTTGTTTTTTTAAACCTGCAATATATGAATTTTTGAATTAAAAATGTGTACAAAAAAATGGAGAAAAAAAAACTTTTCACTTGCCAAATTTGGTGATTTTTAATTTTTTATAGACACCCATTTTGATATTGTAACCTATGCAGAGTAATTTGGATGGTGGGACAAAGAAAAGTCGCACATTTGGCGCGAAACTGATTTTCGACGCCAAGCGAAACAACAGAGAGGGGTTTTAAGGTTTTAAATTAATATCTTCTCAACTAATTGCAATATCGGAATGAAAAATAGTTTACGTCCTATTCTCAGACCTACTGAATTTATGCACAAAATTTCATAAGAATCGGTCCAGTCATTTTGGAGGAGTTTGGTTACAAACACTGTGACAGGAGAATTTTATATATTAGATATACATAGTGATAATTAGAAACAAACACACACAAAAATAAATTTTATAATGAAAGAAAAACATTTGGATTTTTTTCATATTAAACCCTTTTTTGTTGGAAGAAATGAAAGTTTAGCTTTGAAATCATAATATTAAATGCTCACACAATGTTTTGAAGAAATATTTACATTAGTATATAAATAATATATCAATCAGATTGGCACTTACTTAATACTGATAGCATATGATCCAT
The DNA here is from genome assembly GCA_019973975.1 of Trichonephila clavata. Lineage (NCBI taxonomy): Eukaryota > Metazoa > Arthropoda > Arachnida > Araneae > Nephilidae > Trichonephila > Trichonephila clavata. The sequence continues at coordinate 201,848 of BMAO01038123.1, forward strand.
TTTGCTTTGGACTAATCCTCAACAGGAAAGTTCCACTGGGCAGCTCTTCAAGTTTTTTTGTTGCAACATCCCGTTCCATTACACCAGCAAACCTAATAATTAGATAGAACATGATTTTTAATAAATATTCTAATATTGCATTTATTTATAAAATGAATCAATATCTCATTATATGAAAAAAGTAATACCAAAAATTTAATCAACAGAACATTTGAATAAACCTTGAAGTTTTTGAAGATTCAAACCAGGAAAAAAGTTTAATTTATTGTATCGATTTCAGTTAGTATAATGATTATTAAAAAAATTCATTAGGATTCATTTTAAAATGAAAAATATTCATAATGGATGATCCAATAATAGAAATCCACATACCTGAATCAGTTCTTATGAATTAAAATTCATGATATAATTAAAATCAATTCATAACACTAAAATGTTCCTTTTTAAAGGAATTTTTAACACAATAAAATACTTAAGTAATAAGTATTGTTCTTGAATATGATAGCATATTTGCCAACTTTTAAGAATGACAATTAGTCCAGTCATCTTAGTCAAAAATTAGGGTGAACTGCGGAATGAGAGATAATAAGCTGAAAATTTGTACAGACCTTCATTTTGTCACTCTAAATGTTGTCTCAAAAGTCTCATAAAATCTTGTGTCCGCGTCTTAAGATATTCAAGGTCAAAGGTCAAGAAACCCGGTTTTTTGCAAAAATCTCGTTTCCCATGGCTTTAATGCTATTAAAATTTATTATAAATATTGTAGAGAATAAAGTTTTCCATAACTTTAGTTGAAACATTTTTTTTATACATCAAACCGTTTTTGAGATAGAGGGCGCTGCACGTGCAACGCTTAGCTATCTACAGCATAACGCAAGGTCAACCGTTAATCACATAATATAATACGCCGTATAGTCTATAAACATTAAAAATATATATAGTTACTAATATGTGGCATTTTTTATTAATTATTACGTTACATTTATTAATAGTTTTCATTAATCAAGTATATTTTTTAATAACCCTCATCTGTTCGTAGAATATTTCCTCGTTTCCTGGTAAAATGGCTTTCTCGAACAGCTCGCTAAATATAATAAGGATTTTTTTACTTCTCAGGTTATGTTTCTTCCTTTTAATGACCCTCCTGCCAGTAACGTAGTCACAATTTATACTACTTTAGATTGTACTGCAAATATTGCCAAGTTACATGGCCAAAAAAACGCGTTTAATTACTTTTGATCAAACTCTACTCTAAAGCTCGTGAAATAGTTGCTGCGTCAGATGCTAACTCAGAATTTTGTAAGATAGTTGTTAAATTAGGCAGATTTCATATGCTCATGTTCTTTCTTGGATCCATAGATAATATAATGGACGGAAGTGGACTCACAAAGAAACTTTAGGTAAAATATATGCTAAAAAATTCAGTCGATAAAATGTTGAATGGTCACGCTTATTCAAGAAGTATCGGAGGTCATACATTATTACAACTTGCATTATCAATGATGATCTTCGAAGACATGTGAAGAAATGTTTCCTATGAAGGTGTTGAAGAGTGTGTAGGTAACTCAAACTTATTTATTGATCCATTTCAGAATAAACTGAATGAATTAAAAGCTCAATGTCCTACAGCACAATTATGGGTACAATATTTTGAAATGGTATCAATAGCACTTGACTTCATTTGCGCTGAAACACTGGGACTTTCAAAGAACATCTTAATGTTGTACAAAGAATGCTGCTGTATTTTCATGCTAGTGGTCATTTTTTGTATGCGACGTCTGCACATTTATATCTTCAAGATATGATCGATTTTTAAAATACAATGGATGAACAGACTTTTAAGAACTTTAAAAATGGATTCTTCACCGTGAAACGAACATAGAAATTTAATTCTGGTACATGGACAGATATGGTTATCGAACAAAGTCTAATGAAATATATGAAGACAGAAGGGGGAGTATCTTGCGGTCGAAGTTCGCAAGAAAGTGTTTTATGTAAATGGGCGTTTGCTATGTACGCTACAAATACAATTTGCGAGGAGATGATGAAGTCTTATACCATTTCTTTAAACTCTACTGAACAACACATTAATGCTAAGGATTCAAAAGAGATAATACTGATGAAGTAAACTAGTTGAATGGCTTACACTTCCTAATCCCTTTCTAAATACGCAACAATTGGTATCTTTTAGCTTCTGTAATGGTTGGAAATGATCAAATTAATTGGTACAAATCTTATGAAATCGGATTAGAATCAATGGTAAAGATAACTGGTTTAAAATTTAATGAAATAAAGTTAAAGCGATCCGATAAGGTTTTACCACTTTCGATTGTCAACAAATCTGTCAAAATTAATGGTTGTAGAGTTTCAATTGATCTATTCCTACTCTCCAAAAGGATAAGTGAAAGCCAACAGTTTGAATGTAATGTTCAAGAATATCTCCAATATGAACTAAGTCCATATCCATCTCCTTTATTTGATAATTATGGCATGTGAAAACCATGAAAGTGACATTATATGACAATATGACTCTGGTCGATTTCGACTTCGATGAAAAAAATGTAACATACATTATCGATGGTGGGTTTCTTCTGCATCGCGTCGTATGGATTAAAGACGATACTTTTTCGATAATTTTAGATAAATACATAAAATATTTACAAAAACATTATGATTCTAAAATTGTAGATGTATTTGATGGATACTTGGACTATAGCAAAAGCATAAAAGCAATGGGACTGCTAAGAACTGTTGCCTTATCAAAATCGAATGAAGTTTGCTTCGACGAAACATTGATCGTATCAATTAGCCAAGAGAAATTTTTGTCGAATCGATGTAATAAATTTTTTTTATTAAGATGTTGATAGGAAAATTAGAATTTGTTGATATCACGACAAAACAGGCCAGAGATGATGCAGATGTTTTTGTCATAGTAACAGCTATTGAAGAATCGGAACATCACAGGATTGCCGTCATAGTAGGAGAAGATATTGATTTGCTCGTCATTTTGATTGGATGTATTCAAGCACATTAGGCAGAAGTATTCTTTAAAAAAGTTGGCAAATGCAATGTTAAAACTCAAAAATACTCTTCCAAAAGTTTTGATAAATGTCTTCATTGTAAAAAGCACATTTTATTTCTGCACGCATTTAATGGCTGTGATACAACATCTATATTTTTTTAAAAAGGGAAAAAACTTTCAATAGAATATTATATAGAGAATGTTCCGTATTTATATCAACTTGCTCAAGTAATCCAAAAGGAAAACTGTCCTTTACAAACCTTACATGAAAATAGAGTACAAGTCTTGTTGGATTTCTATATATATATATATATATATATATATATATATATATTGGATTATACATATATATATTGGATTATATATATTTATATATTGGATTATATACATATATAATGCTCCAAAATCTGAAAACAGTATCGATAATCTTCGTTAAACTCAATTTATCAAGTGAACAAAGCTCAATAAACCCTTGCAGTTATCCAATTTTCCACCAACAATTACAGAGGCTCATCAACACATCAGCAGTGTATATTATAAAGTTCAATTTTGGTTATTGAATGATTTAGAACCCCAGGGATGTGGGTGGATTCTGCGGAATGAATTCTTGGAATCGATTACGACAGTATTACCGCATGCTCCAGATGAATTAATACAATATTTTGCAACTGCATAAATGGTCGTGGTTCACGAAGTGGATGTAGGAAATCAGGGTTGCAATGTTCTTCAGCTTGTGGCCAGTATAATGGGCAAACTTGCTTCTATGCTTCACGATATGAGAGCGATCTCGATGAAGATTATATTTTTGATCCCGAAATCCTTCTAGATATGGAGACAAATACCCTTCACAACGAAAATGATGAGAATTAATTGGAAATTTTCAAGTGACCGGAAGATAATGAAGAAGAGGAAGAAAGAAAAATAACATTCTGTTCGTCTTATTATTAAAATTTTTGTGAAACTTCAACACACATCCTAATTTTAATTGTAATAATAAAAAAAAAGATATTTTTTAAAAGAAATATAATTAAAATTACTTGCTTTATTTTTTCACTACTTTAAATGTAATTAGTAAAAAAAGAATATAGTTAAAGAAATAAATACCTGCTAAATGAAAACTATTAAATGTAATGCAATAATTAATAAAAAATGCCGAATGATTGTAACTATATATAAATTTTTAAGGTTTATAGACTTTATACGGCCCGTTATATAATGTGACTAACGGTTGACCTTACGTTATGCTGTAGATAGCATTGCACGTGCAGCGCCCTCTATCTCAGAAACGGTTTGAGTATTAAAAAAATTTTCAATTAAAGTTATAGAAAACTTTATTCTCTACAATATTTATAATAAATTTTAATAGCATTAAAACCATAGGAAACGAGATTTTTGCAAAAAAAAAGCTATTCTTGACCTTTGACCTTGAATATCTTAAGATGCGAACACGAGATTTTATGAGACTTTTGAGACAACATTTAGAATGACAAAATAAAGGTCTATACAAGTTTTCAGCTTATTATCTCTCATTCTGCAGTGAAACCCTAATATGACTGGGCTAAATATGTAAAATAATGCATGAATGATACATTTTAGTCTCGTTTTTAAAATAATGCATTTATAAAAATTTAAATTTTATAAAACAACATGAAACACAAATATTTTTTTAAATAATGTGAAGAAAATTTCAAAATAAAGATATTCTAATTTTAAAATTTCTCATAATTTTTTTTTTATATTGGCTTGATTTATAAAAATAAAAGGAGAAATTTAAAAACATGCATAAAGTAACATGTAAAAAGGAATAACTGCAATAAAGTTCTGTTACAAAAAATACAGTAAAATTATACAACTTCCAGATTATGTTTAAACAAAATTATTATATATACGGAAGTTAAATTTTAAAAGATATACATAGAAAAAACAATTCCTAGAAAGGCTCCAATGTTTTTGTAATAGAATAGTTTTTATGAAATTTTAGAAAAATCCATTCAAACCGATATCATAACAAAGATTACAGGAGGAAGAAAATATAAGGGGGTGTGCAGAAATTCATTTTGTACATAAGTTACACTTATAAGTGTGTGTGTGTGTGTGTTTAAATTTAAAAACACATAAGCTTTTTTTTTTTTTTTTTTGCTTTTGTAAGAAACTTTGCACTAAAATCTTGTTCACAGCATGACTTGGCCCCATAGATGGTACTAAATATACAAATTTTTTTTTAATTCATCCATAGTGAGTTGACTAATATTTTTTTCTAGTAAAATCATCAAACAAATTTGGAATTGCAAAAAAGAGCCACTAAATTAAACATTTTGCAAAATCAAAAAGACAATAGTACAATAGTATATAATTTGTTTCATTATGGAAATCAGATGTATCTACAAAAGGACCTCATTGTATACATGTAATTATATATTTTTCTAACTAAAAACTAATTCATTAATCACAGCAGATGTTTCAGTCCTTGCACATCTGTATTTTTGGTAATGTCAGAGTCGGGAAATATTTTCCCAAAAGAAGAGGATTTCCATGATCAATCTGCAGTTAAAGGTCTTTTAAGTTCCACAAGAAAAGATGTAATTACACAACTGTAGCAGAAAAAAAAAGGTTTCTTAACAAAACGATGCCTACAAATCAATCAGGAATAAATAGCTAACAAAATTTGATATGTAGGAAGGACTGGAATTCTTGGAACTTTAAAACTTGTATACAATAAGCTATGTGGTTTTCACTCACTTATTTTCCTAGCTTAGTGAGTTGATGATGAAAAATAATAGCTGGGGAGAGGAGAATATCATCAAAGAAGGAACGGAAATATTACGAAAATGCATACAAATGAAAGATCTAGGCTCAACTGTGTAATGAAAGGATGAAAATGTGAATTTTCAGTTGTAAAGTGCAAAAGTTTGGCAGGTATGAAATATAGTTATGTAAATGCAAAATGATAGGCATACATAATTAATAAAGTTCCATTTAAGTAAATTTTGTTACACATCTTACCAATCATGTCCTTCTAGCATAGTATTTATATAATCTGGGGCAAGTGTAGCATTTTCCACAGCATTGGGATTTGGAGAAGGAAAAGGATTTTCATATGAAGGTGGTCTTTTCTAAATATCAAAAGAAATAAACAGTAAAATTTACTATAATTTTAAAAAATTGATTAATTATAAATAATTTTTAGTCACAACCATCTTGCAATAAAAGTCACTGAAAATATCAGTTCATTAAAACTAAAGAAGGGAAACATTAAAATTCAATACCCAAACATGTTCAGGTTTTAATCTAAAGAATTCATATATATATATATATATGTAGTAGGATCCAAAAGTTCAGACATGGCATAAAAGTCCTTACCTTGAAGATTTTGAAATATAACTACCAAAAATTGACCACCTTAAAAATAATCCCTACAGTGGCAATACACTTTTGCCAGCACTCTTCCAATCTCATGAAGCATAGCTGGAAGCCATCTTTAGTAATCTTGTAAGGCCTCTAGTGATGCTGCTTTTACCTCAGCTGATATGACACAAAATAGCATCCTTATAGAATTTTTTTGAAAGATAGAAATAAATACAAATCACAGGGAGTTAAGTCAGGTGAAGAGAAGGATGTGGAAGCACATCAGTATCAGTACTGGCGAGAAACCCTGGGACCATTCTGGACTAATGTGCAGGTGCAATGTTGTGCAGAAGGTACTATTGTCCACTTTACAACATCAGAGACTGTTCACACTGAATGGACTCCCTCAAACAAGGTAAAATATCTAAATAATGCTTCTCATAATAAATTTTGGATGAACCTCCAAAAGAATCAAAAAATACCTCCATAATGACTTTCCAATTGCTGTGATTCTCAATCTTCTTTAAAACACTGATACCACTAGTACACCTCTAAACTGGAGATGATAGAATCACCACATACCTTTTTTTGGCATTTCTAAAGTCTCTGAAGATGTTTTACATCAGTTATGACAATTTTAGATTCTTTAATTTTAACTGGCATATTCAAATTCATTTTAAACAGAAAATGAACATAATTACACAATAAGCTAAAAAATTTCTTTCAAATTATTTGCATGCGTAGAATGCTGCAAATAAGTTGTATTTATATTTATATATATATATTTAAGTTTACATTAAAGAAAATAATTAATTTACCTAATTTTTCTATCATTTAACTTTGTTTTAAATAAAAAAATTGCAGCCAGTGAATTTTTGCTTTCACCTAAATACAACTATATCATTAATATACACTAGTATTACAATTTATCATTGTTCAATTAATATACTCAATTGGCTCTACATATTTTTTTTTTAATCTTAAAGACATCAAATTTGATGCAATTCTATATTTCACTACCTTCTACTTCAGTGTAAACCACAAATTACCAATTTTAATAAACATGCCTTATGCCCCCAGCATCTATCAACAAATCCAGCAGCAACACCCACTATGCCAACATGAAAACTTTGAGCCTTAATAAATTTAACATGCACTAGCCACGTCACTAAGTGTCTTTAGTGGCACACTATGATTCAAACCCATAATTCAACAGAAACAACCATGAATTTGAAACCATGACCATTCAGCCAAATAAAAATATATACCATATAATATTTAATACAATTTCATGTAAATCTCTTGACATAGGTTGCATCTTAGAAAAGCATTCTAAATGAATCATTTATTTATAAATATTATATCTATCTTCAAAAATATTTTAGATTAATATCTTTCTGATTCAACATATAATCTAATGATACATACTGATAACTCTGCCATTTTTCTGCAGTGTTAGCTTAAGTGTTTATATGAGCCCAATGAAAACCATACTGGTTTGCACATTAAACACAAAATTGAGACGACTATTAGGTGATAAAAGGAAAAAGAATAATAATACCATTCATTATACTAAGAAATAATTACTCTGATAATAGATACTAACATAAATGCACATCAATGCACACACACAGAAGTAAAAACTATTACTTGAGGACAATTTATAAATCTTTCAAGTTGAATTCCAAAATTTATTGCTTATAATTTGATTACAAGTTAATGTTGTAGTTATAAAAATTATAAAATGGTACTCTTTTTTTTATCCAAATCTACTGAAAGTTTGTAAGTTCACTACTTTTAGTTTGGCCAAGTTTAGCTCAAGAACTGTGAATAGAATAAAATTTGCACTACCTTAAAAAACTAATAGAAATGAAGCAGAAACTATCTTTACCTCAACATGATCAGGAGGAAAGAATCCAGTTTTACCAGTACGAGCAACGTATCCCTAAAAATAAACATATATTTGTAAACCAGTCAAAACACAAAAAATTTTAAAACAAAACTAATTTTAATTCAAGTTCAAAAATGATTAGATAGAATTATATTTATTTGCCATTAATGGTAGATGATAGAACATTAAAGATTTATGATAACATAAATGAAGCAAACAAATTAATTTTTTATCCTGTTATTAATTATCAATAACAAAAAACACTCACAATTTTAACATACAACTTACTTCCCAACACATATTATTCAATTTGTTGGTGACATAAATTTCATCATCACTATCAAATGAAAGATGGTCGGGAGGGCCTTGATACGCAAATCTTGCACGAACTTTAACTGTAATAAATCAGAAAAGATTATTTTTGAATAAAATATTGTATTTTCAAGTTTCATCAAGTAAGTATGCTAGTTTTGAGACAAATATATATATATATATCTAATTTTTAAAAAAAGAGCTGACATTATGCAGCTTACACTTATAGGGTTTTCAACCAGATAAGGTTTGAGTTAATTAATTTTGTGAATAAAGTATTTTAAGTGAAATTTCTTTAAGTATGTTGGTTTTATGGAAAAAATATGCATCTAATTTGAAAATGAAAAACTGATTTTGTGCAACTTACACATATAGGGTTTTCTACCAGCTGAGGTTAAATTCCTCCTTAAGATTTCGGGCACAACAGTTACTGAAGGAGGGCGTGGTGGAAGACGAGGTGCTCCACAGGATCTCACATCTTCAATACAATCCTTGTGCACTGCTACTCCACAAACTGAAATGAGAAAATAACACTATTCAAATATCCTTATCTGTAACAGATAAGAGCTTTACTTTATATTCATGTTATTACTCATACAATTTAATTAAATACATTTAAGAAATAAAAGCATACCTGAACATAAATAACCTTGATAAAATATTCCCCTGCAAAAATAATAAAATGTTTAAACTAGATGTAATTAATAGGTAGACACATAAGCAACTCCAAAGTTGTTATTGTTTTTACATTACTGACACTAATTTCATCTTTTACTTGCTGTTTAAATACTTATAAGATAATAGTATATTTTCATAACAATTGAAATTTTAAAACTGAAAATGCCATGATGAATGAAAAACAGTCAAATTAATAACCATATTTCAATTTAATTATTTCTCCAAAAGTTTAATTGCAAAGTACCAAAACTATTAAATTAGCCCAAATTCCATTAAAAATGCATTATTTACCTATAACAGTTAAAAACTCGCATACATCTTCAAATTAATTTTTTTAATAGTTGTTTCTTCAATAATTAATTTCATAAAAACAAAATCAATGATCAATTTCACAAAAACAAATTTTATTTTAGTACATATGGAACCATTGAGCATTTATTTCATTAAAAAATCTAAATAACAATATTTCAAATATTTTTATTATCAATGCAAAAGTTTTCTTACCTTAACAATTTATCACACTCTGTACAATTTGCAGGCTTTTCAAATGAATGCATTTGAAATATATGGTCAGTGGTTCTTAAAGCAGCTGGACAAACATTGTCACTGTTCGAAATAGATGTTCAAAATATTAATAAAAAACATTAAATACTTCCTTTTATTTATTTTTTTTAAATTCAACAAATAACATATACTTTCAAAGAAACAATTAACATTTTTCACAAACATCATGAGGGCTATAAAGAGCAATGAAATGCTTGTTTGAAATAATTCAAGAACATTAAACTTTTCATTACCATTTTATTATTATTGTTATACTATAATGAGTAAGCAAATCATGTAAAAAAAGTATAAATTAGATTTTACTGTGCATTTCTTTATTACAAAGAATTTATTTAAAAATTATTTAATAGATAATGAACATACATATACTCTTTATGACATTAAGTCAGCAGTTACTGCTTGTTACTACTCCGCAGTAAGTCAGGGCCATAAAAGAAAGGTCAAATACATCTCATTTAAACTGTTCCAGAAACTATTACAGTACAGCAGTATTGTGAGCTTGAATGAGGACAAGTTAATATTCTTTTGTTTCAGTTATTGTAATGGCTGTCAATAAACAGCTGCACTGTATGTGTGAGATTTCCCTAAACTCAACAAGCAACAAACTGAGTTTTTTGTTTGTTTGTTTTGGTCCCACAAAACTGCAGTTATAATCTTCCGTGTGGTAAAAAATTGATTACATTTCTTTGGTTTGTTTGGTGAATTTGAAAATCCCTACTTTTAATTATTGTTTTGTATCTAGCATGACATAATGAATATGCAGCAGTGTATCTTCATAAGCCAGTAACAGCTTCCGGGCAAGGGCGATCACTTTTGTCAAGTGGTCAATGTTATGTGGCTATGGATATGAGCGTTGCGGGTTCTGTCCTCCGGATATCCACCTTTACAAATCAAATACTCATCAGCAGAAGCATAAATTGTACAAGCCATATTTACATGTCTACAGCTCAGCTCAAACCAGCAAGCAGGTATGAGGTAGCAATAGAAGTTATCATTAGAAAAATGTAGAATTACTCATTGTGCACTCTCACTTACTATAGCTTGTTTGATTGTTTAGAGGTTTGACATGGAATTGAGAAAAAAACATCCCTCAAAGAAGGAAGATTCCTCAGAAAGGTTTTATAAATATATAATTCAAGATATCCACATGAAAAAAAACCTAAAGAGGCTATAAATGGTGAGAAAAAAATTCATCGCAAAGCCAGAAATTGACATTGTTTAAATTTTTTTTTAAATTATAGAAAATCTGAAAGTAATAAGCAATTGGGAAGTTAACAATTGACATATAAAACTTAGATGGATTTTTAAATGCATGATTGATTTCTCTTATCAAGCATAAATATTAAAAAATTGTTATGAATTGGCCAATGCTATACTAAAAAAGTTTAAAAATATTTAAATTATAATTTATTTCAGAGGCTTTTGTTTGTTATCATTATTATGTAGTTAGCCTGGTCAAATTTTATTACTATTTTAAATAACCTATTAATAAAACTTATCTATACAATTAATTTACCAGTAATATATTTATAATAATTAAACTCACAGTGCTTTTTCTATGGCATCAATCCATTTTTGCTTCATTTCTTCAGTTTTTGCATACATTGTTAGGGCAGTTTTGTTTTGTCTGTGTGCTAGCAACCAAAAATAACTCCACTGTAAAGCAAACAAAAAATTGATATTACTGAAAATTTTTTATTCAAACATAAAAGAATATTCTGTTAAACTACATACTAACATAAAAAAAGAAATGATGATACATACATGACTCCTAATTTTCAACATACAAAAATATGCCTGTCAGAGACTCTAAAAAAAGCTAGTTAAGTAGACAGTTATTTTTATTAGAGGAACTTAGTCATTTTGAAAAGAGATGAGTCAGATGGAAACTTTATTTTCAAGTAAATATAAATGGATACAGCAATCTTTTTCTTTTTGTTATTATCATCTCTTGTTTCTAAATTTAATATGTCTTTCTAACTATTCAACTGTTATTTATATAACTGAATTACAACTTCCTTACAAGTAAGTCCCTTTCTTTTAAGAATCAACTTTATATTAAACACTACAAAATTAAAAAGTAAACTTATAGTAAATAAGAATATAAAAAACTCAACAACAATACAATTTTAATTATTTAATGCAATAAATTCAAAAATTATTCTATTTGAGATATTTTTCTAAGAAAGTACATACTGAATATCTGAAACTCAAACATGTAAGTTTATTTCACACTAGCAAAAATTTTCCTCAATTAATTATATCCAGTATTTTACCTTTTTCAATAGTAATATACTTTTTATTGCTTCTTAATGTATGACATGTATTAAATACCTTATAAAAATTTTATTTTTCTAATATTTAACACATATGCATCAAATTTTTTCATTAATTTTAATAATATACACAAGATAATTAAATTTAAATGGCATGGTGTTAGGTTTTGAAAAAAAGCTAAAAGCACATTTCTTATATTACAGAAGAGTCCTGAAAACTTGACCTAATGTGAGTAGAATGGTGGCAGAGTTTGTAAAAATGCTAAGTTATCGAGAATGGGATTAAAGAAGAAATACGAGCGTTTCCTCAGAAAATATTTTACTGTATTTGTATGTATTGTTTGCTTAAGAATACAACAGAATATAAACTGCACAAATATCCTTAAACAAAGGGAAAATATGCACTTTATGAAGGCATAAAGCATTTATATATATATATACTACACAAAAATGAAAATTAATTAATACATAGTATACAGTAATTTACTTGATCAGACACACCTCAGAAAAATACTTTATGAAGGCATAAAGCTGTCTATAATGAAAATTAAGTATTCAAAATTGCAAAAAGTGGCTACTTTTTTTAAAGAAATGTGTAATGTCCTGTTGTTTTCCACACTGCACTCTGTGTTTTGCTCTTCATCACAAAGTCAACAAAGGAACAGTAAGTCATTACCGACGCATCTCATTGTTCAAAGCACTGAAGTGCAGTTTCAACAGCATTTAGTTCCTCACTACATGGATGTTTCAAGAGTTTGTACAGTGTCCACGATGTTAACATCTTCATCATTTTCATGCATTTTTTCATTAACTGTGATGACAACAGCAAAAATGGGTCTGAATGTGGGGTTTTTTCAACTAGCAAGGGTGCGACCGAGTTATCCAGACTGCCAGGTTATCGAGTACCTAGTTTTCCGGACTCTACTGTACTAACATAAAAAATTACGTTATTCAAAATGAAAATTAAAAAGATATACTACTAATTTAATGTTAAACATATCAATATGAATGCTTATTCAGTATCCTCTTTTCATAAATAAGTTAAATTAATTATTAAAACAATAAAAAAAGGCACAGACTACTGAGAAAAATAAAAAACAATTTCCTTAGTACAAACACATACTGTAATGTAAGTTATTTATACAATTAGATTTTTATTAAGTAGCTAATTGCAAGATTTACTTACATGGATTTTATAAATATCAACAGAGATTTTTTGAATATTTTGAAAGAAATATAAATTTTTATTTAAAAAATTTTAAAGAACTATAATTTTTTTTTAATTCAGAAATAATTATCATGAGAAAAACAAAAAAACAATGAAAATAAAATGGAAATCGATTAAGTAAGTTATCTTTCAATACTTTAGATAAGTTTCACAAAATTTCTAAATACTCTGTCCAAAATTACTTCAATGGAATTGAGAGCTGCTACTGACAGTTTTGGATAGACATATTAAAATTGAAAATAATACACTAAATCAACATAATTTTATATATATTAGGTCTAGAAATAGAATATGTGGAATTTAATCTTTATATAAGAAAACTCTAACCATTACTCTATTTTATTTATTGTTACATAAAATAAAATAATATGCAAATAATGATAAAAAAAAATAAACATTTCAATAAAATTTAAATTATTAAAACAGTAAGTGGAAAAAACTTATTTACTGTTATAAAATTCTATTTCCCAATTAGATGCCACATAGAATGAAAATCAGAAATATTTGAAAGAAAAGCTCCCACACAGTTTTTATTAAATATTTGCATTTTAACATTTTAGTTCTTTTACATCCTTATTTAATATCAGTAATATAATTATGTTGTGCTTTTTTCATGTTTAATGAATCTTTTTAAAAATTATTATACAAAATGTTATTTATATAAATTACCCTCTTCTATCAATGCAAGAGTGCACTCAGATATACTGCTTAAATAGCACGAGTTTTTTTTAAATTATCTTAACTTTAAAAAAAGAAGGCTTATTAAACTGACATCTTTAAAAATAAGGTATTTTAAAAAAATATAGGTGACAATGAATCAATAAAATTATTAAATACCTTATCTCTGCTGCCCACTCTGACTGAGCTTGCAACATCTTCCACTTTATAATCCAGCAGAACTAAGGCTTCTTTGAAACTATATTGTTCTCCCTAACATATATACAATAAAGAAAAAAGAACTTTATGTTTTCAATCAAAACCAGAAAATAACTAATCAAAAAATATTCTAACTAGTAAAAAAATTTCCCACAAGATCAAATTTAAAATATTTAAAAGAAATTGAGCACATATTTTTTCAATGTGAGAAACATTACATGCCCTATAAAAAAATCTATAGCATAATCTAATAATCAATATAAAAACACAATATGAAAATTTTTTCCCCAAATCATTTTTCTCGGGGACCAATTTTAGAAATGTAAATCCACTTAGATTGCCAATTTAATACTCAGAAACAAAAGACTAAAAAAAAAATTAACAGTATTGTGTTCTCTGCCTCATAAATTATTACAGTATTCTGCTTTCATCTACTATGTACAACCATTTTATTGAACTTTTCATGTATAAATTTAAATATAAGACTTCAGCCAATGTTTTATAATGCTCTGCAAAAAAATCACAATTTCTAGTTTAAAAATATATTCTTTAAAAAAAAAAAAAAATTTTTAACTTTCGAAAGTTTTTATAATTTCTATTTAAGCACATCTGCATGCAAACAAAAATATTCTAGCCAGCTAATATGTTCTCTATAAATCAATTAATATCTTCTTTTCACCAACTAATATCTTCTTTACAAAAAAAAATATTATAAAAAGCTACCTCTCTTTAAAAATATTTTTTTTTTAATATGCTATGAATTAATGATTCAGTAATTACTACTTAGTAAAAGACAAAATAGATAAAAGCATATAAAAAATATTTCAAAAGAATCAATAAAGTAATTAGTAATATACATCATGTTTTTTAAAAAGGGAAAAAACCTATTAATTAAATCATTCAAAATTTTAAATGTTATCTAAAAATGAGCCATCTATTAATTTATTCACTTTTTTAGAAGACAAAAATAGTATATGGGACTACAACACATATATTTAATAAAATATGAAGTACCTTAAGAATAAAAGTCATAAACGCTTACCCCTAAAAGTTTATCCATTATCTACAGAAGCACAAAATAGGAGAAGAAAGTTAATAATTAGCCACTTTAAAACTGAAAGGTAGCAAATGAAACTGGCTAGACTAATTTGTTTGGATGAATATAAATCATAAGAGCTTGTATCACTTATTAATCATCATTATAATCAATATGAAGGTTTCTCTGAAGCAAGAAACATGGAATGTTTAACAAAAAGGAAATTGTGTTACCTAAATTTTTGTGAGTTTTAAAAAAAAATAAGTAAACAAATGTAAAACAGAAAAATAAAATGGATTATTCCTGCACTTAATCATGATTTATATTTAAGTCTATGCACTTAAAAACAAATAGCAACATATTTTTTTAAAAAAACAGTCTTTAAGATTTTTTAAAAAATTAATTATGAATGAATGAATAAAGATAATGAATATTTAACGAAATAATTATAATGCAAATGTAAAAAAAAATGCTATTCACATTTTTTTAATCTCATATTTACTTTTACAAATTATCTTAATATAAATTTCTAAAAAATTTAATTTGAAGTACATATTAGTTTAACTTTTCTACAGATTACTTTAAAAATAGCTATATTTTTTTAAATAAATTTCTAAAAATTAAACAAAAAAAGTAATTTTACAATTTTATTTTTTTTTAAAATTGTGAAGATATCTATTACATTCATAATACATGTTTTTAAAAAGTGAACTCTTTTACGAGTTTTACTTTTCTTCTCCCCATAATTAACTTTTATGCATAAATTATAATATATTACTCCAATTTTATTAACAAATGTGCATTTTGCATTGTATCAGAATTATATGTATATATTACTTTAGTTTGATATTATTTAATATGAATTTATTTGAATAGTAAGAATAACTTTTATTAAAAAGAATAAGATCAAAAATATTACAAAACTACAAACCCTGGTAGATTTGCACATCAGCATTACTTTGTCAAATATAAATACATATCTGAAAAGGAATTAAAAATAGTTGCATTCAATACAAAATTCCATGTAATATTAATTTTAAAAATTGTAAGCATAATTTAAACTTTTCCATAACATAAAAAATAAATAAATTATTTAAATTATTTCTTTGTAAATTCACAAACTTTTATTTCATACATAGAAATCATTGCTCTTATTTTTAATACTTTAACCTTAATATTTCAAACAAAGTTAAATTTTATTTTGCATACATAACAAGTTAGATATTTATGTGTAGTTTTTATAAAAGAAACCAGATTTATATAAAGTGTAAACATTTACAACTAAATATAATTTTAAAAAACACTAATAAAAAATGTTGATCAGTTTTAATTACTGGCACAGTTGCAAACATATGACACTCATTAGAATAGACTGATTAATTGTTTATTAATGTCACAAGACAAGGACTACAAGTGATGAACTAATTTTGATCCTCAATCAAGTGACAAGAACGACACCCTAAACCTACACCCCCACTCTCCAAAAAAACTTCACCAACACAACTTTTGAGTCTCAATAACTTAACATGCAAAATCCCCTCTATATGGTGAGTCTTGAGTGGCACCAGGACTCAAGCTCACAATTTGACAAAAGCAATGTCAGCCACAAGTATGCAACTGTGACCTTTTAATTACTAAGAAAATTTTAAAAATTAATAAAAAAAAACACAAAGATTATATTTTCTCACATATGTTTCACTTAAATGAAGGAATGTTGGAACATTACTTGAAATAGAAAACAAAATATTAAGCCATGAATATCCTAAAACTATACTCAAATAAATATTGTTACCAACACTTAAAAAACCTTAATTGTGATTGTGCACAGTTTTCCCAATTGCACTTTACACCCTGGGGAATGAGGTAATATTACTGTAAACAGGAAACACATCAGACACAATGTCTTTGTTCACCTTTATCAAAAAGGAATCATAGTTTAAAACATTTAAATTCAGAGTATTTGAAGCACCTTCAAAGGTGTGATTTGTCTCTCAATCTGCATTTTACTTTGTGAAATTAAATGTAAATTAACTATAAATAATTTTATATTAAAAGTGTGTCTCACCTCTGCCTTTGGATTTTATTTAAACCTCAAAATATTGTGAATCAAACATTATTTCACTGAATTACTTTAAATATATTAGTATGTATGGTTTTTTTTTTTCATCACTTAAGTTCAAATTAATAGAAAATATTTTAATGCACTTTAAAATAGCATGAGTGCAAAATTTGCCAGTGCTCAGAAATTATATTTTTACACCACAATAAGCAATATTGCTATTCCTAATTAAATAGCAAATAAATTGACTTTTTAAAATAGTTTTTTTTAAATATAGAAACAAATTTTTAGTGTGTACATGTTTTTAAAATTAGTATTAAAATATCAATTTACTAAATGGAGGTTCCATCCTTTCTCAACTGCATTATATTTTGTAATCTAGGAAATTTTTTAAATTGTTTGAATTTTCATCAATATTTTAAAAATATATATATTTAAAAATTAAAAATTAAGGAGGAAATAAAATACCTATTTTTCAGTCTATTATCATCATGAGATCTTATTTTCAATTCTCCATCTTTTAACAATCTCCCATAGTCTTTCAATTCCAAATCTTCAGGCTAAACAGAAAAAAATAATAATCATATAACCAATTAAAACAATTAATTAATTATATTAAATTTGAAATATATTTAATGATAACATAGAAATATACTACAGGAAAATAAGAGAAAAAGGGAATCTAATCAGAGAAATGCATAAAGAATTAACAAATTTATAAAAAATTTCAAAGATTTGAATGTGAGTGTCAAGTACTTCTGAATTAATGCTATGCAAAAATAGCAAATGACACATAAAGGAAGGAATAGGAATGGGCAGAATAGACAAATAGACAGATATACAGCCAAACTTAAATAAATTAAAGCTGAAGGAACTAGAAAAATTTGAATTATATTTTGCTTTCCAACAGAAAAGATATCTTTTTTTTAAAAAATTAAGCCTACAATCAAAGATTTAAAGCTCAAATTTTATTTTATAAAATAAATGTTATTCGAATAATATGGATATGTATATTTTTCCATTAAATCAAATATTTTTATTATGTACCTTAACAAAATTATATAAACACATAACACGAGACAATAGTGGTTGGTAATCACTTCAACTAAGACCATCTAAAAAGAGCAAGATCATACAAAATGGCCTGGCCTCAACCTCAGGAAACCCACAAAAAAGAAAGACACACATTCCAATATTTTTCATTTCCATTACACTTAGAATCAAAATTAAAATAATAAAGCATGTAAGATAGAAAGTTTTTAAGCAGCATGCATGTAAGAAGCATATTTTTAATAAAGCATGTAAGAAGAATATTTTTATTACAATAATCTAGGGACAATAGCAGGAAAAATTCGAATTTTCCAAAATAAAATTAGAACAATTCATTTGTTCAATTATTTTACTGCAACATTCTAGAAACCAGTCAAAAAATTCAAACTATTTAAAATTTCAAATTATGAAAGTTCAACTATATACATATAATAAAAAATTAAAATCAATTACCATCCTTAAGTCTGTAATACTGGCTTGGATATCCCGAATAATTTGAAGAGTTTCATTGTCCCTTTTCACTTCATTGATATACTGTGCTAAATCCTACAAATTGAATACATTTTTGAAAGTCAATTTTTTTTAATGAAATAAAAACAGAATATGAAATTCTTCCTTTATATTTTTATCCATACATAACTATATATACTGTACTGCAATACTCTTACTTATCACTTAGCATTAAATTATATACATATATATGTACCGTAATTTCGCGCGTATAGTCCGGTTTAAAATGCGAATTTTTGAAGCTGCGGACTATCCACCAGTGAGGATAATACGCTGGTTGTTCACGGTTAAAATCATTGAAATTTAAAAACACGCTGTCGTCAACTGCCGATGATCGGGATTTATAAAAGCCGGGATTGTTAGTGAAAGCGAGGAAATCACTGACAGTGAAGATAGTGATGCTGAAAATGAACTTTCGGACACTCTTCCCGAAAATATATTAGAACTGTTTAATTCTGATATCGATGAATCGGACTTTGAAGGTTTTCGTTAATGTAGTAGAATGTGTGATTAATTAATATATGATTAATTAGTAAGCACTGTTTTTTATTCGTATTTAGTGTTTTATTTCTGAAGGTATATTAGTAAGGAAGTACTTTTCTTCTATTTATACTTAGTTCTTTGTTTCTAAAATACATTAATGTTGCCGTATTAAAATAACGTAATTTCGGATGTATAGTCCGCGGACTATCCGGTGGTGCGGACTATCTGACGATTTTTGAAAAAAAATTTTATATAAAATTGTGTTTGCGGACTATACGTGCGAAATTACGGTATATATACAATAAAAATTAATACAGTAGGTATAGAATAGTCAATATAATAACTTGCTGCATTATATATATACAGCTAAAAGTTTTGTAAAAAACTTCAAAAATTTTAGATTACTTTGTAAAAAATCAGAAATAAAAAATAATACAAGATTTTTTTTTTTTTTTAAGAAAATTATTAATGCTTTATGCTATAGGCGTAAAAAAAAACATTATAATCTAGTAAAAAATATAAAGACACAGGCATATGAAAATATTTAATTTTAAGAATGTTTTAAATGTAATTTTTTGAAATAAAGAAACTAAGTCTTAAGCCCCAATTCAATTCTTCAAAGAACATACCAGCATAGCATCCAAAGCTTTTTGCAGGCCAAAATAATCTTCATGGGTTTTAGGTGTGTTTCTGATTAACTCCTGAAATTGAAAGAAAGAAAAAAAACTATTTATTTATTGAAAAAATAATCAGAAATTTTCATCTTCCACTTTTTTTAAAACATATTAAATATTTTAATTGCTATTTAACATTTAGCACATCATATTATAGTCCTCAACTTATTCGAACAGAACAATTAACATTGTGAAGTAATTGATTTGAGAAACGATTATTTCAACATTTATTCCTAAAAGTTAAGTATCACTTGTACTAACAAAATTATTTTTAATAAAAGTGGCAGAGAGTAAAAAATGAGTTTTAATTTTACAAACTATTTATAAAAAGCTTTTGAATAAGATCAAATAAATATTATTCATGATAGAAAACAATCTTTGGAGTCAAATAAATACAATATAACTCATATACATTAAATAACAACAATGTAACAAAACAAGAACATTTTTAAGAGGGAGCAGCAAATGCCTTACAAAAATTGTTAGTTTTACATTACCTAACTAATTAACAGTATTTAATTGCTCCATCATAAAAGACAAAATATATTTATCTCTTAACAATTAAATTATGCCACTGAAAAGATACTTCAAAAAATACTTTAAACAAATTTAATTCCATTGTTTGCATTTTTTTAAAAAATGCTTTTTTCTGTTGTTTAAAAATATACCCAGAAAAAAAATTTATACATTTTAAAACTTACTTTTAGTAGTAAATGATATTTCAGAATCCTCTGCATGGGAACAGAAAGAAGATCTCTTAATTTAAATTTACCTCCATTGGCTTCCTGTTGGCAACGCTATAAAAAAAAATTTAAGGAAATCACAATGTGTTTATAAAAGTAAAAGTATTTCATTTACAAAGATAAATAAAAAATAACCAAAATATACAGTAAGAAAAATAACAACCTGATCTAAATGAAACATAGCTATTATTTTTTTCATAAAATAAAAAAATTTTGGATGATTTAATTTTAAAAGTCGAAATTACTTAATTAGTTTTCGATATGATGAGCATCTTTTCATAAAAAAGTGTGATTTGTAAATTAATAATACAATTGAAAATTTTTACTGCAGGATATTATCACAATATTTTAGGGAACTTGGCAAATTTTGTATGATTTTATTATTATTTAAACTTTTTCAACAAAAAGCATTACAAACTTTGTCCAATTATTTTTATTGATTTTATTATTATTATTATTATTGATATACTTTCCCACAAATAAATTTTATAAATCACTGAATACTAGAATCAGTTCAAATGATTAACACTAAGAAAGCTTTTATGTCATCATGCATTTAAAAGTTATTGTTTAAAAAAAATCAATTATTCAAGTTGTATTACTTTTCAAGTAATAAAACTTGAAAAAAGAAAAATTTCAAAAGTTGGTGGTCAAAACGTTTATAAAGTTTCTGTTCCTCATATTTTTAAAAATCCATTTTTCAATTCAATTATTAATTTTTGAGAGCAAAAAAAAAAAGTTTCCTTCAAATTTAAGAAAATAATTTCAATTCTAAATCTTTTCATGTGGTCGTATCAAACAATGAGAAAAAAATCAACTTATTTAAAAGATGCTTGTGAATATTTTAACATCTTAAATATGGTATAAAAAAAATGGTGCATGGAATGCCATGCGATAGAAGTGAAACTTCTTTGGCGACGTTGGTCATAAGTGCAGAAATTCATCTAAATATATTAAACTGCTGGGGGAACTTATTAAATTCAAATAAAATTCACAGTTCATTTACTCCAATTCTTTTCGAGTTCTCCTAATTCTCTGTTGTTCGATAGGCCAAACCGTTGGAATGTATACAATTTGTACAGAACTTTTAGACATTGGCTCACGTACCAAATACCATGCAGCTTCTTGACTTGTCATTTCTACCGTATTGAGCATATTGATGCTCATTTTCCTTGTAATTTCTACAATGTCGAAATTGGAGTGCTCATCCATGATCTTATTGATTTGACGTTGTAGGTTACTTATGCCTCTATTTGCTTTGTTCACATATTCTACCACGTAAGCTGCACAAGAGTATTCTTCAGTGATAAACTGAATGTCTTTCGAAATCTCTCTCCCTTCATTCTTGAATTTGTATAGAAGTTGCAGTAAACCAGTCCAACCAATTTCGTTGGCACTCATTGTTAGAAACACTGTTGGTTTCCCGAGTTGTCTGATCATAGAGAAGAGATCTCATTTCCGCTCTAACCAAAACCACATTGAGTTTGGAATTGCTCGCAGAAAAGCTAGATTATTTTCAATGCATCTATTAATGTACTCTTCTGATTCAATCTGTTGACGAGTAATATTTGTGTTTTTACCAACGTATTTGAAGGCAACCGTAAGCGCATCCCGTACTCTCAATCGCATAATTTTCATTGCCATATACAGCAAATGCTGTGGGGTCACTCCATGACGATCAACATGTCTTAATTCACTCGTGGCCATCATGAATGGTGTAACTCTAACTCCTTCCCTGAAGTTTTTAAAATGACCCAAGTAAATTGCTGGGAAAGAGAGCTCCTCAGCATGTTCATCAAATAGCAAGCTTATTGGTACATTCGCTTCTCCAGGAGCAATACGAAGATATTTCTCTTCATTCCATAACAACGTCTGTTGCTGGGCTGTAAGACTCTCCTCAATAGTTATATTTTCATTGATTTCATCTTGAAGAACTTGAGATGCACTCTGTTTGAATTTGAAGAAACTATTATCGATTGTAACATCATACATTCTGTACAGTGGAGTAGCTACTAAATATTGCAGCCATGTTTTGATGTTTCTTTTAGTAACCAAACCCATCAGATAACTAGTTCTGTGAATTTTCCTCCGTTTGATGTGAACATTGACACAGTAATCATCATCAACATTCCGTGGCAGTCGATTGACCACTGTATTGACGGATACTGGAACATTGATTATTTCCCCTCATATTCCAAACTGACCGTGTACATGTCTCAATCGTCTAATTTGCATGAAAGGTATTCGTGGAGAAAGGAGTCTTTCTGATACCATATCCAAAGTAGGAAGATGTGCTGGAATTTCTGGGTATACAAAACCATTATATTTTGATAAATTTGGTATATTTTTCCTATTTAAACTTTGTTGGCAATTGTAGCATGCTTTAACGTCTTCTAAATTAATTCCCGGTAAAATATTTTGTAAGATATTTTTATGCTCAACAACAGGCCGTTCTCAAATCATCTCTAAACCATAATCTATCACAAATCGAACACCCGTGACCGAAAGGATTATCAACAAATCGCTTTTGGAAATCTTTGTGAGCATTTTTATGGGAATCATAGTCTTTGTAACGCAAGATAGAATTTATTATCGATTCACATGCATCAGTTCCAACACACACTAGACTTGTTGACTGCACAGGGTGGTTCACAAAGTCCGTATTAATCTGTGCTGGCATTAGATGAGTCTCAATAGCATTCCCATCATCAGTCATTAAATTCGGCATTAAGAGAATATTTTGCAATGTTTTTTTCCGTGCTCGATATTCTCTCATGTACTCTGATCGAGATTTGGCAAATAGCACTTGATGAATTTGCACTATTTTTCTGTTTTTTATCACTTTTTTGACTGGATTTCTGCTAGTTTTTCTTTTCTTTTTCTTTCACGAAACTCTCTTCCTCTTTGTGCACTTAATTTAGGCATTCTAATTAGAATCAATAATAATTCAACGCAAATGAAAATTAAAAAAACAAATTAGCTGCCGAAAACATCACTATATGGTCAACAATCAAAGGAAATATTTTTAAAAGACACGCTTTTGCTGCAAGAGCTATTTTGTCTACACTGTAATGCAAACATTGCAACACACATAACCCTTGACAGAAGTTCCCTGGTCTGGTGAGAAGGGGGGTGGGAGTCGACCAATTGGAAAGGCAGGCAATAATCCAACTTTTTCAGGGATATGACACAAGTCATAGGGTGTTCCCCGCTCTCTTTTCCTCCCGCTAGCTATCGCCTCACCGTTGCGACGATTAGGGGAGATGGCAGGGGAAATCACTTTTGTTCGCTTTCTCCCTGTTATGCAAAACTGGGCAAATTTTCCATTCACTCCGTGAGCAAAGAAGTTTCACTTCAAAAATTATATGATGTATAAAAAAATGTGACAAATAATTTGATAGATATGTGTATAAAAAAAACTGCATGAAAAAAAATAATTTTTTTTAATTTTTTTTATTAGTTTGTTTTAAATAATTTTTATAAAACATTTTTTAAGGGTGCCATGTCTTTAAAAATGGTAACATCAAAGTTTCAGCTATATGCTAATTTATTTAAAAATCAATTTGTACAGTTGTCACAAAACTCTTTAAATAATGTGTGCACATCAAGAGAAAAAAATTTAGAAACTTTAAAAAGAAATGAAAAAAAATATGAAAAAGAAATATCTTTCGAGTACTTTCAAATCTAACAAATGTCAATTGTAACTAACAAGTAAAGTAAATTCTAATAACTAGCACTAACTCCAATAACTGGAACTGATTCCAACTAACATATAACTAGGATTAACTCTTTATAACTATAGTTAACAAATTCTAATCAATAATATAGCTGTATCACAACAAGAATAAAAAAATACGTATACACAATTTTCTTTAAATTGGTAAAAGACTACTGCAATTTTAGGTTATTAGAAGATAAAATACAATCATTATGAAAATTGTTAAAAAATTTTATAATAATTATAATAATAGAATTAAAGTTAAATTGAAATATAATAAAATTAACTCAATCCTGCACATGACAGAATAGAGTAAAAAATGCAAAATTAACCTTTTACACGCCAATGTTCCAATATTGGAACATCAACTTTGAAATTTTCTGAAAAATTCAATTTTATTCATATTGTTCCATAAAAATTATTTTGAAGACAAAAAGTATGAATTAATTTTTTGAAATTGAAGTATTGTTGCTAAATTAAATAGTTTCTCTGAGAAAAAATTCTAAATAATACCTTTTTTTCTACTTTTGATCGGGCAAAATTCAAAAATTCATATAAAATTCAAAATTTAAAAAATATTTTTATTATTTGGTAAAAGTAACTAAAAATGATCATTTTAACTATAGACTGCAAGATAGTAAAAAAAATAACGATATTTTTTATGTTATCAGTTTTGAAATTTCAATGTTCCAAAAATGGAACATTGGCGTGTAAAGGTATACTTTTTCACACAAGGCAGTTATTATGTTTACAGTTCACATAAAAGTGGGAAAAGGTTTCTGAACGCTAAAAACACTTATAGTATGTGTCGGAAGAAAATATTTATGACTTGACTTTCGTTTCGGCTCCTTCTCTTAACTCCCACTGCCCCCCTTTTAACCGTTTCTGGACAATCTCAAGTGAATTTCTCAGCTGCAGCAAAAGTAACTACCACGTGCGTTTGTTGATAGTTAGATGTAGCGTATGTCTTACTTGGAGAAGAACGTCACATAATAAGGTTTTATATTTTGTGTTACGTCAGTTAGTGAATATCCATTACGCTGATAAGATGACACATTCATGGCCATTCCAGACTGTAGAAGAGGCTTTGGAATATTTTTATACACAATCAGATGAAAAGAACCTATTAATATTTGTCAATTTCCCCTAGAAGAAAGTGGGTGATTTACTGACGAGGAAAATATCAATGAAGATACTTTTCAGTCTGTTCTACCAGTAGATGTTTGTTGCAAAATCGAAATTTCTGCAAGCATAGATGATGATAAAATACCTCCTGTATGTCAGAAAAGCACGACAAAATAATGCCTCAAATGCGAAAAAAGATTGCTTGAGAAATGTTCTCTTAGCTATAGATGGACAATAAAAATATGGAACTAGTTTGATATCACAGGGCAAGGCGCCAAATGCTGCTTGGCGTGATAAAGAATCACGCCAAGCAGCGCATGCGGTTGGAATGAAATTCAAGATGGTGGCCTAGCGGTAGGACTCGTCAGGAAAATAATTTTTAAGAACTGTTTTGAAAAACATTAAAATCGATTTCAAATGAAGAATTTAGGAATAGATTGAGACTAACCAAGATCAATAAATAATTAATATCAATATTATAAAAAAAATCATATTTACTAATAGTAATATTATGCAGTATACAATAATCTTGTAATATAATGTTATAGAAATTAATTATATATAATATCCATATAATACTAAATAGTAATAATTATTAGATATTCATATGGTATTACTTTTTATTATTTTATATAATAATAATCACGTAATATAGTTTAATAGATTTTATAAAAAAGAATAATCATCCTATTATAATATAAGAATCGTACAGATATAAGAATACTCATTTAACATAAATATAAAAAACAACAAAAGGAACAGCTAAAATAATAAATGTAAATAAATAACGTAATAATAATAAATAAATAACATAATACTTAGAAGTATGTAAAATAATAATTATAAAGAAATAACACATATGTAATAATATTTATAAAATAACAAATTTTACCAGTAACGTATATTCTATGATTATTACACATTCTAATTATTGTATTTTTATATTATTAATAAAATAATTACATAATATACATTAAAATTGATAATGAATAGCAACTAAAAAGTACTGAAAGCTTGCTATGTTCCAAAAACTACAAATTTCTTCAACGAATTTCATCGAACAAGAAACAAAGAAAAAAAAAACATTTTTAAAAAGTAAAATAAATTGAAAATAAACGATTCATAGAAATAATTAAAAATATAACACTCATTCTTTTAAAAAAAATATCCTAGTTCTCACCAATGATATTAGAAATATCCATATTCGAAAATAGCATTAAATTAAACAGAAGACTGAAATATATTTTGATTCCGGATTGCAATGAAAATGGTTAAATTGTAAAAGAAATCGAAATAAAATCGTCTGAGATTAATAGGATTACCGGGGAACAGAACCAATAAAAATTATTTCTAATATACATTATCTCCATGGCAACCACATCGCCAGACGATAAAAATATCAAGGTAACCATATTGCAATGTTATCGCCCATCTTGGCGAACATAAACAACAACCTGGCGTGATGCCCCGTGATATCAAACTAGCAGGAAAAATAGTTTAGGACATAAAAAAACACATAAGAAAAAACAATAATATATTTTGTCTTTATTTCTCATTTTAAAGAATTTTGGTAAATCTATATTTTTCTAGTTTTTTTTTTTTTTTTTTTTGGCTTTATTATACTATAGCTTTGAGAATTTTGATATGAAGGTTATTTGTTTATTTCTTTGTCCTACTGATGTTTTCCTTTATTGTTTCTAATAAGTGATTGCAATTTTCTGAAATGTATAAATTTCTGTGTATAAATTATATTTTCAACTTAATCTGCTTTATTTTGGAATTATATTTAAAAGTTTACTTCAGATGTGCGCAAACAGGGGACACCCATCGGGGAACCTGCCCCCTTCCCCCATCGGGGTACATTTAAAAAACTCTATAGGGAAAAAATGATAGATTTCTCTCGTTCACACGCAAACTTTTAGTTCTTTTCCCCATTTTAATTTTAGATTTTTTTAGGCCCATTTCAATTGTTTGGCGGGTATTATGCCCCTTCCCCTACAACGGGAGGGGGGGGTTGTGAACGATGAAACCCCATTGGGAAATGTTTAATGACATCTCTTGTTAAGATACTACTTCTTAAAAATGTATATAATAACTGATTTTTGAATTTAAATGTCATTGATCGTACTTTTAAAAAACATGTGAAAAAACTTAATGTACCCGCCAATGTTCCATTTTTGAAACATGCTAAAAATCTATAAAAAAAATTTTTTTCAAATTGTTTTTCTTTTATAGATTTTATGTTTCAATTTTAATTCGATTTTTATCAAAATTTAGTTAATGTTACCTTTCAATCATAGTGCAGCGTTTAAAAAGTTAATGTAAGAATCTACTTATACTAATTATCTGACATTTTTATATCTTCATAATTTTATTTTTTTTAAAATAAGGGAGGAAGAGAAATGAAATAATCCAATTATGATAAATAAAAAAAATTCATGAAATTAATGTCACATTTGAAACAAAAATTATAATGATAAAAAATAAAAATATGTGCCAAAAAAATGAAATGAAAGAAAGTACAGGTAAATACGTCACTAAGAAATAAAAATTAATTCTATTAATTAATTCAAAAAATAATAGCTTACTAGAATAGCTTGATTGATAACTTCACTTTTGTTTGAAAGATCTTCGACGCGTTCCTGAGCAGCAGGTAGCTTAGAACAATATTCCCCATAAATAATAAATTTATCTTTCCAATGAAGAAAACATTCACTTATTTTATATTGACTTGATGTGCATGCTTTATATAATTCACTATGAAAGCCAGTATGAATTTCTGCCAATTCCTATGGATAAAGTTGAGGCATTTATCACTGTTTTACTAACAAAAGCTTATAAAAAAATACATATCCATTTTTTTATATTATATTACTTACCTCAATATTCATAAAAATAACTTTTCTAACATCAGCTACCAAAGTATTTTTTAGAGGTCTCATAAAATGCTAAAATATTTAAAAAATAAATCAATAGTTGCATACATTTTACATAACATAATTATATCAGACATTGGCAAAATATATTAACATTTTATGAAAGCAAGATTGAATTGATTTTAAACACATTGGGTATTGTTGCATACAAAATTTTTTACATAGATCCCCATTGCATTAAAACATGATATGGCAACATAGATTTTTTAGATATACATTAGCATGTAAAAATAACTAATACAACAGATATAATGCTTCACATACACAAAAATCTGATAACTTTACTTGGTTTATTATTCTGAAAAATTTACACAATATTTTTATAGTAAAAATAACATTCATAATTTTCTTAAATTAAAAAAAAACATTAAATAAATACTATCAGATAAATCAAAACCCAATGCATATTTACCAACCATAAAACAAAAGGGTTTTTTTTTACTTATTTTAATGTTAAAAAATATTGCATTGTAAATATTTTACTTTACAAATTAATAAAGAAAGAATTTTTAATAAAAATAACCCAAAATCCAACCATTTCTTTTTTAATTTAACTTAATTACAGATTAAACATAAATCAATATTTATTATAAATGTCATAAACCAAAAATAATATTTATTTCCCTTCATATTCTAAAGATCCAACAGAAAATAAATTTAAACATTAACATGAAAAGAAAGAGAGAAAAATTAAAAGATCACTTTTAAATTACATACTTTTATTATCATATTTAAGGCTTCAATATAATTTTTTTCAGTTTCAATAAGTTCTTTTATACAGTAGTCCCTTTTCTCAACTGGATGCACATGTGATGCAGAAACATTCTAAAAAAGTATTAAAATATGTATAATAAAAAAAATTGTCACGGAAAATGCAACTGAATAAATACTTGGATACAGTGAAGAAGCTTTAAAAATCTTACAATAAATGTTAATCATAACAATTAATGCATGTATAAGCCTTTCAGAATAAAACAGAAAAATTTTCATTTATAAATAGGATTTTATTTTTTTTAAAAACTAGAAAAAATAACATATAAAATAATTTGATTGTTTGATGGATAATTTGTTTATTTCTTGAATCTTTATTTCAAATTCTTGGTCATTACTTCAAGCAGATTTCAATTTTATATATATATATATATATACATGAATGAATATGCAATGAAATTTTTTAGCCAACAACTAATTTTCTTGAAGAAAATACTCAAAATTATTATTCTACTTTTATAAAATTTGGCACATAATTTAGCAGTTAAAAATATTTCATTTAATTCCATTATTTAATTACTATTCCTGAAATTACAACATTTCATCGAAATGGCAGAATCATGAGAACTTTTTTATGTTACAAACTGCATATCTTCTTTTTCTATGTTTAAAATGTACTGCAAATATGTATTTAAAATCTTTTGAAGAAAGGCTACAATCATTGTCATGGAAACAAAGTTACTTATAAAAAAAAGGACTTTCTCTTACATGATAAATGACTTCCTTTAATTCCTTTATTTTTATTCAGGTTATATAAAATTTAGATTGGGTTTTCTGTTAAGGATTACATATAATTTTCAAATACAAACTTTTTCAATTATATGTTCGAAAAGTCAACAGATTTACTATTAAATATCAGACCAAAAAGATAAGGAAATAAATGTCACTTTATGGCACCCCAACTCTGTAACTTATAAGCCTTCACTGAAAAAAAGTGCAATTGAGACAATTATCTTTACATCTAATGTATAACTGTGTTATTGACTAATATAATTATATATATATATTACAGCTGTTTTCACAATGTTACAGATTAAGACCTGAATTCAGAATATTTTTTCAGATATAAAAGTACTCCAACGTTAATATTATATTCCGCTTCACTATCCTACAGAGAGCAGTATATTACTCGTTTTTACCCAAATTGATCCATTTTATCTGGTATAAAATGTTTTCCATTTTTTCCCCTTACCTTAATGCCCTTTACATGTTAAAAGGAAAAACTAATTTTTATAGAGTATTTTTAAATTTGAAAAATTATACATCATAAACAAATAAATGAATTACAATATTGCAACTTTTCATAAAAATCGAAGCATTTTTCTACTTGAAATGTGCTCTGTGCTTAGTTCAGGCTCATGTACATTTGGAGAAGACAATCTTAAGAGTAATACTTTTTTTTAATAAAAAAAGAGAACATTGTGCTCTAGAAGGTGAGATTAAGGTTTTATTTTAATTTTACTGCATGAATTTCAACAATAATTAAAATCTAAGAGGCAAATTAATTATATGAAGAATTCATTTATATTAAAAGTACATTCTGATTTAAAGTTTTCTTTAAAGTAAAATACTTTAATCATGGTTCATAAAATTAAAATACCTTAAATGTGTACATTTTTCCCTGCAATTCTTTCCTCCTTTTTTTATATTTTTTTAAAACAATTGCAGAAAAATCAGAATTTAACTCAAACAGGAACAAATACCTTTGATGGTTTATACTGAATTATATCTTCATACACATCATATGCTTCTTCCCTCTCTTCATCAGCCAATGTATAAGGCTGTTCTGCATTTGCAGCATAATCACGTTCACTGTATTGATAAAAGAACATGCACAAAGCAAGCATATTATCAAAATGCGAGATCATGCATGTAACACACATTATAACAATTCATGCTAAACATAAAATTAAACTGCAAAGCAAAATAATGAAAAAAAAATCCAAATTATACACTTAAACTTGTTGAAAAATACTCAAGAACTCAAGAGTAACTTTTGGAAAAAAAATTTAATGTTTGAGTTAAAAGCCATTTAAGCAAACAAATAAAATAATAATTTTCAATATAAGTGATGTTTTTCAAATAATCATGCCTTCCACTTAAATTCAAGCCAAAAAAAGGAAAACTGAACACAAAAAAATAAGCTCCCATATATTGCATCTTGCTCGATCTCCAAACATGCATCAAAGCAAGTTGAAGAAACTATTTTTCCATCAACTGACCTCACGGATCCTTAAAGTAACATAACAAAGGTCTTCGTATATATCTTCTTCTTTACTTCGGCGTGGACTAATAGGAAATTCAAGAGTAACCATAGTTTCTTCTTCATTATGGCTGCAGAGTCATAAAATATTCAAAGTTAAAATGCTCTCATTTATAGAAGCTCAGTGCATCAAGGAAAAAGAAGAAATTATTATATTTAAGAAAGTTGATTAGATGTATCTCACTTTCATAGTAAAATTGAGTGATTAATTTCAAGTGAAATAAACCCATGTTTTTTATGAACAAAAGAAACCAGAAGAATTTTGAGTACATATAAGCCTAATAATAGAAATGTTTGCATTAATAGCAAATGTTTTAAAGTAAAATGAAAGCTAGGTAAAACATGTTATTTCCTTGAAGTAATTCAATAAAGAAATTAATTCCAAGAATCAATTGTTTTAAGACATTTCGTCAGAAATCTAAAAAAATTTTCAAAAATCCTTCAAATAAAACTTATTTTGTAATTATAAAGTTTCTTTATCATAACTGAAAACATTCAGCTTAAAAAATTGTGCTTAGAATTCATCAAAAAACTGTCGAAATGATAGATCAAAGAAAAAAAATCTACACACTGAAGAACTATAAAGAAACTATATTAAAAAATCAAAATTACAATTAAAAAAATCTTTTCATTTCAGAATAAAATATTAATTTATAAAAACTTAAATCAAAAACAGTCGAAATTGTAAACTGCACATTTCTCATAATATTAAAGTCAAACAACTGAAATCACATCAACTGTTTTGCTTTTATAATACTGAGCAAAACAAACCTAAAATAATTTCATACTCCAATTTTATATGTATGGAACAGCTGTTATTATAATCATATACCAGCAAGATATAAATTATTCAACAAAAGTAGATGGAATATACAGAAGTTTATACAGTTAGTTATAAAATGTCAACAATTATGAAATAAAGTCAGTAAGAAAAATAATGCCGTTCTTAAAATAGCCATATATAGTGGTTCTCAAAAGTGATCTGACACTTCAGAATTTTTTTTAAAAAAACCTAGTAGTTGTTAACTTAACAAAAATATCCAATTTTTTTCACACCTGCATAATTCACATTTGATTCTGAATACTAAAATATGCTGTAATTTGTTTTTTAAATGTAGATTTATTTGTTTAAAAATTAAAATACAAAACAGATAGCCCAAGTTGTCTCAAAAATGATCAAACATTAACACATTTTTTTTTTTTTAATATATTCATCATCCTCAGTCACAAATTTTTTAACACTAAATGGCATTTAAAATATCATTTGGCTTACCTTCTCTTGTTTATTTTCAAAAACATATAACTATTTAAAGAAAAAATACTCTAATCCAGTGGTCCCTGGGGCTTCACGAGGCATACTCAAGGGTTCCGCAAGTCACAATAGAAAAAAAATCGAAAAGGAACTTATAAATGTGCATGCAAAATTAATTCATGCTCTCTATGAAGTTTGTATACCCACAAGAATTTAAAGCTCATCCCTGTCATTAAGAAACTGAAAAAAATTTTCGTACATCATAAATTTATTTTGCAATACTTTTTGAACTTTAATTATAATGTAATAAAAGAATATTAAAACATTTTATCTTAAAATGTACTACCTACAAGATTGTAAATATTTTATTGTTTACTATTCTAAGTTCCCAGAGAAAATTTTTTCCTCATTAGTACAATAACTTGCAAAACTAAATAGTTTTCTAATAAAAAATGTACCTTTTTGAATTTGTGGAAAAAACCTACAATAAAAGAGTGAACAACTTATTGACATATCAATAGGTTCATTGTTAAAAATCTAAATTTAAGCAAGAACAGCTCCTAAATTTTAGGTTGCAAATTCATGTAAAATACACAGTATTTATCACACATCTATAAACATTTTAATGCCATTCAGAACAATGTGTATAAGTGAAAAATATTTCTCAACTTAAGTGGCCACAAAAACAAAGTATAGAAATAAATTAAACTCAAAATATGTAATGCGATTGTAGTTAATCTCAATAGACTACACTTCTACTGCTTGTGTGAAGAAATGCAAGCATATATCCCAGTTATTAAATATAATACATGGGTAGGTGACACTTGGATCATAGATTAATATTATTAATAAATTATATATTAAGAGTAGATTCAAATTTTTAATAATAAATGCAATATTTTTTAATTATCTTTATATTAAGTGCCTATAGCATGTTGATCTACTTTAAATATTATTTAAAAATATATTCTGTGTGTGTGAAATAGGGTTCCACGAAAATACATTCTAGTTCTAGGGGTTCCTCGAAAACACCTTCTAGTTCTAGGGTTTCCATGATTGGAAAAAGTTTGAAGACCACTGCTCTAATCAAAAGGAAACAATATTCAAAAACTGATTATTTTTTTAACCATAAAAATAATAAATACCATCAAAGAGCAAATTCAGTAAACATACTTCCTCTGACTATTTATTACATGATCAAGGACAAGGTAATAAACGAAATGACGTCTCCAGCAAACCTAACTTGACATAAGAAGTTTATTACTGGAAATGTTGAACAGAATCCAGATTTGCACAATGAAACGATTTCCACAAAATTAAAAACAAACAATTTTCTTAAAATTTACTACAGACTGCTCAAGAAATGCTGAAATCAGCAGCTTAGTCATGATGCAACAAGAACAATTTTTGTGAGTCCAAGAAACTGCAAGCCCAATCAATTATAAATAAGCCAATATCATATTAGAATCATGTGCTGTATGTACATTATTCTAACACACCACACTATTGCTAGTTCTGATGGGTTATAGTAGTTGGGAGGGGGGGGAGAAACGAGCCTTATAGTAGTCGCATATGATGTATAACATCTGACATGTTATTGTGGTAAATTCGCAATCGCAACTTAAATCCTGAAAAAAATGTATCGAGTATGATTGGAAAAAATTTTCTATGGAATAATTGTATCTTTAATGAAAATTTTATTTAATTAACACAAGGAGTAATGCAATTTTTCATCAAAAATAATTATTCTTGTTCAATTTGGGGAAGAGCGGTAATGATAATTTATCATAACTAAAATATGACACATATACTTGTGTTTTCAAAGTATTTAAAAACCATTGTGAAAAATAGCTTCAATAACAGTACCACTGTTAGTTGTCGAAACATTTCGATTTGTGTTCCTTTCTAGCTCGAGTTCATCATTCAAAAAAGCTATGAGTAGCTCGGCTTCTAGCAAACTGAAGTTAACTTTAAAATCACCACTCAAAATCATGGGAAGCGAGAGTGATAGTTTCTTTTTAAAAAAGAGCAGAACTACCTTTGGTATATGGTAAAAGTAAAAAATGCATGAAATCTTTAATTTTTTGAACCGTTTGATTCAGAGAAATGTATACAACCACCGAAATCACTGTTTGTCCATTTTCAAATAAGCATTTTGCCGCACATATGTCCCCAATATCTTGACTAACAATACCCAGTCCACTTGTTTGACGATAAGTAATATCCATATGTCGAGCCATAACATGTGAGTTGTTCTGTTTACGATAGATCACAACACCAGCTGCTCTGTGGCTCGGTCGCTTAAATTGTACGCAGCAATCGAAGTCAGGTATCGAAACACGTTCGTATCGGACTTAGCTTCTTCTCTGATCCTAAAGTGAGAAAACAAAAACAAAGATCCCACGGCCTAGACCACAGGGGGTGGGGGATGGGGGTGGAGCCCCTCCGGAATGAAGGAGGAAAAACAGAACTTCACTGAATAGCCCACACTTGCCCAATTCCTGTTACGCATTTCCATCCCTTTTCACGAAATCTCTCCCACAAATCTCCAGCAATCGAGAGGAAAGATGTTACACATCAAAAATAAGAAATGAACACATAGAACAATGAAACACTACAGTGGGGACCTCCTTATAGGAGAATGTATGTTAGCATCAGGACAAAGTAATTTAGTATTTATCTATGGCATGATAGATAATTGTCTCTATTTAAATATTTTAAAACACAATTTACAATTATCAGTCCAAAATTTGGGTAGAAGAAACAATTTTTTTTTAAAAGTCAAGATAATGATCCTAAACACATGGCTCTGAATGTTAATCTCTGATTTGCCTGCAACTGTATGGATATCCTATGGCACAATTACCAGGTTTTAAAAGGCTATACTATTTGCAGAGAACTGGGAAATAGTTGAACACAACAATGAAATGAAAAGCAAACTAAAAATAGTGATCTTCAAAGAATGAAGGAACATCAATGCACAAAATTATGAAATAACTGGTGAACTCCCCAGATGTTTAAGAACTGTTGTGGATGTTTAAAGGTATCCTACGAAGTACCAACTTACCAAAGTATTGCCTGTTAGTCATTTTTTTTAAGATTCCCGTCAATTTTGAGATGAAACTTCTGATTTTCCAAAAAAAAGTTTGACTTTATATTTAAAATCGTTTTTATAGTTTTGTTAAAAATAGAATTTAACATTATTAAAAGAAAATTCCCATTATGCAAATCATTACTGAAGGTACGGCACTTTTTCTTGAAAATTCGAAAGTGTCAAAACCTTTTTGAGAGGCACTGTATATGTATTATTTAAAACTATGATTACTACATTTATTTCATAAGTAATGTAATATGCATATATATAAATTAACTGATTTTTTATACATAAGTTGATAGATTTCACTTGTCCACTAAAGGCTTCTCTGATTTGTTGATTACTAAAAATATCTTTCTCCAACATTTTATACTTTTCGAACAAAAATTTAAAATACAGCTAAGACAGGAATTTGATTGTTTTTGCACACACAAGTCACATTGGAAAAGAACTTCAAATAAACTTACAGAAACTTATAAATTTATTTGAATTATTGAATAATTTGATATTAGTATTGTGCATATTTAAAAGAGGGCAAATATACTTTTATGGATAAGTTTTTTTAGGAAAGACATTTTACACAAAATAGATATTTTAAAAAGAAAGAAACAATCTTACTTGGCAAGCTCTTCCAAATTACGATAAATATCATCATTATAATAATCATGGTTCTTAGCAAAAGATGGAAAACCCCTACAAAAAAAAGTTTTAAATTTTTTTTAAAGAACCTAACTGAAATATAAAACAGCATTTTGGTTACATTAAAAGTACACAAGTATATTAATTAAATAAATAACCTCATTTTAAAATAAAAATGCATCTTTAACAATAACAAGTACTCAAAAAATATTGTAATAAGAAATCAATTAAATACAATTATATCTCTGAAACAAAATATTAGTTTAAATATTCCTGCAAATATATTCTAAAAAGAAAGACCAAATTATACAGAATTCATTCATTCAATCTTATAGATAATACAAAAAAGAGAAATAACTATTGGAAACTTTTGTGAGAAAAAAATTTATTTGATAAATAGAATGTAAAAAATATATCATTTCTTATTCAATAGCATGCTCATCTAGAGAAAAGTATTTCTCATTCAGAAATGTTTTCCATTGTTTTTAATTCCATTACTACTTTTAGTTGCAAGCATTGTTGAGTGAAATTTCCGAGCGTGATAAATAGCACAGAAAAATGTGCACCAACCGTGTTCATCAAACATCTCCTATTACTTTTAAACTTTTGTTTCAATCATATAAGTATTTTCAAGTGCATAGATATAACTGATAATATTTCCTTTAAATTATTTAAATCTTGCATAGTACGCAATTCAACAACTTACAAATAATTACGATTTTTCTATAACATAAATTAATCTAAAAATACTGATTTCCCAGTAAAACGTCTAAACCTTCTCTGGAAATAACTATTCCTCCCCCTTCACCCAGTGGAAACCACAAATAATTTTCAAGTACTAGAACCGGAAAAAATAATCGAAAATAGCAACCCTCCAGCAGTTTGAACACCAGAAAAGCCAGATTCCCCCTCCCCTCAATGCTAAAGGTAACTCAAAATTACCGTAACCAGTTACAAAAAAATACGTAATCGCCTTTCAGAATATCAAATTTTTTTAAATAATGAGGAGGAGTATCGAAAATTACAGTTCATACTCTCACACAAAGGGAATTCGAATACTACATCATTAAACCAATAGCAGAACACGTCCTATTAAAAGTTATAATAAAGAGATAACCTTGGTACTCCCAAACCCAAGATATTAAAAGTGACCTAGGAGAATTCGGTTTTACTATAAATAACGTATACACTACCACACAATAAAATCCAATCACGAAATTTTTATCCCCAAACATATCTAGGTTATATGACTATACGCGCAGAGGGTTTCCTCATTTGAGATATCACTCAATGCTCTTTAATTGCAATAACTTGAACCACACCGTATCCAACTGCCCCTTAAAGACCAGATGATTAAAATGAGGTGAGAAACATCGCGCGAACTGTACTATCCTGCTCAAACAGGAAACTCCTATCAGCATTATCTGCAAAGAGTACGGTCATGTGGCTTCACATACCAAATACCCATGTTTTCCTCAGCTAAAGAAAGGTTCGATACTACATAAAAATCAACCCAAATCATTTGCACCAACATAAACAAAAGGAATTTCATTTGCTAGCGCAGTAAGAAATAATTTCAATAATAAATCAAGATATAGATAAAAATGGAAATCCCATAGAAAACCTTATCCCAAGCATCCAAAGATAAACTTTCAACGAGGATAAAAACCCAAGTTTCGAAACTTTCCGAAGTTCTAGAACCCCTTAGAAATTCCAAATCTTATCAGATGCATGCCAACTTTAATGGAGCTTGCTCTAAAACTCAAAGCTGCCAAGGGTGACACTGAAAAGGCTTGTGTCTTGTTAAGAGTCACTCCTGTGTTAACCGGTTAGCAATTCAACAAAATCAGATGAAAAAGTTAAGGTCTATCGAGGTTCCTGGGAGGCTGCTCCGTTTGATATCTCCTCTTTTAAATCTGAATTCCTTTTTTTACAAGCTTTTATTTAACTTACAATGTATGTATGTATGTATGTATGTATGTATGTATGTAATTTGTTTGGGTGGAATCTTGCAACTCAATTTTCAAGCTGATATCTTCACTCCATTGAGCTGAAATTTTGTATACACGTTTAGTTTGGATGACAATGCATGTTTTGACAATTTATATTCCGATATTGCAATTAATTAAAAACATGAAATTAGTTTTGGCGCCAACTTTGATATATCTATATTGTTGTAATAATGTTATTGTTACAACAATGACAAAAGTTGGCGTCGAAAATTGGTTTTCAGCCAAACTGGAATTTCATAACGTTGCGCTATTGACTGTATTTATTAACTTTGTCTAAAAAATTATTACATTTCTACAACGTAAAAATAATCTAATTTCTACAACGTATGCAATTTTTTTACAAATTTCTATCTATTATCTTGGATTTAAATTCAAAACAAAAAAGTAAAGCTATTTTTCAAGTAGATTGGTACATTGTATACCTTTCTCAACGCTGCCAAGTCAAACTGAGATGGAGTATTGAAGAAATTCTTTAAAACATTTATCTAACTTTAATCTATGAAACTCAGACAAAAAATAATTACAGAATCGGAAAGATAATTTTTTTATGTATCTTACCCATTAAAAAGGAATCCGCTAGGAAAACAATAAGAGAAAAATATTATCTAGAAATGCAATGTATTTTCGATTAAAAAAGTAATTTTATAATGAAATAAATGAATTTTTTAAAGAAATTTTCTAATTTTAAGCCTACGAGTAATTTAAATATACCTCATTTTATCACCAGTAATCTAAACACACACTACGACATGTGTCCTTAAATTTAATTACAAATAGAATCTGTTAATTTTATTTGAGTTTTTTTTGTTTGAAAAATTACGGCAATTTTGTTTCTCTAGATGAGTTAGGCACATTGTAAAACCAGCTCAAGGTTCTTTATATTCATAAAATGAGCCAAAAGAGAATAATTTGCAAAATGACCTGAAATATTTTAAAAATAAGGAGAGAAAAATATCGAATCTTAGAAGTAACATTTCGTTAAATAGAAAATGCACTTAGCTATTTGGAGTTGTTTTACGAAGAAAAGAGTAATATGCGCTTGGTTCCAGGAAAAAGTTCTTAAAATAGAGAAATTCCCAAAATAGAAGTTCGTTACATGGAGATCTGACTGTATAAAAATAATGCGATGGTTAATTATTTTTTCAAAATCAAGTTTCTAAAGATGACCTGAGCAATTAAAAACAATAGATTCTTACGTAGAAGATATTCAATGTCCAGCAAAAAATTATCATTATTTGATAAAACTTTCTTTTTTGATTACAACATGCGTTTTGAATCTTAAGCATTTTATTGATTAATATAAATATTTAAATGCCTTTTGAAGTTTTTTAATAAATAACTAAATTTTTCTTCTAATATGTTAGAGAAAAATATATCCCTTTTCTTCAAAATATTTCAAATAAATATTATATTCTTAAAGTTTTTTCAAAAATAGTCAAAATTTTAATTAAACATTTATTAACTTTGTCATGTATGAAGATAATCCCACTAAACCTTTTTTTTTCGTTTGTAGAACAATGTTACCCAAGATCTGCACGAAGATTGAAAAAATTGCTTAAAAATTACGGATTTAAAACATTGTGTTTTTAGTCTAATACCCTTTTTGTCAGAATTAATTCAGCTAAACCAGGGATGGCGAACCAGCGTTTACTGAGTTGAACAGGCTGAGAAACCTGTCCAGTGATAACTAAAAAGTAAAAAATAAACTAAAAGTAAAAAAACTTTTTTAAGAACAAGCTTTTATTTAAACGCGCTAAAAAGAATAAAATAAACTTTTCCTTTAAAACTTTTTTTACTATCAACTTATAACGTCATTACACAATTTATATGATATAAAAGCTTGTCGAGAGATTTAAGTACTCGTATTTACTTAGTTTGAATTTTTGCAAATTAAAATCAATCAGGTCAAGTTATTTATTTTACTTGTTTATCTAAACAGGTAAATCTCGCGACAAGCTTTTGTATCATATAAATTGTGTAATGACATAAGTTTATAGTAAAAAAAGTTTTAAAGGAAAAGTTTATTTTATTCTTTTTAGCGCGTTTAAATAAAAGCTTGTTCTTAAAAAAGTTTTTTTTTACTTTTAATTTATCTAGATCTGCCTTCCCCTTAATTTAATTTTCAATATTTTAAACAGCTTATTTCAAGTCTTACTGTGAAAAAGTGAATTTCTCTTAAATAATGGCAATCATATAGCATTTTTACAAGTTCATCTTAACCGCACCGAGTCCATCGGCCAAGATTGACTTAAAGGCTTACTCATCTGCCGCCCCATTAGTCCCTGCCTTCTAAGCTTACCACTCAACGAAGGGAACTCTTTAACATCACAGAACTTACAGCGTCAGACACGGGACGGAGAGTCGCTGCGCGGCCCGATCCTGCGGATGCCAAAGTAAAAGTGCTACAATAAGAAAAGTAAATGTCGGCTGGATATAATAAATGCATTTAAAAAGCTATGCCCTTGCGCGGTAAAGGTTTTACCAAAAGTTAATGAATAAGAAAGCTCGCGAAGATAGACCATGTTCTGAAAAAAAAACGATATAAGCAATTTCTTCACACTTAAATCTAAACTTCGTATAGATGTGCTAGAATCTTTTAATGTAACTTTGACTGACAATTCGAATATACCAAACTTCCAAGAACCTGTGCATTTTTTTCAGTACGGGAAAAAAATATATCTTTAAATGGGGGGGGGGGGGTATATGGTTACATAAATCTCGGTATTGAAGTCAAAGCTAAGAGCAACAATAATGACAAAGGAACCCTTGATACTGATCTTGAAATGAATGTCTCTGATGCAACATCCTATCCCATCCCATTGCCAATACTCAAAGTGAAGAATGTAAACATTCAGCTCAGCTCAGCTAAATGAGCTACGTACGAGTACAAATTCAATGAGACCGAAGGAGCTGGAAGGGGAGAATCCACGAAGAAAGCAAAAAAGGAACGGGGGGGGGAGAATACCTAATGGGGGAAAAAAGAAAATTTGAAGAAATGAAGAGACAAAAAACAAATAAGAAAGCAATCAAACCAAAAGAGAAGAGACATTAGATGATACAGTAATAACTATACACTACTCCCGTTAGCAGTTTGGGTAATTCAGCTCACTCAGGACAGGAGTTTGCCCTCCCTAAACAGAATAAGAATTAAATAATATCATATATGATCACTGAATATGAAAAAGAATTTTTTCCAGACTTGGTCACAACTAAAAATGGGAAGTAACATCGAGTGAGCATTATGGTATACAGATATTTTTAAAATAATACGAAGAAAATTTTATAAAATATTATGATAAAAAAGTATTCATAGAAAACTCTTCTTTTGTATCGATTTGATTTATAAAAACTCATACACTAAGGTAAATTGAAAAAGGCATGTATAAAGTTACATAAAAGTAAAAACTTTCAATAAAGATTTTTTTTTAAAAATACAGTGAATTAAGTAAATTTTTAGATCATAATTATGTTTAAAAATTTAGTTCACATGCAGAAATTAATGATCAAGTTAGAAGAAATTGACATCAAGACTACCACAAAACGATAATCATCTAGTACATGAATGCTTTAAAAATTTTGAGGATCTTTTATTGAGCAAACTTTGAAAGCTTTATAGGCAGTATAATATATATTTACGAGCATCTCATCAATTTTTAAAAGTAAAAAAGCATCACCTTTTTTTGATTTGAAATAAAGTGAAATAAATCTGAATTTAAATAACCCAGTAAATCGTGTAAGTTTTTATACCCCCCCCCCCTTTTCTTTTTTTTTAAATAAATATATAACAAATTCATTTTCACCCTTCCATTAACTGCTGCAATATCAGCCATAAATGGTATCTAAATGTTCAAAAAACATTCCAAGGTGTTGTTTTTTTTTTATTAAAGTTAGTGAGCACAATAGGAAGTAATTTGTAGTTTGTATAATTACTTTCACCAGATGCTCTAAAAAGGACTTTGATCCATACATTTAATCATATACCCTTCCGACTGAAAATTAGGTCACTAATCATCACAGTAGATTTCGTAATCCTTCCACATCCGTACTGCTTACAATATCAGACTTAGGAAATATTTTTAGGAAAGAGGACTTGCATGATCAACTGCAATACAAGGAACATTATATTCTACAAGAAAATATATTTAACCTTCACTACATTTGATTGAACAGTCCTTAAAAAACGATCTAATTTTTTGCAACTGCCATTTGCTCTGCGAGACATGCTTTAGTTTTCGCAAAGACGCGCAATATCATATCGGCTGCCGCGAGCATTCCATATATCAGTATGAACATATCTTAAAACGCATAATTTTTTTATTGGGATACAATAATGCAATCGAATCCCTTTTTAAAACATCCTTAAAGCGTTAGAAAGGAAATTTTGCCTTTGTTAAAATACGTGGTAAACAGAACATTCGACAAAAAATCGTCTGGCCATATGAAGCATAAAAAATACACGCGTGCAAAGCATAAAATGAGTTGAGTTGTAGAAAACTGCTATAGAGGGAGGGGGGGGGTGCTTCACTTAAAGGACAGTGACGAAACAGTAAGGAACTAAGACAAAAAAATATACGAGATATGATATTTTTTAAACATATAGGCAAATAGCTGTATGGTTTTCGTCAGCTTATTTTCCTATCGCTGTAAATATAAAATTATAAATGAAAGCTGTTGGGGAAAACACAATCAGAGGATAAGGAAAATTTTGCAGAAATAAGTACAAATGGATTATCTCCATGTAAAAGTGCAATGAAAGACTGAAAGCATAAATTTTATGCGCAAAACGTAAAAAAGTTGGCACGTATATATAACTGAATATCAAACCTCCCAACTAATGAAAAATCTAGAATTTTTTGTCATTCAAAAACCAAAATTCAATCTAAATCATGATGGACCCAGTTTTTCTTACACTGGTTCGAAGAATAATCAATTAATTTAAAATGCGCAGAATAGCAACAAAAAAAAATTCATAAATATAGTTCCAAAAATTATATAAAGCTAAGAAGTAAGAAATGGTAGTGAAAGGACACGGCAAACTGTAAGAGTTTTGCAAAATGACAAAAAGAAATCCTTGATAATTCTCGTTTATTGCTATTATTTTCAAAAAATACAAAAATATCAGAATAAGAATTTTTTTAAAAAAATAAACTGTTATTATTGTTCTTAATATAAACGCGAAACATTTTTATTTACTTTTGAAAAGAATTATAACCACGAGGGAATAAAAAGAAAAAATCCTATCTCGAAAATTAAAATTTAATTCACAATTTTCCAAAAAATCCCACACACAAATATTTAATATAACGCTTATTTCAACTGAAAACCAGAAATCTGGAAGCATACTTTACAAAAACATAAACTTTGCGATAACAAAGATAAACAATCGATTCTTTAAAAAGCTCCCTTTGCTGTAAAAATAAACCATCCAAAGTAATAATTTTTTTTAAAAAAAAACCTTTCACAGTAAAGCGAACCAAAAATATGTTACCTGGCATTGGGCTCATCCCGACGAGTAACTGCCCATTTCAGCATTGCATTTTTGTAAACAGCGCATAAAAATATATCGTCTGCTAAGAAACATGTGCGTGAATTTTAA
The DNA here is from genome assembly GCA_019973975.1 of Trichonephila clavata. Taxonomy (NCBI): domain Eukaryota; kingdom Metazoa; phylum Arthropoda; class Arachnida; order Araneae; family Nephilidae; genus Trichonephila; species Trichonephila clavata. The sequence continues at coordinate 246,001 of BMAO01038123.1, forward strand.
AGGGCCAAAATCGAGGAAGAGAATTCTTCCCTGTTTGGCTGCTGGGGGTGAGCACCGCGTTGATGCGCACGCCGCTGCCATGGCAACGTGATCTAAAACTGGAAAAAGAGCGCAACACTTTTCTTCCGCGTTTTCTCTCTACAAGGTTTAATTCTATAAAAAAAATGGAAACAGTGTTTTCAGAATAGGAAATTCTTCACAAATTCTCTTCAATAATAATGTGGATATGTCCCATAAAATTGCAGCATTTAAAGAAAATACAACAAAAAAATAAATATCAATAAAAATATTAATTCCGAAATTTATTTAATATGAATAGTTAATTTTGTTCCACATACAGGGACGTAGCTACAGCCGTATTAATGATACGGGGCCCCCAAGCTTTGGGGGCCTCGAAACGTGTAATCAAAAAATCGCAACTCTTAGAGAGGGTTGATACATGGCCCACTCGGGACTAGCTACTCCAGTGTCCACATATAAACTTTTTTGACAATTAACATTATAAATATTCCTTAAAAAGTTTTTTGTCAAACTTCTAAGAGTTATCATTTTATCGATTGTGTCTTTTGTCTCTTCAAAAGACAGTTATATCGCTAAAACAGACGGAAGACAGAGTATTCAAGTGTTAAAATATTACTAACTGTTGCTCTAGTATTTATGGTGATGTGAAATCCTTATTTAAAGAGACTGGTAATTAAAAGAAGTTTTGAGAACTTTATATAACATATAAAGATAAAGATGTATATCGAGGGCTAAATCCTCATCAAAAAATTTTTACATTTAGACCCAATGTTTTTTAACACTTTTTATTTTAGCGTAATTGAATCAAAAATATTAACGAGGGTTTGAAATAATTAGCAACTTTGAGGTCCTATAAGGACTAATACAGTATATAAAAGCAAAGAAATAGTGGTCATTCGCACTTTATGGAAACGATTTTGTAATTCATTTTGAGATAGAGCTTTGGCAACTTCAGAAAAATCGTCTGTTAATTTTTCTTTTGATTGGAATGTAAAATAAAAGATTAATTTTAAAAATGACTCCTAAAAGTGACATATGGCCCGAAGGTTACGTAACTGCGCCTTTCCCAATAGAAATATTCCTATCAATAAATTATAAAGCGGTGTAAAAATTTCGCTTATTGCATTTCAATAAAAGGTATAATGCATTAAATTTGATAGGAAAAACGTCTAGCTGAAAGCAAAAAAGAAAATAATGCGATGAAATTTCATCTTAAGATTGTTCAAATGTAGGTAACTATCAAGAAAATGAAGTATCTGAACCTAAAAGAAAATCCGCCTCAAAGAGTCATTGCATCGAAACTAGGAATGTCTTCCGGCACTGTAATTAAAATCATTCACTACTACGATTGATGAAGTGCCGTATAGACTTGCGGCAGCATGGAAGGCTTGTCCAAAACCCAGTTACTCGATGCTTAGGTTAGAGTAGTTTTAGCTGCCAGAGTGTATGTGTATAATTGAACCAGAGAGCAATCTACGTGTATTATTGAAGCAAAAATAGATCAAGATTTTACTCATGGATGAAGTCTCGAGTTCATTTATTTTGGGACGCAAGTTATATTCATTCCTGAAATCAATTTTGATAAAATACTTGGACCTGAACATGAATTGGATGCTTGGTGGAGAATGAAGATAGCAATAAGCTTCAAAGATTACATAAGTTTTGTCTATACTATACCCCTATGATGTGCAAAAAGCAGAAAGGGACTCTTTAAATACTCAAAAGAAAAGTTTTGAGACCATACTCAATTTCTCAGAGGAAATTTGTTGGTATTTTGTTAACAAGTGTTTGGGGGCGACGAATTTTGACTATTTAGTTCAGAATTAGAGCACAAACGCTCTTGTGAGATGTTATTTAATTACGTTAGCGTTATAGATATTAGGGGTTACCTTACGGAAACCTGCAGCATTTAAATTTCGTGAAAGATGCCTGCTCCCTTTTGTAGCGTTTTTTTTTTTCTATGAAACAGAGAGCAAAGCGATAAAAATGTTTATTCTGAGATTTTTAATTGTTGAGATGTTTTGAACAATAGCATTAATCCGCGCATGCTCACCAGAACCGTTAACGCATTCCAAGGGCTCATCAAAATCGAGTTTGCGCTCTTAGACAGAATGTAGGCCTACACAGAGGATGCGAAGCAGAGGGAATTGACAAAATCTAGAGGAACCATTTTCGCAGCAACCAACACTGGTATACTGGTTTCTCGCGGTTGGATCAAAGAGTTCCACGAATTCGTATACATCTTATGTCATGCAGAATTCTGCTATTTTTTTTTAATCTGCATATAAAATAGCAATATTAATATGATTATATTTGGTTAACTAAGAGATTTATTGAATACAGAATCCTCTTTTACAATGGTGATTTTAAAAATTTCAAACTCCTCCCTCTCCTGATAAAGAGACCTGGAATGACTTTTTTCAGAGAATGTTCGTTCTTAAGCATGAAACTCTAATACTCTACATCAAAAATATTAAAGAAATTCGTTAATTTGAAGTATTCATCCACGTCCGGAATGGTCACTAATACAAAGCAATTAGAAAGAAGCACCGATTTTTGCAAATGCTATTAGTTATTTTCAGTAGCCCATAAGAAAAAAGAAGAAAAAATCGTGTTTTTTTTTTTGGAAACTGCTCTAGTGAGACTTTTTTCTACGGATGTTTCAAGATCAAAATTTTCAACAGAAACGTCAGTGTTCATTTAACAGCCGTTTTCCGTACCGTTCTGTTGGTTTCACCTTAGACAGTGCAGGAGAAGGAGCTAAATGGGAGACAAGTAATGTGCTTAGACGGAAGAGAGATAATCAGCCCTACTAACGCCCACACGATTCGAATTCACAACTAGATTGCAAACAACATAGGTCATGAGCTCGTGACCATATCGACTCGGTTGTGGCGGCTGCACAGCGTGAAAAGGACAAATAACACACTTCTGACTATATTCAAAATATAACACCGAGAAAGAAAAACCTCGTGAAATTTTCGCCGTGTGTGTTGCGATGATTTTTTTACAATTCAAGGCAGATGCACAGCAGAGATGGCAATAGCGCCAGTAACAAACACAATATAAAGGTAGAACATGCCATTTTGAAATTCTGGAATAGCTTTTCAGTGCTATGGTTTGTAAGAGCAGCTTCAGTATGCTTCAAAAACGAATACAAACGTCATTCGGTCACTTTCTTTAGTTCAGCCAAGGAAGAATTGTTGCCTATCGAAAATGCAAATAATCCTCCCACGAAAGTAGTGATTGTGTGGGACGTAACCAAGTAAGAGGGTATCGGATCTGTTATAGATGGAAGATGCAAACTGTAAAAACTGACAGACGGCACCAGCCTCGATGCATCACTACACGTGATGACAGGCATATTTTGTGCATAGCAGTGATTAATCACCTGCTACCTAAAAACCACATCACACAAAAAATCTGTTGCGAAACAATCGATGCCCACGCATATTATTCGACACCATTTACAACACAATTAAATACCCGCAAAATGTCCATTGCTGCGATTACCTTTGTCTCAAAATCACAGGCATATCTGCGTCTGCAATGGTTCACTTAATAGTGAACATGAACACTAAATAAGAAACCACCTTTACAGGCAAATTATACTTCAGCCACCAAAACCACAGTCATCGGATAAGAGTTTGGAGACACCCTGGAGGAAGGTGCCTAGCCATTGCTTTATGTAGCGCTATACTGGTCCTGGACTGGGTATTATGGTTTGGGGTGGCATTGGAATTCACCCTGCACCTCTAAGTACCCATTGCAGGTACATCGTCCTCCTAGCGTTATGTCTGAAGTTTTCCAACCAGTTGTTTTCCCTTACCTTCAGAACTTACCTGCACACGGCCACATTCGCACAGAACAACAGGTAATCACACCTGTCAAGTAATATTCAAGAATTCTTCCTTGCCCATAAGATAGCGTTAATACCTTGACCAGCTCATTTTTCCAACCTATTGCTAATCGAGCAAGCCTAGTCGATGCCTGGAGAATAACTCTTCTGGCAAACATTTTCCTATGCTACACTTAATCAAATTTGACATTGTATGATGGCAGCATGGACTACCATTCCCTCCAAAAAGTTATTCTAAGTTTCTTTCATACAATGCTGAAGTACATTGTACAGGTTATTTGCAACAATATTAGCAAAGCTGGTTACTGATTATGTTGTTTTTGTCACTTCGCTAAGGCTGTATTTTCATGTATTTAAATCATTTTTGTACTGTGTGTTACCTCTCAAATAAATTTGATTTTGATATTTTTTTATTCTACTTGTTGCTGCATATTGGAATGGATTGTATATTAGTATAAGAAACACCAATATATGATCAAATAATGCCAATTATTTTAAGATTGTAAGTTTAACTTTCAATATTTCTTGAGTGAGTGAATATTAACGTCGCACTGATTAGCAACACAAGGGCTTTTGGCGATGGTCCGCATAATTTTGAACCATGGTTAAGTGACGCGGACGACACCTGAGCTGGCACCCCCCTCTCCTAACTACCACACCAACGGGAGGACGTTTGAGCTCTCAACAGATTTAACGTGCATCGCTCCCCTACACGGCTGATCTTTTAGTGGTACTAGGATCGAACTCATGACATGCTAGCCATGATCCGATGCCTAGACCACTCGGCCACTTGAATATTTCTTGAACTATTAAAGAAAATAGAATGAAATTTGGCCAAAAAAAAACCCAAATATTTAAAAGATGTTTGTATTACAATTTTTTTTATATATAAAAATATTAAAATTTTTAGAAATATTTAAAAAAAATAATAACTTAATCATATTTGAGTTTAAATAATCATTACTTATAAATATATGTAAACATATTTGAAAAATGTTGGTAGAAAGTTTTATATCTCAAAATATCTGAGACATTCAATGGACCCATTTTTAAATTTTTTAGCTCAAAAACTTTCCAGCAGAATTTTACAATTTATGCTAATTTTGAGGTAAAAAAATTGGAAATTGGAAATGAAATTGTTTCTTTAACAAAATAAACTAAGCAAATTAATATGTCAATTAATATCATAATCCAGTTTGGGCCAAGGATCTCAAAACTCCTGGTCCACAAGCCACATATGAATCATAACAAATATTTTTACAATCCAGTCAACAGCAAGTAACAAAATTTTTACTACAGATATCATAGCTCAATTTTAAAATTTTCTAATTATACATAAGTATTAAAAATGAGCCACATTATTTACCATTAATGAAATAATTTTCCAATTGTTAGTTGATTCAGCTTCATTTTCTTCTCATTAGCAGCGAATATCTTAGTAGCCACTAATTAATAATAAACATGCAATAAAGTTTTTATTGCATGGTTATTATTTTGCATTTTATTTTGTATACCTAATTTTAAATATTCTGCTTTCAATGAACAAAAAAAATTATTCACTATATGTTTATTAATTTGTGCTATTATTCTGTTACCAAAAGCTAATGTTCAAAGAAAAGTTATAATTTTTATTAAAATTGTACTACTTTGAGCAAACTCGTCTATTTTCTCATCTACCTCAGGCTCTGAATTAGTAACTCTTATTGAAAAAGGTGTTGTAAAATTAAACTAAAAATTGTTCAGACAAATACACTGATAATTCCATGAAAAATGCAAAGTAGAGTGTTTTGCTATAGCATATAAAAAATAAAATAATCTGCTAGATATCAATAATGCTACTAACCAATATCACATAACTTAAAATATCAAAATGAACGGAAAAAAACTATGATACAAATTCCAAGCAATAGTGCTCCTCCAATGAAAGTAAATAATAATAGAAAAATCATATTGTAGATTAATAGAGTGCAGTTCACATGACTTTTGCTTATCAGAAATCAGTTACCGGGTGAAAATGAGTTTGGCACTCTGAGTCAAAGAAAAATATCAATTATTTCAACTGCAATGAAAATTGCAAAAAATAATAAAGGCTTTCTTATCTTTTTGAATAATACAATAAATAAATAATAATTTTTAAAAAACTAAAAAACATGCTTTTATACTGAATCAAACTAAAAATTAAAAAAATAATTCTGTAAGAATAAAATGATAAACGAGAAAATTAATGTCATTGGGGTGTTCTACAAATACATCAATTGTTATAATTTCTAACTTCTACTCCGAAATGCTGAATTAGTGTAAAAATGTCGTACAAAGCACCCCACGCTTTTACCACAATGACATTAATTTTCTCGTTCATCATTTTATTCTTACAGAATTATTTTTTTACTTTTTAGTTCAATTCAGTATAAAAGCGTGTTTTTTAGTTTTGTTAAAACTATAATTTATTTTTTCATTTTTTAGTTCGATGTACAATAAAAGCGTGTTTTTCAGTTTTTTAAACTATCATTTATTCATTGTTGAATTTATCCTTGAGTTTGATATTTGGAGCCGGAATTACGTGGCTGCTGGAATTAGTCTTGCTCTTCAATGGATATTAATTAAAGGGTCTGAGGGTATTTATTCTCTCCGTTTATGGGGCCTCAGATGAGTCCTTTATTGTTATATTTCAAAGATTCCATCTCTATAAATACAGATCAAACTAATAAAAGTGTGTTAAGAAAAAGTTCTAATTAAAAAAATTTTTTAATGTACCGTGTTTTTACAATGGGCTAAAAAGAATAAAATTCCTTTTCGTTTTCCCCCCCCCCTTCTTTTTTCACATTTTTATGCATTGATCCACTTCTGAGCTATGGTCTAAATTTCAAGTCTCTAGCTCATCCAAAAGTCACACAGTTTAAAATCAATTACAAAATTCCACCCTGACAGACATTCAAGAAAGCGAGTTAATAAAAACATTGTAATATTAAGTGTCAATAATATTATGCCCTTTTATACGTATTGCTATAATGTTAATTCATATCATCACTTCTAAACATATTGCTTTATAAAATAAAAAATATTTAGCAGTTAGAACATAATTTTTTTTTTCCACATGCACGAGCCTTTTTTTCTTTTTTCATTTACAGAAAAATGTTTATATTATGGTAAGAAATTGTAACACACACCCTCCATTTTCTTACATAAAGAACACCTTTTTGTCTGGTTTATTTTTATTAACCACAAGTGTATTTTACACTTGCATGTAATTAATTTTAAATTAAAAACACTTGATTTTAGGGTTACAGCCTATTTTTTTAGTCGCTAAATCTGGAATTAGTCGCCAAATCTGAAAACGGTATATGGAATTGTTGCTAAATCTGATTATCGTTATTCCTGAGGATCCTGATAAGGACAATGGAACAAAATTATAAAATTATTGTATTGTCATCGACCAACACCAACCATATACCAACATCTATATTTTCAGATATTTTACATTGTGAATGGGCCCAACATATAAAAATCATCAACGAGTTTATTCACAAGGCTGAGCAGTATTTCATTCTCCCCTGAATGTATATACAGATAAATTCCTACAAGCATTATGTATTATTAGGTAATATTCACAATATACTACATTCAATACACAATAAAATAATTCATTTGAAAATATTGAGATTCCTCAATTTTCATTCATACTCCAGCCATTAAATATTGAAAAATACGCAAACATAACAGCCTAACTTCATATTCAAAAATTTTCATATTTCTTACTTTATGCCAGATGCTTGTGCTTTTTCAGATTTTGATAATACAGATAAGGTGTGTAAAACCTGCAAGAGAAAAAAAAAATAAAAGATCTGTAGGTTTTTTTTTTTAAAAAAAATAAGAATATATTTCATTTAAGCAACAGAAAAAAAATTTTTAATTAAAAAAAAATGTGTAACTATAAGAGTTTTTCTGTTTCGAGCAAAAATTATTGCTAAATGAAAATGCTTGAATAAACATCCATTTGAAAGTACAAAATAGTTTAATGAGTGAATTTAAAATGGACTTATATACAAATGTCTTACAAAAACATTCAGACATCAATTTTTCACTGATATGAATTAAAAACTTAAATCAGGATATATAAACCTAATTTTATAATACTTCTAAAAATGAAAATTTGTGTCAAGTGTAGAAAAAAAATATTTTGAAAACAAATCATTTTTTAAAAATTTTAATTCCAAAGTTACTTAACTTTCAATATTAAAATTACGATTTTCAATAATAGATGTTATTTTTTTAATTTCTGGGGAAAATATCTGTAAACAAGTAATAGCTCAATCAAAAAAAAAAAATACATGAAGGAGCAATTAAAATTTTAAAAATATTATTTAGGAACAACAAATAAGTAATTTTTTTTATCAGAAAAAAGTATAAATCCATATAAACTAAACTCAGTGGCGAAACAGCCCATGAGGGCCAGGGCCTACTTTGCCAATTTCAGTATACATGACCTTGGGCGCTGAGGTGCATGAGCAGATATTCTGGTCATATGGTCAGTCTGACATGAAACCCGCAGCGTTTAGTTCCCAAGCAAACTTGGTACTAATTTATCGAACCCACTGAAGGGATGAAAGGCTGAATCGACCTTGCCCAGCCCAAGATTTGAGCACCGAGCCTGTGATGTAGAAGTGCACTCAGCCACTGGGCTTCATAAATCCATACAGCAGTCTTAATTATCTTTCATGGATACTTTAAAGTTAAAGAAAATTAAATATTAATTTTCACACCCTATGAAAAATTTATGTTCTTTGGAAGTCTATTTTTGCACTAAATCTATCAATAATTAAAACATCTGCTAAAGAAGAATGACATTTAATCTTGTTGATAAAGAACAAAAGTACCAATTAATAATACTCCAAAAATTGTATATATGTGCAATTAATTTGATGAAATGAAAAAAAAAATTAAGAGAAAACTGATGTAATAAGAAATTATCTATACAAACACTTAGCATTATTCAATTTCAAACCAAATTGCTTTCTATTAGTGAAGGATATTCTTTTAACTTTACATCAATAACAAATTAGCATTACACACAGAGTCTAATGCTCCAAAAGTAAAATTACCAAAAACACAGAACAATTACTTCCTTCTAGTAATTACTTGAGCTTTAAATTTATTGAAAACATTAAAAAAAAATCTGTAAGCTTTACATAAGTAAATAAAAGTAAAAGAAATGGACTAAGTAACTCTTTATGCTTTAACTTAATGTTTGTATATAAATATTGCTACATTTATAAGGGAATTAGCATCAATATAATTTGAGTTTTCAAATTTTTAAAAGAGTACATTTAATGTTACATGAAGTGAATTATAATGAAGAAATTAATCAAATGATTGAAACACTTCACATTGAATTCAATAGAATAAAAGTCTCAAGGCAGCTCTTTATGATATTGAGAAAAAACAAGTTAACAAATTTTTTACATTTCAAACAATCAATTGTATTTTCAATAATTTTTTTTAAATTTTCCTTCTTTAATAATAATAAACCTAATGGCCTCATTTTTATTAATAAAATACTCTAAAAGCACCATTGCTAATTTATAAAGAATTCTTCTCAAGATCGTATAACTGTGTTCTGATCAAGTGGCAAAATAGAAAACGGTTTTCAATGCAATTTTCCATTTTCCTTTCTAAATATGGTGTTGGAGTATTATTTTTGTTTGTTACTATTTATTCATTAATTAAATTTAATTATTCCAATAAAATAGTACAATAAAAATAAATCATTCTCAGAAATTAGGCCATCCCAGGTGAGATTCGAACCCACGACCTTTAAATTAGAAGTCCAACATGCTATAGGGACACAATGAGTGATTTTCCTTTTTATATATGGTGTTGGATTATTATTTTTGTTTGTTACTATTTATTCATTAATTAAATAGATTTAAAGAATTAATACAGTCAACTCTCGATATTTCGAAGTTGAAGGGACCAATGAAAAACTTTGAATTATCAAGAGTTTGGGGGAAAAACTCCCAAAATGCAAGAAGAGAAAATGTAATATATCAACAATTGTACAAATGTATAATATTTTTTTTTAACTTAATATTAAGAATTTAAAACTAACACAAGGCATATTCACAGTTTTACACTCAACTACAATATACATTCAATAGTATCAACATTGGGTAGACTCTTCTCACCTAATCAGTCCTCCAAATTATTCTTGACCAATTTTTTCTCTTTTTTTATCACTCTCCTCTATTGCTTCTCTCCTTTCACTTTCCACTCCATCTTTCTTAACCTCTCCAACAGGACTCTTTCACGCCCCTCCAAATCTCTTCTATTCCTAATTGGAAATAAAATCCCTCCCTGTTCCCTCAGACACTGTCCCTGACACCATTGGCTCTTCAAAGCAGGGTTCAGTTCAGCTCATGCCCTATTTGGTGATACATGCTATAAGTCAGTCAAATGAGCCATAAATCGCCCTGTCAGCCCCATGCAAAAAATACACAATCCTACTTATCTCTTCTTCACAATAGTGGACAATCCTTTATGAACAAATGTGTAGCAAGGTCACATGTTAAGCAAAATACTATATGAACAGCTGACCACAGGTGTGGCCGGTCTATTGTCCGCTTGAAGAAGGAAAACATTAGAAGTGTCTTTTTGCCTGAGGAAAATGGAAACACAAAGAAGGGGTAGCAGACAGATGGTCATCAAAGGAGTTACATTACAGGGAAGAGAGACTCACAGACAATACAACACAAAACATGCAAGATCCTGTGGCGTAATGTAGACCCATGCATCGTGGGGGGCCCTGGGTTTCTAGGGGCCTAAAACCTGACTTTGCAGGGGGGTCCTAATATTCTTTGTCACACCACTGTTAAGCTCCAACCTATTTGATACAGGACTCTACATGATAGTGAGTATTCCAATTATCGAGAGTTCTATAAGATAACTTCGAATTATCGCATGTTGTAGCCCGACCAGCCACATATTTTACTTCGAAATATTGAGTGTACCAAAACTCATTGTTTTAGTTCATAATATCAAGTTTTTCTAGGAGCTAAGCATATACTTCGAATTGGCGAGAGGTTCGTATTACCAAAAGTTTGAATTAGCAAGAGTTGACTGTAGTTGAAAAAACTGTATTAACATCAAGTATCATCCACTACAAGTTTTAAAAAAATGTATTTGAACTTGAGTAGATAAATAAAAAGTATTTTATTAACGATTGAAAATTTGAACAAGATATATAAATAATATATATAGGGAGAGTGTGAACTAATAGAAGGAATTGAAAAAAAATGAAAAAATGGTGTAAAAAACAAAAAAATTTATGAAGAAAATGATTTTTCCAAAACACTTTCCTCAAATACAAATTACTAATAACATACACAAATATACACATATTGTCAGCATTCTGTTTCATTTACACTAGTAAAAAATTGCTATAATCCTGACAAAATGAAAATTTATTTACAAAACATGAATTTCTAGCCAACAAAAACTAATATTCCTAGCATAACTCACACCAACAATAAGGTTACAACAACAGAAGTTCCTGGTTACCAAAATTACAATCCACAATACCACTCATACTACTAAACAAGTCATGGAAAATCTACTTTACTATGAGATGTCTTTTTTATAGCTAAATGATATTCTCGGCTATACACTAGAAGCGATAGTAATGAAAAGTGAAATTCAATACAATACACAACCTTTTAAGATTTTGCTATCTTAAAATAATGTTCCAACCAAATATTACACAAAAAATAATTTTTTTCAAACATCAGAAATTAAATATCAATTTATATGAAACTTCATTTCAGAAACTAATCTAAAATGTACAGAAGGTTGTTCACACTTTATGGAAACGATTTTGAAAGTTAATTTTTGTCAATCAATGTCGTACTTTTTGTGAGGATTTGCTTTTATCTGATAGCCATGATTCTTGACAATAGCTCTAGCTTGATTTTTGAATGAAAGTACTTTTTCTTTGTACTCTCATGCCAATTTTACTCCCTTTTTCTTGAATCATTTTCCAAAGTCTGTTCAGTGGTCTCGGATGCCTTTTCCTTAAAGCTCATTTTAATAAACTGAAGGCACAAAAGTCCGTTGGAGAAGTATCAGGTGATTTTATAGATATTCTATCAAATCGGATATATTTTATTTTTGTTTCTGGTTTTTTCTTTGCTATGTAAAAGGCAGTTGACTTGGACATGGCTTTATCCCTATGAAGCTCAATTTTATCAATATCCTTTCTATATAAGGCTGGAATTTCTTCTTCAAAAATCGGTTCTAAAAGGTAGTTCTGCAGGTAGTAGAGTGAATTAATTTTGGCTTCACTTGAGACTTTTTTAATTTGTTGCTTTAACAAAATCCTGTAACTATCATGAATATCTTTGGGCACTTTTCTGTACACTGACGAAGCCATTGAATTTTGTATGGTCATTCTCGTCAGAAATAGAAAATTGATCTTATATTACAGTCACTTAAATATACCCATGCCTTATTGAGTGTTACCACAAATTTCCATTTTTCAGCAGCTAGGTATTTTTTATATAATTTTCTACAATCTGTTTTGCTTTCAGCATGTTTTGGCAAAAGTAGATGAACTCTTTAAGTTTAAACATCTTTTTTAACTTTAAATCTTTGTGAATGGTTTTGTTAACAGTTCACTGAAAGACAAATCCTAGTCTCAATGCAATGAATCTATGAGTCAGCATATTTTCTTTTTGGATCAGACTTCCCTTTCTTGATAGTTGCCTGCGTTTGAGCAGTCTTAGGATGAGGTTTCAGGATCAGGTTTTCATTTTTACTTTCAGCTAGACATTTTTTTCACTTCAAATTTAATGTATAATAAATACTTATTTTGAAATGCAAAAACCAAGATTTTTACACCTTTTTATAATTTGTTGATATCAATATTTCTCCTTGGAAAGCACAGTTACGTAAACTTCGAGTCATCTATCAATTTTAGAAGCCATTTTAAAAACAAATCTTTGATTTTACATTCCAATTAAAAAAAACTTTAGTAGATGATTATTCTGAAGTTGCAAAGTTTTACCTCAAAATGCATACGAGAAAATAAATTACAAAATTGTTTCCACAAAGTGTGAGCAGCCTTCTGTATTTCTAACATTTTAAGAAAACACAAAATATGAAATTTCTCTTGTTAAACAAATATTTTTTGCAATAACATTAAATATGCACAAATAAAAGCTACTTATAGTTACTCATTACTAATTTTACTGAATTACCACTGAAAAGATTGCAGAAAGCAATGAGAAACAGTTACAGTTGGAAATTATTGCCTGGACCCTGCTAACCGAACAGGACCGAATCTTTTATACTTATCATCAATGAAATGTTGACAAAATTATGTGAACTGTCAATAAAGTACAATATCAGAAATAAGCATAATTTAACAACTCAATAAAGTTTTGACTTTTAAAAAAATATTGCCACATTTTTTAACATTACTTATAACTTTAAAAAGAAAAAGTTTCATCACAAATAAAGAATATCTTACACTTTTCACAAAAATACATTTTTTTCATTCAAAAAGAATAATTAAATAATAAAGCAATGAATAAAATTTAATTACCAACCTTTCCAAAATCTGTACAATCAAACAGCATAGAGGGTTCAAACAAATCGGAAGGACTAATATCAAATACATTCTGACAAGTTTGAAGAAATGTGCGGATATTTTTCAAACATAAAAACTGTAACAAGAAAAAAAAACAATTGTTTTAGAAGTTTATTGAACACATTTATTTTCAAAAAATAATTTAAACAATCAAATATGCGACAGATTATTATTGTATTTTTACTCTTTTTGCATTATAAATTAATTTAATACTTTAAACCAGTGATTCCCAAAGTGGTCTATATAGACCCCCAGGGGTTTAGTGCCACCTATAAGTGGTCCACGTGAGTGAAAAAATAATTTGGGGGTCCATGAGGTGTAAATGGGGGTCTACGATAGTGGTTCTCATTAAACCAGATCATGACGTTAATCTTTAAAAAAATTTGATCAACTGGAAACCAGGTTTTACCAATTTAACATTTACTAAATTTAGTGAGGTTAGTTTGTGGTTACTAGGTGACAACATAAACTTTTTTATACAAGGACCATTTCAGAAATTAAGCTTAAGAAGTATAATATTGGACGTCACGAATTTTCTAAATTTGTCACAGTCTGTCAGGACATTTTGACCTGCATTTAACATTTAAATGCCCTTGTTCAGATTTTGAAACTAGGTTTGAGCTTGTTTTTTTTTATAGTAATGACAGCAGTAGGTAATGATTTCCTATAGTCACTTTGAAAAAAAAAATTGTCATATTGCAATAGGAACTGATTAGAATAGGTCCTAATGATGATCTTAAAATAAAGTTTAGAAACGGATGTCAGCAATTTTGGCTTTAAAAAGACATACCTGATATTTGTCACAAATTATGGAATATCAAGCGAAAGTTTTTAATTGTGTTTTTCCTTGTGAGAGGGAGTTTCACTGAGTTTGCCAATCTCAAAAACAAAAAAAGAAAGGAATAGAAAAAAAGAAGCAGACACTTGCTAACAAAGGAAGGTTAGGGTTAAACCTGACATATTGATTTAATATCAATTTTAATTCATTAACATGCACTTAAGTTTTAAACGCAGAACTATACTTCATTTCAGAAAGAAATTTAATTTTTTGAAAGTAGTAGCACCAACTATCAAAAAGACATTCAAGTTGATAAATTTTCAAAAATTTAATATTAGGTAGGCAGGGGTCTACCCGAAACCGAAAAACATGGCAAAGGCTCTATGAGACAAAAAAAGTTTGGGAACCTCTGCTTTAAACAATAAATGATGTAACTAAATAATAGCAAGTATTTCATACAATATAACATTTTTTTTAAAAATAAGAGTTAAAGATTACTTTAGTTGAGATTTGCTTTATAATACGCTGCACTAACTCCTACTGGTTTTTACCTGTTCCAACAACTAAAAATGAAATTGAAGGGTCAATGTCTCGGGAATTAAAAGAAAAAATTATGAAGAATGCCACAAGATAGCTGAAGAAGCTTTCTAAAAAAGGATTCCAGGACCATTTTGAACATTTGTAATTACTATTTATTTAAAAATGCGGAACTTAAAAATACTTTTAAAAAAATTGACTTAAAATAAATTGATACATATGAAGATAGGACACAATGTTTTAGAATTGTAAAGAAGGAGAAAAATGGTATAGGAAAATTATATATATCTAATTAAAGTTCAAGAAAACGTGTACAAGCACATTTGAGCACAAGTTCAAAGAAGAGGCAAAGAAATAAAAGTTACAAAACATCTGCCTAAAATCAATATTACCAAACTGTGTGTAAGATTTCTTAATTTCTTAAGATTTCACATTGGGCTAGTAATTCATCACAGAATATAGTAGTTGATAAAATAACTCAGAAAAGGGTTGGCAATCCCGATTTTGCATGTGCCGTATGCACTGAATTGGCGATCATGTACTTTGTTTCATATAATGTCTCCAATAGGTTGAGATAATATGTAAGCACCCAAAAAAAAGACTCATTTAATCAGAAAATTGATATTTCAAAGAAAATATTAAACAAATTGATATTTGAAAAAATAAGATTCTTAACAGAATCATATCATCTTTAAGGGTGAAGACAAACTACCTAGAGACCCAGAAATGAATTCTGTTGGACATTTGCTTATGTAATTTTATTTTTAAGTAACAACACATGAAGGAATTAAGTCTCTATATGTTGATAATTGCATTGACAGTTACAGAAAAAATTGGATTGACCATAGTTAAAGTAGTGTTTTGGTTAGATAACTACAAACTAAATGACAGTTACTCTCCCAAAGCACACAGTATAATATTCAAGGCATAAAAATCCATGAATGTCACATAATTTAATAAATTCTCAATCCATAAATTTGTTTCAAAATGAGCACCTATTAAGAAACTGATAAGTACCTGAGACATCTGCGGCCGTAAGCTGATTTCCTTCAGATCTATACATCCTGCCACTAATTTATTAAGAAGTTGGCACAATACCACCCCATCTCGCAGGGTGTAAACTAAATCTAAAACTTGAGCAGATGGCCAAGTTACTCGGTGATCAGGTAATATTACTTGTTGTTTAATCAACCATTCGGCACATTCTCTCCAAAGAATTTCAGCCATTTTTTCAATTCATTACAAAAATTGTCCTCATTCAATAAAACGATGAAAAACTCGTTTTGAAAACTCATGAAGATAAACAAACCATGTTTAGATTTGGTATAAATTTGTTACCAATCACACTCACTTCACTTATACATTGTCTTCCAGGAGTTGCCAATTTATCATTAAATATATTTCATTCCATTTTTCATCTAGAAAATCCATAAAAATACAACTTTCTATTCAATTTTATTTTTAAAATTTTTACTATGGCAAATAAAGGCATAAGTAAAACAGTTTATTGGATTATTGCATTAAATTTTTACGTCACTACTATCTGGCAACTTTAAATTTACTTCGTGTGGAGTAAGTTTGCTTTATGATGTGTTATCTTTTCATGGTGTTAAACAGACAGCAAATTGTAATTCTGCTCTCCATTCAGGCATTTCTCATTGGCTAGATCAAAGAAAAGAGCATGTGGCTCATCACTGCATTTTTAATTCTAGATTAATCATGTTTGTCTGATTTGGCATTTTAGCGCATTTTTATACCTAAATCATTCCTTAGATCATATAATGAAATGTATGAATATATATATGACAATTTTTCTATTTTCTTAAAATTTAAATATTTTTTATCAATTTAATTTCGTAAACTAAGTATTCGAGCTTATAAAAAAGGAACTAAATCATTAATATAGAAAGAATAATGTAAATTTTGTGTATATAATTTATCTCTCGCTCAATAACAATTTTGGATACTTTAAAAATGAATTAAAATATATTAATAAGTTGATTCTTTATATAAAATATACATAAAAAATTTTTAATTATAAAATTTATGTAATTATGAACAGAGATTCTACACTATGATTAAAGGATTTAAGCATTTTAATTGATTATTTTTACTGTAGTAAGTAATTCGATTTATATAAATTTGATTTTGAAAAAGAAATTCAGTTTCCGTATTGGATTCTACTGTTGGAGAGTTCATGTTCTATTTTTGAGATTTTCCCGTGTGATGGGTGTTTGGATCCTTCTTAAAAGAGTATGAGGGTTTTGCGTTTAATTACTACGACCAAATGGTCTACAAAATACGCACTTTCAATCAATTTTGTTTTCTAAGTGTTAAGATTTCTTTTTTCATTCTTAGCTGATTTCATCTGTTATGAATTAAGATAAATGTGGCAGAGACATGAAAATTGTTTCTAAATATAAAAGAGAAGGAAATTGGATGGCTGAATTTTTAAGGTAAGCTAGATAAAAGGAACCGCCTAGTGCGGACGTGTATTGCTTTATTTTTGTGAAGTCAAGTAAGTCTACAATGTATAACGTGGCAGCCTTTGCTTGAGTTGTCATATTTGACTCATTATAAATTACTGACTTCAATATAAAAATATTCAATAAAAAAATAAGGAAAAGTAATAGAATGTAAAAATAGTTATTTTAAAAGCCTCTTATTTGCAATAAAAGTAGCCGCTTGAATTTCAATCAACCTTACAGTATGAGCTCCATACTAGAGCGATTTTTGTGGGTTCAATAACGCTAACGATAAATTTAGAAATTTACGAAAAGAAGCCAAAAAGTTAGCAGTAAATCACTACTTTTTCAATAATAGAATTCATTGCCTCCAAAAAAATCGAATATTACACATCTAGACAACGGAGACTATTAGTGCAACGTGTAATGGAGAATATTAGGGTCTCCTTGCAAAGTCAAGCTTTTACGGCCGTGGTAGCCTAGTGGTCAAAAAAATCAGTTGGAGTGGTAGTTAGGAGAGTTGTGGTTCCAGTTCTGGTGTCGTCCTCGTCCTTTGACGATGGTTCAAAATTATGAGGTCCGTTGCCAAAAGCTCTTATGTAGTTGAATAATGCAACTTGTGAAAATTCACTCAGACACGCAAAATCAAGTTTTCAGACCGAAGCCGTACTTGGTGTTAGTCAAACCTTGGGTCCCTTAAAACAGTGCTTCCCAACATTTTTATCCCTGCGGAAATGTCAACATTTAATAATTTTACAGCGGCCCTCTGAAAACGGGAGAGGGGCATTAATTTTTGCATTTTTAATTGTTTTGAGACTTTATAATTTTAATTTTAACTATTTTTGTTTTATTTAAAAATGTTTTCAGAATAAAATAGAGTTACACTAAAAAAGTGAATGTAAAGCTATTTAACATGGTGTAAAGGTTACACCATTGTGTTTAGACTAAGTGGCTACTTTTATCTGTCTTTCTAATGTCAAGCAACATTTTCCTGTTTTTCCTAACTACTTACCATATAGCTTTATTTCATTTACACCGTGTAGAACAGCTGATGCATATTAAATTTGTCAAGGCTCGAAATTTTCATACTGTGGGAGCTTT
Source organism: Trichonephila clavata (assembly GCA_019973975.1). NCBI lineage: Eukaryota > Metazoa > Arthropoda > Arachnida > Araneae > Nephilidae > Trichonephila > Trichonephila clavata. The sequence continues at coordinate 264,402 of BMAO01038123.1, forward strand.
AAGAGTTAATAACCACAAATTCTGATCTCATCTTCATCATTTGATTGAGGTTTGAAATTATGACATCTCTTGCCGTTAGCCGTCGTGTTGCTTCTTGGTGTGACATTAACAAAAAACAATAATGAAGACTGAAAGTAAGATTCATATCTACAGAAGAAATGGAACATTTTTCGTCATTTTCGAAACAGTTGCCTACATTCACTAGAACAGTGGTCTCCAACCATATTCTGGAAAAATTTGTGATGGTCCGTAGAAAATTGGGACAATCATACTAAAAAATATGTTATACTTAAATAAAGTTAATTTTTAATAAATTCTATAACTTTGTTACTCTTAACTGGTGTATTAAAGATTAATAAAGTAAAAGTTTTCTGATTGTTGTTATAAAATTGTATTTAACTTTCTCTCTAAATTCATGTTTTTGTGTCGCATGGTATAAAACTATACATTTAGTGGTCCATGAAATTTTAAAGTTTGGCGACTAGGATTGGCTTAGTCCTATAACCCTGCAAAATGCTACCCTCCTCCCTTTTGCTTTTCTCCCCTCCTCGAGAGCAGTCGCTTTCTTCTTAACAGCATGTGTATTGTGAACAGAAACTTAATATATTTTTAAATAGGGAGTGTATGTGTGTGTTAAATATTTGCGATTTAGTAAGCTTATTTATATTCAAATATTGAGTATTTTATTTCATAGTGAAATACGGTTTCTTCAATTTGTTTTTTTAATTCATAACTGGAAATTTTTATCGCAAATTTTTTTATAAATAAAAATGGGACGCAATAAAAAAATTCCTGACCGATGGCTTGATTATCATCCCATGAAAGAAGCGTTATATGATGCTCGAATTGTACCAATTAAATGTCCTTTACCAATTAGTCGTTTTCAAAATGAAGCCATGTATCAATATCGTTGGACTCCTGCCGACGTAATGCATAAAATTCCGAATTTAGGGTTAGTTATTGATATCACTAATAAACAGCCAGCTTATTATGATCCTAATGAGTTCATTCATAATGGGATAGATTTTGTTAAAATTCGATGTGTTGGCCACAATGTACCAGATGATAGTGTGTTTTTTAGATTGTGTGATGTTATCAATACTTTTTTAATGCGTAATAGCGGAAATGATCGTATTATTGCATTGCATTGTACCCATGGAATCAACCGGACTGGTTATTTGATATGCAGATATCTTATTGAGCATTTACGTTATTCTCCGCAAGAAGCTATCCATACTTTTTCCTTAAAAAGAGGATATCCGATTGAAAGAGAAAATTATATAGAAGATTTATATAAGATTTACATACCTGTTGCAGTTTATTAAAGTGAGCTGAAAATGTGACTTTTGTTAAGGTGATACTAAATCTTAAATTTGTACTTGACAGAACGAAATTCTTGTAATCAATAAAGTTTTTTTTTAAAAAAAAAGTGTATTTTTTGTATCTAAAGCAAGTTAAGAAGTTATTTATTTTCAACTTCTATTGTGTATAGAAAAATATGTTACAAATCTTTACTTTCAATATTCATAAATTTATATTTTTGAAAATGAAATGCTTTTATTTTCATTATTCTTACTGTTCAAATTTTTTAATGTGTCTAATCAGCTTTGTGTGCCAAAGCTCTACTGATATTTGACAGTTTTTGTTTAGTTTCTGAATTTCTGTTGTCCAATTTTACTACATGTATTCAAATAAGTTACTGTCATATTTTTGAATAGTTTATATTAACTCCATTTAATTCATGTAAGATAAAACAACTGAAAAGTAATTAAAATGTAAACAAATGTTTTATTTTGATTCTTTTTTTGCTTCTATTTTATATTTGAATCAATAGGATTAATTTTTGAAACATAATGGTTGGAATTTCTTACAGACATTAAACATGTATGTTTATTATACAACATGTTCTGTCATAAAAGTATGTAACTTTCACTGGATGTTATTTCTTAAAACGAGTTTTCATAGGACTGTTAATGTTCCTTATAAATTATAAGCTTTAATTTCTGAAATTGAGACAGAGAACTGTACTTATGTATTATCACAACTTTTTGGTGACATTATGTTAAACAAAGCACATGGTTTCCAATTCAGCAGTGTTCGTAGGAAATCCAAGTTGCCAATTTGGCGAGTTATTAATAGCGTTGACAATTGTTGCAATAATACATAAGTACCCATAAAATTTATATTATTCATTCTTTGTAAATTTCTATGTGAGTGGTTTGAAATTTGAAACTTTCAAGTCAGGTATCATAAACTTTCATATTTATTTTAAGATATGTCTCCTCCTTCAAGTTAATATTTTTTAAGCCACATATGTTTGGTACCATGGATTTAATTCTTTCAAATACCTTTGGGTTGAATAATAAGAGGGTACTGTCTGCAGTGATATGCCTGGACCTCAAAAGCATCATGTTGTAGTTTTAGTAATACTATTTAGACAAATTAAATAAATTTTTTTTAATTTACAAATTAGAATCTAATGATATATTTATTCGGTACTTACATATTATCACAACCATGTTGGTGACATTACAGGAAACGAAGCACATGGTTGCTAATTCAGTACATATGAAATCGGGGTTGCCAACTTGTCAAGTTATCTTGAACATTGGCATTGTTGTTAGAATATGTAAGTGCTACTTAAAAATAAACTTGTAAAAGAATAATACATACTAATACCTTTAAATGACATTTTTTTCAATTAACTTTGGGAAATAAAAGTTTTTTAACTTGATGTAGATTATACAAGTATCCAAGTTATTACTATAAAGGCACAAAAAAAAATGCATACATTGAAGATGTCTTCAATATTTTTCTTAATTCTAATTTTAAAAAAATATTTATGGACACATTTAGAGACAGGTGAAAATTGTTGACCTTGAAGATGGTTTTGATTTTGGACCAGAAGACCTCTGCCTTTGAAAAATGGGCTGAAAGGAAAGTGTCCCTTGGGCTAGTTATTAGGACACTTTTACTCCTGCTATTGATAGTTGCAACTTGCCAATGTTATTACACATTTCCCTCCAAAAGAGAAAAGTTTTTTGTTTTTTTTTGCTGTCAAAGAATTTACTGCCCAACATTTAGAGAGGTTATTTTTCCGATATGCATCTGCTGTTGTACTGAGCTTAATTTGGAATGAGTGAATATTAATGTTGCACTGTTCAGCTACACAAGGGCTTTAGGCAATGGACCTCGTAATTTTGAATCATGGTCAAGTGACGAGGATGACACCTGAGCTGGCACCCCCTCTCCTAACTACCACACCAACGGGAGGACGTTTGAGCTCTCAGCAGATTTAACATGCATCGCTTCCTTACACAGCAGGTCTTTAGTGGTACTGGGCTTAAACTCATGACATACCCAAGCCACGATCCAATACTTTGACCACTAGGCTTCCATGGCCCGCTTCATTCGGAAAGTTTTTCAGTTGATGTCACTATCAGTCTATTTGAAAGTACCAATCTCAAGGGACTACACTCATATTACTGCCATCTCAATTAAATTTCTAAAATCACATGCTATATAATTAGCTAAAATAGTTGTATTACTAGTTGCAATTTAAGTGCATGAGTCTTAAGACTCTCAGTAAGGGGTGTATTTATTAGTGTTAGTCTGTGTTGCCCTCTACTATTAAATTTCTACCCTTAAAGCAAAGCTATTGGTGAACTTAGCAGCTAATTTTGTGATAAAATTCAATATGCCTCCTGCAAAATAGGAGTTACATTTTTTGTAAATTACAGCTGAAATAATAATTTCACTTATTGGTCTCTAGATATTTCTATTGAGAATGAAAATAACACTTGCAATCACAAACAAGTGAACTAGTCAGAAGTACTATAAGAAATTTTTTGATTTGTTAGATCAAACTATTTTGAACTCTTATCTTATTTACAAAAAACAAGGAGGCAAAAAATGATATTTGCTGGTCCGTTTATCTTTAGTAGATGAACTTATTGAAAAGTATTCTGTACCAGAAACCACTGCAAAAAGAGACCGGCCAAGCTTGGAGAATAACCCCAACCCTTTGATTGAAAGACATTTTATTAGACAGATACCTCCAACTGATAAGAAGCGGAAACCATCACGAGAATGCACAGTTTGTTGCTGCAAAAGAAATGAAAACAATCTCGGTACTACTGTCCAGATTATGATGTTGGCCTTTGCATCTAATGCTTTGAAATTTATCACACAAGTAAAAATTACAAATGTTTATTTTCTGCAAAAGTGTAATAAAATTTTCATTTAATGTTTAAAACACATGTTTTTAAAAAAATTCCTCTGTTGGAAAACCAACATTCAGTGAATATAACCCTAAATGCTTGCTTTACTTAAGAAATTAAATTTCGTCTTCCAAGCTAAAAATTAATCCAAAAATTAAAACATATATATATTGAACATGTACTTAGTTTTATTTAATTTTCTTGAATAAAAAATAGGCACTTTTAGGATCGTTTTCTTCAAAACTATCCAATTGTTAATGGGTTAAAAAGAGATACCAGCTTCCGGGGAATGTATTAGGTCAGCAATGGTAAAACACCAATCTGCAGCCCATTAGAAATAAAATACTTTTTGCACGTAGCAGATATTGGTTTGACAACAATAATTTGTAAATACTCTAATAGTAAAATAAGTTTAGGGGAATCTCAAAGATTAAATTTAATTAGTTACGAAACATTATTTGAAAAGACAAAATTATAAGGATAATGCCCAGATTGATTTTCTATTTTATGTCACATAGAACCTTGAGATTTAGCTATATGAATGTACAGTAACCTCAGTTTTGCACAATGGTCTGTGAGTTCGTTAATATTTAACAATATTAAATTTGTAGCAAATTTTACCTAAACTATAAAAAAAACATCTTTTGATTAGATTTATGACCATGAATGTAAATCTTATTTTGTATTCTGTTGAATGTCATTAATAATTTCCAATAAATTATAAAATTACAATAGTTACTATTGTGTGTGTTATCTTTAGAAATTTATATATGAGCATATAGATTCTCTTCCATCTGAATAACCTTCAAAGGACAATTATTTTATATAAATAAACTTTATTAAATTCGTAACTTTAAATCATACAATGGTCATTCAGCCTGTTTCATAGCTTGTGTAGCAGCTATACTTGGATTATTCACAGTTTCTCCTAGAGATTCAAGCAGTTCTTTTCTATAATCGTCAAAGTCTCCATCAATTTCATCAATATTTTGGTGTTCTATAATCCATAACTGACAGTTTGTCTCTCTTATTAGACGTTCATCGTGAGTAACTATTACAACACCTAAAAAATAAAAATGCAATATTTTAATCATCAAATTACTGAAAATGTGAATGTAACTTTATATGATATTTCTTAGATATACAAAGTTTTTTAATGAGGATTTTATTTAAAAAAATTAATAATTCCTGTTTTTTTTTTCATTATTAATACATAAAATTAAATTCTTAAAATTTTCTATTTAACTATTCCATCAAATTATTAGTCATATATACACACAAGGACTAATTTCTCAGATTACAGATGCTAAAACAAAAAATTTTTAAAAATTCTACAGAAATATGTTGTCAAATATTATTTAAACAAATGTTTCTTACAATTAAAAATAGCATCATGCAACTATTTTTTCATAGACAGTTATAATTAATAACAGTAGATAAGTTCTTACAAAATGCAATGTAGTATGAAATCCTGTTATACAAGACTATCAGCCAACATAAAATAGAGGAATGAATTAAGAAAGCTTTGAAAACTATATTTTTTTAATTCAACAATTTTTACAAATTTTTTAAAATGTATGATACAAACACTGTCTGAAATCATTTCTTCGTTAGGATTTTTGTTTCCTCTGTCTTCGTTAAAGTATGTGTGATTTTAGAATTTGTGTGCTGGCCCTTACAAGTTTGCAGTAAATCTCATTGCACGGAGATGGGCAATTTTTCAGCATAAAAATTTTCAGTGAAGAAAAATTATTCAAGATTTTTTTACTACAGTAAGTCCTTTCCATAAGTATTCTCAAGATTTTTTATCTTAGCTGTCTGTCCTCTTCAGAATTGATTTGAAGGACAACTTCAGAAGTTATTCCCTCTGCTTCACCAATTTCTTTTTTTTTTTTGGAAATACATTTTGAACAACCCCAATAGTTTTATCCAGCAAAACCTACACCTCTGATCAATTAAGCATATTAAAATATAATCCCATTGAACAAGATTCAAACAAGTTTTCTCCAGACATTAACCATATCTTCTTCCAATGTGTTTAGAATGGATTATTTTTTTAAAATTATTTTACAAAAGCAATATGCTTTCAATAAGTATTAATTGAAAACTCCTTCCAAGATTTCATTACATAGATTATGTGCCTAAAAACTATTGAAATGATAGTCTTAGAACATTTTAAAGGCATAAATAATATCTTGACCTAAAAGTGTGAGCAACCAAGTAGTATTTGGCAATAAAAACTACTGCAACACTATATTTATTTATTTGCTTTCAATTTTTTTTTCTAAAATAAAACCAAATTTTGCTATGTTACATGAGAAATACCAATATTGAGAAATTAGATTTCAAGGTTTCATAATGTCTTTCCAGTCTGTTACCTTAAAAATAAAAAGTATGTATTATTTAATATTTAAACATTTGAATTTTGGGAACTTGTGTACATACATTTTTAAAATACAAGATTAAAAAAAAAATCTTAAAAATTTAATCCATAGAATGATGAAAAAAATCAGGTGCATTTATACAGAATTTATATTTTAAAATATTAATTCACCTCCTTCAAATGCAGAAATAGCTTCAGCCAATGCATCAATTGATTCAATATCCAAGTTGTTTGTAGGTTCATCCTAAAAGTATAATATAATATAAATAAATAAATTACTTCATCATAAATAAATAAATTACTTTGCCTTCTACCACTCTATTGTAAATCCATTTAAAAGTAGTTTTTATATTTTTTTAAAAAATGAAATGCAGATTAATATTAACAAATTGAGAAATATATTTAAATTTCTGATATAATGAATTTTTTTAAAGAAATGAAATATTATGAATCGTATACTGGCGGACAATAAAATACATTTTATGTAACAAAACATACCGTCTTCAAATTAAGTAGAATAATAATTCAAATCTTAATAAAAAGGAGAAAAATTAGTATATGTGGTTAAGAACATAAGTAATGTTATTAACAAACAAAATAATTATTGATAATAATATTACATGCATTAATTAATATATTTTGTCTGTCTGAAAATTCATAACTTCATTTTACTATCACAAAACCAATTCTTAACCTCCAAACTAAATAATTAAAAAAAAATTACTTTTAAAAAGTTATTTACTATTATATAATTAACATTGTTAACATAATAAGAGTATAAAATACAGACAGTATGTGATAATGAAAAAAATATCTGTATTATCAATATAAAATTATGCATTGATAAAACAGATATATCTGAAAATGAGGGATTTTATTTTTAAATATATGAATTTAATAAAAATAAACTTAAGAATTCAAAAAAACCCACAAAAATATATTATAATTATTTACATATTTTAATTTAATAGAATTTATCAAGGAAAAAATTCAATGAAATCAAAATTAAAAAAGATCTACTCTGATGCATGAGTAAACTTTCCAGTTGTAAAAAAGTAATATTAATAAAATAAACCAAGATTCTGCAAAATGTTTAATATGCTAGTATCAGTTTTTTCAATTACATGAATATATATTATATGAATGCAATTAAATACATTCTGAAATTTGTGTTTTCACATTTTCATTACATTAAAATAATTAGTTTAAAAACCATCATCTCCTATTTATTCTTGTTTACAAATTAGGGTTTGCAATCCCGTGTCATATTTTCAACCCTGAGATTGCATTATCCAAATCCCGGGATTAGGATTGCACTATTTATTAAAAATACTTACATATTACCATAGTTGAAATTGCATAATAAAACTCAAAATATAAGTAAAAGTTGATTTAATATTATTTTAATGAAACAAAAAAATTAATTCATCGTAAAAAACAAATAAAAATAGTACATAATGAAATTTTTTTTAAAAAAAAGCATTTCTTCATTCCATGTGTTTCTGTAAATAAGCTTATAAAAACACAGCTCCTCCAGTGTTTCATCATTGGAAAGGCTTCTTATTTTTGTTGCAAATTGTCCTGCCATAGAAAATGCACGTTCGAAATCTGTAATAGTAGGTATTACCGTCATTAAACAGGAGTATGTTCTTTTCAGGCAGTCTCCACGTCTCCCACTATTTTCAAAAATGAGACATTTCTTTTTGAATTTTTGATGACAGTGTCTCAAATCTAATAGACTGCCTTGGTGCATATTACTCTTTGATAAATTTATTTAGTTCTCCTGCTACACTTAATGGTTTCTGTACATAGATCCAGTTATTGAATCAGAATGTGAATCAGTTTTAAGTGTTACCTCATTTGAAATTGAAGATCCAGTTGCTGGAACTGTTAGTAATGCAATGGGATTTGAAGTGTCTTAAGTCTTCCAAGAAGGTCTGCTATTAATTAACGCCATTTAATTGAAGAAGGAACTGTGATAAAATCTATTCTTGTGATGTTGCTTATATTATGTAAGCATTGCAAAGAGCCACTTTGCAATGCTTTCTCTTTGCCGTCTTTACGACATTCTCCAATACTGTGCATATATATATATTTTTTTTACATATAGCACTTATAATTGTGCAAGAAAATTCTATGTAGCTACATATTTCATAAGCAAAATATAAATTTTAAAAAAATTAAATTCTTAAAAAATTTTTATGAGAAAAAAATTTTTAAATATAATTTAGACAAAAATTAAATCCCAAAATTAGTTATTTTAATCCCAGGATTTCCGGATTAGAAAAAATACCGGGATCCATGGGTTTTGAAGTTCCAGGATCCCGGGTTTTCGTACTTCCGGGATCCCAAGGCTGAAAACCCTACTAGATATCTTCCAAAAATTCTAAACGCCTCTGTCCAAGTTAGCTGAGACCGCACATCCTGAGGGTGGGAGAAATGTCCATTTTCTGACCCCACTCGCGATGGGGAGAAAGTTACAGATGAAAATAAGAGATAACATGTGAAATTACACGGTTTAACATACACACACCCCTCGAGCCATTCAAGGTTCAACACGTATGAAAACTAAAATTAACCGTATGCAGTACGAAAAAAGTAAATAAGATACATTAAATGTAACACCAAATTCACAATACTTCGAAAAAAATTTTAAAATATAAATTCAGACAAAAATTAAATCCCGGGATAAGTTATTTTAATCCCGGGATTTGAAAAAACCACCGGGATCCTGGGGCTGCAAACCCTATTACAAATACAAAAAGATTTGGCATATACAATTACCCTTTCTTAAAACTCTGAGATAAAAATGAAAAATATAAAGTTCAAGTTTCACAAACAATATGCAATACAAAAAATATATTTAAAAAAAATAAACAGAATCACTAAGCATATATCATGAAAAAAGATAACAAATTAATGATTTACATTTCTTAAAATGAAGATTTCCAGTTGTAAAATAACAACTGCAATAACATATTGAAAATATTAATGATTAAATTTCATTGTGTATTACATACCAATATTAAGACATCAGGAGCACGAAGTGCCAATTCTGCAAGAGCAACTCTAGCTTTTTGTCCACCAGAAAGATCTCTATTTTTTATAGTATGAGCATGGCTTACTAACCCATAACTTCCCAACTGTTTACGGGCATCTTGATAGTTGAGATTGAATAACCTCTACAAAATTAAAATAAGTTACATAAATAAAGAAAAAATTACATTTAGTATATTTTTAACAAATGTAACAAAAAAGAAGGAAAAGCTGAGAAAAATAATTTGCTAATGTTACATTAAAGAATTTTTGAAAATAGACATTACTTGAAGATATTCCACAGGAGATTCATCTAAATTCAGCTGTTCACCAGAATGCTGATCAAACTTTCCAATTCTCTAAAAACAAAATGTTTGTGAATAAATTAATTTTAAGTAATGAAGTCAGGTAAAACTACCAGAAATTAAAAAAATTGACAAAAAAAACAAATTAGTATTTTTAAATTTTTAAAAATTATAACTTACAATGCGATGATTTTGTCTTTGTTCTCCTTGGGTCTGCAATTTAATAAAAGAATGTTATCTTAAATAGATAAAAATAATGGTATAATTAATCAAAAGCTAACAACATACATTGAAAAAAAACTAAACAAAATGAAGTAATAATAAAACCAAACAATTACACTGAATGTGAAATTATTAACTATATTTAAATGTAAAATTATTAACTAAAATAAATTTACAATATTAATAAAAAAAAACTTTTATATCTAAAATAGAATATAATTTCCTTTCTTGAAAACAGAAAATTTTGAACCTGTTTTAAGAGAAAATATATTTATTTGGGGGGGAGGGGGGATAACATTCATATTATTCAATACATTTATTTTACAAGAAATCCAATATTTCACTCATACAGACAGAACCTATTAACATAACGAGAGGTAACTAGGGTCCATGGTTACCTAACTGCAAATTAAATAAAAACAGAAAAAGATAAATCACTCCAAACATTTCCATAAATTAGCCAAATACAAAGTAATAGGTATAAAACCTATTTTGCCTTCTCCATCCCTCCTACTCATTCTCTTTTAGTTTTAACCTTTCCTAACAACTCTCTGCTATGACTCAAAGATTTAAAAGCACACACATATTTTTTCCTTCTTAAATCTTTAATTAAAATATCCTTTGTTTATAAAAAAAAAAAATATTTTTTTTTGTTAATATTCAAAAATATTTTGAACTTTCAATATGCAAAAGCACAACTGATAACGCTAGTTTACTTTTTAATTCTACAAGGCAATTATCAAGTAGAAGCTGCTGCTCAGTTTGCCTTAAATAATACTCTTTTTTTTTTTTACTGATATAAATACTTATTATTGCTTATTTAACAATAGAAAAGCTTCATCAAACAAAAACACAGTTTTTTTAAAGAAAATTTAGCAGATTCAGATTTGAAAACATAAGTAACACATATCCTTTTTTTCCCTCTTTCACTCATATAATATTTTATAAAGGGCGACTTAAAGAAGATGAGAGAAACTGTAACAGGTGATAGTACAAAGCAATACAAGCAATCTCCATCCAAGTATGCTAAGTCTAAAATGAGAAACGATTCACAAAACACTAGGGAATTTAGAAATAGTCACTACACAAACACTAAAACAGCATTCCTGTTGTAATTAATCAGAATAAAAAGAACACCTTGAATGTACACGTAATTTATGGAAGAAGAAACAGTAAGGAAATCTGTATGAAACAATGAATGTATATTAACACTAGAACGTCCATTGGTGTTGATTGGACACCAGAGCCTGTTTAGTTTGTTCTCCTTTCCACATTTTTGTAGGGAATTTGAAAAATTTTGTGACTTTAAATCATTTTCCATGGTGACTACACAAAAAAAGTTTTGTGGTTATAGGTTAATTAGGAAATATTTTACAGCTAAATATACATAAAATGTCTGCTGGTGTTGTTTCGACACTAAGGCAATTTATCATTATAAATAGCTGTCATTCAACAAAATACAGTTCACTAAGTAATAATTATTAGTAAAACAAACTTCCCAAAGTACCATTGCAAATTTATTTGACCTTGAATGCAGTGTTATTGGGATCACAGTGGAAATGAATTAATTATACTAAAATTGTTGTGTCTAAGTATTTTGTTACATAGATTTTGCTTATCTGATTGTAAAAAAAATTTCATTCAATTTTCGAACCTTGTGCAGAACAGACACCCTGAGACGATTGCTCATACAAAAAGTCTGCCCTGATGAAATTTATAATTTGTCATGAGAGCTTTTCGAGAATGAATTGGATGGTGATTAGCTATCTTTTTCTAATTTAGAATTTGATGAAGACACAAGATTGCATGAAAATAAAAAAAGAAGATCTGTACTGCACTTAAATTATCAGTGTATCAAGGAAAGAAGCAAAAAAAATGTTGTGATGAGCACACTTCATTCAAGAATTGCAATAGACAACACAGAAAAGAAAAGACAAGAAACTGTTAGTTTCTACAATGAATCCAAATGTGGTGTAGATATCGTAAATCAAATATCAAGAAAATATATTCCATAAAAACAGGATAAAGAAGATACCCTGTACATACATTTTACACTACTTTGGACCTTGCAGCAGTTAACTCTTGGATTATTTATTGCTCAGTATTGGGTAAATTTCAAGAAAAAAGACTACATACAAAACTTAGCTAAAGAATTACATTTAAATAACGTAAGGGCAAGAAATTTGAAAAATTTAGGTACATGCTGAATTTAAAGGAATTATAAATTTGCTAAAATGAAAAAGTGAAATGGAAATACAACAAAAAAATGCGTCTCCTGCATGAAAATAGTGTGTGGAAAATGTACAAGAAAAATTGAATATCACTGTATCCATTGCAATGAGGTATGTACAAAACATTATGCATAACAACGATAAATAATGATTAAAAACTTGCATTCTTACTAAAATTACAATTTTACTTATTTTACTAATATTTATGAATATTCTTGTTTTATTTCAATTCATAAGATTAAGTAATTTTGTTACAGTTTTTTGTGATATAAAGGGTCATAATATATGAAAATTACAAGAAAGAATATTAAAACGTCTTAAAACTAAACCCTTCTGAACAATAATCCTGCAATAATTTATATCATAAAAATAAAAATAAAGTTTCTTGTATTGAAAATTAATACTCCAAACTATTAATACTGCCAAATCTCATTTATTTCACAAATTAACATGCCAACTAGAGTCCAAGACTCACCTAGTTATAAACAATTTTTTCATGGAATACTGTTAATTAAACAAAATAGAACAAGCACTTCCTTGTTGCCACAGCGTACAAAATAATATACTTTTTCAATATCGTTCAGTTCACAGTGACAAAAAATTAAACAATGATAAATAAATTCACGTAAACAAAATAATAAATTTAAATAATTGTTTTGCTTTTAACCTAATAAACTGAAATTTATAAAGTGGATCTCACATCCTCCCACCTTGAGATGTGGAAGTCCCACAGCTCAACAACTATATTAGAGATCCAGCCTTTCGGGAATTTTAACAGTCCGTCCTAGTCTTGTCTTGTTTTGAACAACTGCGTAGTCGATGGAGTTGTCGTCAGAACACTTAGGCATAGCATTCTTCATAGAGGCGATTTTTGTAGATAATGCATTTTTGTCAGGTGGAAAAGACGAATCATTAGAAGAGATCTCTAAAGGGAAGACGTGCTGAATTGGACGCAGAATTTCTCCGCGAGATGTTTTAAGTTTAATGAGTTGACACACACCATCTTTCCCTGGCAGAATTTCTGTCACTTTCCCCAGTGGCCAGTCGATTCGATTGGCGCTGTCACTCTTTATGAGAACAATGTCCCCAGGAGTTATCATCGAAGTTCTAGTCTTTTCCGGCCTCCTTATCAAAGATCCAAGATATTCTGAACTGAACCTCTTTCGAATGTCCTTCTGCAAAGTTAACCTGTATTTGACACGATGGTTGAGACTTTTATGATCTGCCGCATCACAGTCTGGAACAACAGAGTTTTCGATATCCTGAAGAAACATCGCAGGGGTAAGTGGAACAAATTCTGAGTCACATTCGTCGATGTAAGTCAAAGGCCGTGAGTTGATTACAGATTCACAATCACAAATAACTGTAGTCAACTCCCCAAATGCCAAACTTGCTCTTCCAAGTATTCTTCTCAAAAGACTTTTAAGAATACCAATTAGTCTCTCCCACCATCCACCCCACCATGGTGAAGAAGGGGGATTAAATTTCCACTTAATTGGACAAAGAGCATTGTCGCTACAAATGCGGCCCCAATCTAAACTTCTAAGCAAATTGGAAGCTCCGACAAAACTAGTGCCATTATCACAGTACATGGTTTCACATCGGCCTCTCCGAGCTATAAATCGCCGTAGAGCTAGCAAAAGGCTTTCGGTCGATAGCGATGAAACAAGCTCTAAGTTGACAGCTCTATATACGGCACATGTAAAAATGCATACCCACGCTTTCTTTCCATCTTTTAAAAATAAAGGTCCCGCCAGGTCAATTCCACAGATCTCGAACGTTTGTCTGTCGTATTCCATCTTCAGGCAAATGAGCAGATACAACATCACAATATTTAAAAGAAAATCTTTTGCAAATGACACATTTTGAGATAACAAAACGCACTGTTTTTCTTCCACTCAAAATCCAAAAATGTTTTCTCTCAAAATATTAAGCAAAATTTGAGTTCCAGCATGATTATTTTTGATATGGTGAGAAAATATTAGTCTTTCGACAACTTTATGATTGGACGGGAGAACAGCTGGTTCCCTAAAATCTTCTGTATCCTGATGGAAAATTATTTTCGTCTTGAGCCGTATTATTCCATCGGCATCCTTATACGCACTCAAAGTTTTTAGTTTTGCATCATGCTTGTTCACAAAAGATTCTGACTGGACCAATTTTATCACTTGTTTCTCTGCTGCTCTGTATTCTTCAGCATCCAAACTTCCCTTTTTCCTTAGCTGAACATCGCATCTGCAGCTCTTTACAAATCTCAAAATCCATCCCACTAACTTCACAATGCTTTCCTATTTTGAAAAGTGCTGATAAAACCAGCCTGCAGAGGAATCTTGATTTACAGACACCAAAGCTAATATTGAGCTTTTCCTTTTCCCTTTTAGTGTATCTCATCTTCATCAAACTCATATTCATTGCATGGTCTTTCGTCTTCAAATAAAGTAAGCCATTTTGGCCCCTCCCACCATCTAGTTTTCACTAAAATACTTGCTTTGCATCCTGGGGAGGGTAAATCAGCTGGATTTTCAAATCCAGAAATATGACGCTAAGAAAAAGCTTGGCTAATATTCAGTATTTCTTGGACTCTGTTATTCACGAAAATAGACCAATTTTCATCTTTAATGATCCAGGTAAGAACGGTAGTGGAATCACTCCAATAAAAACATCCAATATCCGTCCATCCAAGAGCATCCAACACAGATTTCGTTAATCTTGCTCCCACCAATGCAGCAAGAAGCTCTAATCTTGGAATTGTAGCAACTTTCAGGGGAGATATTCATGATCTTGAGGCTAAAAAATGCACCTTTCCACATTCTCCCTCTTGTACAAGATACGTAACAGCGGCATATGCATCTCTACTTGCGTCACAAAAGGTATGAATGGAGAAGTTCTTCATATTTTCTGGATTAACGTTGATCCAGCGAGGAACGGTAACATTTTCCAATACTTTTAGTTCCCTAAACCATTGTAAAAATTCTTGTCGAAGGGATCCCGTGATTTCTTTGTCCCATTCCAACGATAATTTCCAGGTTTTTTGGGACAAAGCATTACAGGAGATACAAATCCAAATGGATCAAACACTTTGTGAGTAACCGATAATATTGTACGTTTAGTAATGTTGTCGACATTTACTTCTTTCAACCAGCCGATATTTAGCGAAAAACAGTCTTCAATTTTATTCCATTGAAGGCCTAACAGATCTGTTTTGAAGGATCTTCCATCCTCTGTTAGTGAAGATTCCCAATCCCGCAGAATGAAGCCACCTTTTTTTAATAACTCATTAGAAACATTTATCACTCGCTGCAAATCTAATTCACTGTGGACGCTGGTTACAAGATTGTCCACATAAAAACTCTTCAAAAGACAACTAGTTACAAAAGGATCAACGTCAGTATTTTGTTCAAGATGATACTTCAATACAGCTCCTAGTAGAAAAGGACTGCTGCGAACGCCAAAAACTACTCTGGTATGCCGAAAAAACCTGTAGTCTTTGCAAGCCTTATTTGTCCACCATAGAAATCTCAAGAAGTCCCTGTCTTCTCTACAGAGGCTAATTAGCAAAAAGGCTTTCTTTATGTCTGCGATTACACCAATCTTCTTTTCTCGAAAATGCAGCAAAATATCAGGAATGAGCTCAATCAAGTTTGGACCACTATGTAAGGAGTCATTTAGTGATGGGTGTCCTTTGATTCGAGCAGATGCATCAAAAACCGGGCGAATAGGAGTTGTCTTACTAACTTTGATAACAGGTCTGTGAGGTAGATAATTGGCAGGCAAATCTTTATCTTCAATTGGTATTTCTTCGATAATTCCTTCACGCAGCCATTCGGAAAATATGCCCTCATAACTATTGTACAAATTTTCCTGAAATAACTTCTTGGTTGTGGTGTCTAACCTTCTTTTAGCTTGCTCAAAATTATCAGGTAAAGGCACACAGTTATCTAATCAAGGCAAATGAACTTCATAGTGATTATCTTCATTGTATCTAACAGTTTGAAGAAAATTTTCAGTAGTCAAATCATCTTGCTCTTTTTCAGACAGCTTTTCAATAGGATCCTTGATTCCAATAGAATCCAGTTTCCAGAAGTCCGAAATGTCAAACTCTTTAGTGAAAAGTGATGTCACTAACATGGCATTGCTTGTAGTAACTTTACTATCAGGAACTTTCCTTAACAAAGTCCACCCAAGCAGAGTCTCAATGGCTACTAATCCGCATGGTAAGACCCTACGCTGACCGATTAAAATCTTTCCAAAAAGATCAGCTCTTATAAGTACTTGTACAGGTTGTGGCTTTTCTCCAACATTACTTAATGTTATATCCCTTTCTTTAAGCTCTTTTAACCAAGGCCCGGAGTTCACAGGTGATACATCATTACAAATAGCTAGCTACCTGATCCAAAGCTTCAAAGTTGCATGCAAAACTGTTCTTAATATTTTTCAACCTAATTAACATGTATGTACAAATTATTTCGATTTAATCCCACCAAACAGTGAATGTACCAGAGTTTCTTTCTTTACAGGAACGTATCCCATTTCTTCGGCAAGACTCTTTACAATATAAGACTTTTGTGAGCCGGTGTCCAGAACAATTCGCATGATTTTTTTCTTTTTTATCTGATATGAGCTTACACTTTAGAGTCTGTAAAAACACTTTAGGACCCACACTCAGGTTCGACATGTTGACCTCGTTGAAAACTTCAGCTTCTTCCATCTTCTTGAAATCATTTTTTCTTGACTCGTTTGTTTCGCACATCAAGGGAACATGTTTCTTCCCGCAAATCACACATCTAAAAAATGAACGACATTTTCGGACGAGGTGAACGGGAGCCAGACAGGCAAAACAACAATTTTTTTCCCTCAAAATCCTTTGTTTTTTCATCTAAACTCATTTTTTGTGCAGAAAAACAGTCTGCACTGGGATGAGTTTTCTCGCAAAACACACATGACTTTTTGGTTTCATGAGTATGTGGATTGGTAAAAAGACCGGAGGCGGTGAGTGTTTTATTTTGTTTTACTCTTGGTTCAAATTTCTTATTTCTAAACCCAATATTGTCTTTCTTTTTGTTTAAACCGAAACCTTGCATCGCCAAATAAATCCTTTCTTCTGATTCTACTTCAGATTTTAAGAAATTTAGTAAGCTATTAAGCCTTTCTTGTGGTTCGCCACTATGATTGAAATCAGGACCTCATTGTCTTTGCCCTGCTCTTAGTATATCTTTCGGTAAGCATGACTCAACCAAAGGATGAAGTAGAGCAGCGCTTTTATCTGTTGTTACGCCAAGTGTCTCTAATGCCCTAATCTGAGACTCCAAATGGTCATAAAGCGTACATAAATTAACAGTCGAACTTTGCGAAGCGTTTTGTAAAACCAATTTTAAAAGCTTGCGGACATAGAATTCTATAAGTAAATCAGTTTGACCAAAATGTGATTTTAAAGATTCAACAGCTTTGGCGTAGTGGAAAACTTTCCACTACCTCCCGAGTGCGTGAGCCGCTAACGGTTGTTTGCACTAAATACTGAAATTTATTTTCTGGTGCTATATCAACATCATTATGAACATATTTGAACTGGCTCCAAAAAGGCAACCAGTCCTTTAAATCTCCCGAAAAATGGAGTAATTCCAACTTAGGTAAGTGAAATTTCTTTTTTACACAACCTGACTCTGGAGTTTGATCATCTAGAGTATCTAAAACTGTCTGGGAGTTTAATCTCGTCAAATCCAACTCATGTTGTCTTTGTCGTTCTCTTTCTTCTTCTTGGCGCTTTCTCTCTTCTTCTTCGTGCTTTATCTCTACGTCTTGGCGATTTCTCTCTTCTTTTTCCTGCCTTTCAGAAACAGTTGTGGCTAGTACGATTGAAACAAAGTCTGGATCATTTTTATATTCTTTACTGTTTAAAATTACATCTTTCAGTGTAGATATGGTAACCTTCAACGGTAAGTCCTCATTGATCTCTTGACATAAATAAATTAGGTCTTCTTTCTTGAAGCCTGTAAACATATTGACACTTAATGATCCTGTCGCTGGACGCCAGATATCGTAAAAATAAAAAAAGTTTCTTGTATTGAAAATTAATACTCCAAACTATTAATACTGCCAAATCTCATTTATTTCACAAATTAACATGCCAACTAGAGTCCAAGACTCACCCAGTTATAAACAATTTTTTCATGGAATACTGTTAATTAAACAAAACAGAACGAGCACTTCCTTGTTGCCACAGAGTACAAAATAATATACTTTTTCAATATCGTTCAGTTCACGGTGACAAAAAATTAAACAATGATAAATAAAATCATGTAAACAAAATAATAAATTTAAATAACTGTTTTGCTTTTAACATAATAAACTGAAATTTATAAAGTGGATCTCACAATTTAGTTATAACAATTATTTTATATATTTTATATTGCAGTTTCTAAGTGAACTGGGGGACGTTAAAGAGCAACCAAAATCTCTGATGTTTTAGTGTTAAAATGCATGTTTACCATAATAAACATGTCTACATGTTTGTGTTATTGTTGCTTATGCCACCTGATCGACAGTAACATCAGATCAAGGTCCACGAAATTCATCGGGGCTAAGGGCTAGAATTTTACGCATGTCGTTAGCCTAAGATTTGAGCCCCCAAGAAGGTGACAGTAGGATTTTGCTCAAACAACACGATAGATGGCAACACCATTCGGACCCACTGATTTAACGAGCACGTTCTCCATTTGTACTCGGTGAGTATTTGGTGCCATCGGGCCCAGGCCTTCCGGTCTGGAGTCCGATGCTCAAACCACTAGGCTACCCATGCATATTTGTAAATCCATGTGCTACATATCACATGAGCATCAGTGACATTTCTTCGTTAATGTTTAGAAAGGAATCATCAAGAACTACCTAATAGGTCTGCATCTTCTTCAATGCTTTGATGAGGACAAAAAAGCACTGCAAGACTTTCTGAAAAATATTTTAAGTGATCTCCAGCATATATTTGGTTCCAGCAAGATGGAGGTTCAATCCTTTTTTGAAGACACAAGTACAGCTATACCTGAACTGTCATTTTTCCTAAATAGATGGATTGGACAAGGTTGTTCTGTAGCTTGGCCACCAAGATTGCCCAACCCAGAGATATAACGTACACCCCTGCATCGGGGGGGGGGGGCAGGGATTCTAGGAGGACCAAAGCCTGACTTACGCCAAGTAAGTATTAGGGCTTGGGGTCCAAAATCTGACTTTGCAGGGGGGGGGGGCTAATATTCTTCATTATGCTCCTGATCCAACCTGTTATGTCTTATTTCTTTTTGTGGAGACAGCTGAAGAGTGGTATATCCTCCCGTTGACAGTAAGGAGGAAGTAATTGTAAGAATTTCTGCTGTTGTTTAGATGGTTTACCTGGAACATTCTCCGGTCCCTACTTTGTCATTTTTTCTTTCTTGCATCACCATTAGTGGTCCCTTTTGAACAATTATTATAAATATTTATTAAATGTTTTTTTAATTACATTACATTATTCTTGTGTTTTCTCCTTGGTTTTACTGTGTTACATCCCATAGTACATTTACCTTTCTTTTTACACAATGTATTCTTAGATTAAAATTGTCTGTTTTCATGTGTACTGTCTCCTCTCAAAGTTTACCCTGTCTTTTTTTAATTATTCTGTATATTTGTATTTTTATTTTAGAAATAAAATTACTATTTATTTCTAAGTAAGTAAACAACAATCCAGGAAAAAATAGTTATTTGAAAATAAATGTAGAAAGAAATTTTAAACCTACAGATAGATTTAGTAACATGTAAAACAAGTTTCACTGCAGACAATAAAGAAAATTTCAAAATCATAAGTTCATCTATGCTTTTAATTTGAAATTAATTTAAAAAATAAATTTTATACATACCGGAGATAACTCACCAGTCAATAACCTTAAAAAAGTTGTTTTTCCTACACCATTAGGACCAACTATTGCAACTAAAAAAATTAATAAAAATTATGGGAAAAAAACACATATTTAATAGAAACAAAAATTCAAAACACTTCAGTAATACCAATAAACACAATACTGAAATGATTTAAAATAATATAGAAAAACAGACAATTACAAAAGGAATTTAACTACCAAGAACATAACTGGATTTTTATCTTTCTTAATAAAAGGGAAAGTTGGTGAGCTTGGGCAGTTCACAGCCATGTATACAACAAAAATGCACAAAATTGGATATGCTGAAACTATAAAAGATAATAATGTACATTTTAAAGTTATACTTTTGAGATTTACAATTGACTTTAAAAAAACAGCATTTAACTAATTTTTGACAAATTTTAGAGGCCTAGCTTATGGTTTATGAAATTTTGCAGCATTAAGATTCTCACATCATCCAAAAATTATTAACATATTTTAAAGAAAATTGACCTTATTTCTAACATACAAATAAGCCAAATTTTCAAATAGCATTGAAAAGCATAAATTTTCAATTCTTAATTTTAAAACTGTTCCATTCAAGAAATTAATGATTCAGATAATATGTTATTTACATGGAGAGGGGTGCATGGAATGAACATTTGTCCCTCTCAAGAAAAAATCTAGAAAAATATCACTAAAGAAATTTTATACTAATTTCCAACTATGCAATCGATGAGAGTTTCTTGCTCCCAACACATTCATAAAATATTTTGAAGAGCATTATATATCATCAATATTAAAATCTTATGCTTGCTAGCTGGGTAGATGTGTTTAATTTTGAAAATTCACCTGAATGAAGTACTGCTATACAAGCTAGACTGAAATATTTATAAATGTTCGTTAAGGATATAAATGTAATGTATAAAAATTCTTATGTTAAATTTGGATGTAAAGATTTAAATTTTACACATCTATAAATAATTATTAAAAGAAATTAAAAAAAATACAATACAAAAATTATTTTTTGATATGAAAGGAGTTGGAAAGCCAACATTCAGTGATTATAACCCTAAATGTTTGCTTTACTTAAAAAATTAAATTTTGTATTTCAAGCTAAAAATTAATCCAAAAATTAAAAATGAATAGATATATTAAACATGTACTTAGTTTTATATAATTTTCTTGAATAAAAAAATAGGCACTTTTAGGACCGTTTTCTTCAAAATTATCCGATTGTTAAGGGGTTAAAAAGAAAATAAAAGTATAGCATAAATGAAAATAGTGATTCTCATCAAGAGTATATTTATGATGTTTAAAACTTTAAAAATTTATGGTAATTATGAAATTCAGTATAAAAAAAATTAGATGACTTTTGTATTTTACAATACAAGCTTAAAATTCTTTAAGCAAAAACTACCCCCAATAATTTAAAACTAAATTTGTTCAGTTAAACATTAATTTTGGATCCAAACATCAATACCTTTTCATTACAACATCCTTAAATAATTTTGAGATTCAAATACTCATAATGATTCACATGTACTAATTACAAATCTTTACCTCTTGATTGCATGTCAATACCAAAATCTAAATTCTTGAAAAGGGGAGGTTGACCAGGATATGCAAAATTGACATCTATAAATAAAAAATAATCAAAATAAGCTTTTTCACATGTCCATGGGTTCTGAAAAGCACTGAAGTATCAAGAATATTAATATATTCAAATACTTAATTCTTTAAAAAGATAAAATTTTATATGAATTTATTTTGAAATTTATTTTATTTTAGTGAATTTAAAGCATTAAGAAAAACAGAGCTGCAGTTTCAATCCTATACAATGCATTCACCAATATGTACAATATTACAATAAATACTTTTCAATTTTCTATTTTTACACATTTACATAAAACTTCAAGATGTTTAAGTATTAAGATACAGTCAGACCCTGATTTAACAAATCCATCGGGACAGAGCATTTTGTGCGTTATTCTTTATATTGGGGTTCAAACAAAATACCGTTTTTTGCATTTACCTTTTAGAAATTTTATAAGTGACTACACAAAAAATACTCATAGTTAGAAATTTAACATGTTTAATTCTACAGCTAAAAATACTATCAGTGAATTACTAAACACCAATTAATTGGAAATTTTAAAATACTTACTAACAGATGTTTGGCAATCTTTTTGATTCCTGACTCAAAAGAGTTCTCCTTTGACTTTAGGCAGAGAAGAAAATATTGAGTCATTTGCATCCTGCTGCATAAGGTATGTTTTCACATTTTCCGAACATTGTAAAGCATTAGAAAATGTAATGGTTTTAATAAGAGTTTCATTATCAATTTCTGCATCAGAATCAAAATTCATTGGCTCCCATTAATTAACAGTTTCCAGAACATTAGTTTCACAGACAGGCAGTCCATCACCAAATGTAACATAATCATGAAAATCTTAAAATATCCCCCAGCGTTGTGGAATGGAATGAGATAAGAAAGGAGTTTCCAGTCCTATACAAAATTCCCATGATAGGTTACACTCATGACTCATCTGCACCGGTTAAGTCTAACACTCTGCACTCTTGGCCATCAAAATTTGTTTGAGAAAAATCTTTTATTTTTGTTCCGGTCAAAAAAAAGTCATTTGAAAAAAAATCCACTTTTTTCTACCACAAACTAACAAAAAAAAATTCAGATGTTGAGATAATTTGTTGATTTGGGGGGTTTTATTCGTTAAATAATTGCCTTCATTTTAATCAGGGAAATAGAAAAAAAATCATTAAATTACGAAATTTGTTAAATAGCGGTTCGTTAAATCAGGATCTGATTGTATCTACAAAAGATACTTAAATGTAGTAATTCATTTAAACTAGTAAGTAAATGGATAACACTTTGAAGCAAAGCACTGAATTTCAAACTGATACACCTTTGTAACAATTTGATGTGGTAAAATTTTCCGTTCATTACAAAAAATAATTATTAGCAAAAATGTAATAAAACCAATTAATTTTACTAGGAATTTTTTCCAATTTAAAACTTTTTACCAAATGAATTTTTTTTTTTTTTTTTTTTTTTTTTTTTTTTTTTTTGCTTCTTCACTATTTATGAAGAATTAAGAGATAATATATTTTTCCACCCAAAATGAGACATTTCCATTAAAATAATAGTTAAGTAATTTGAGTTGTGAAAGTCTTATATCACAATAAACAAAATTTTAAAAATAATTTCTAAAGACCAAAAACAAATTAAACAAAAAAATTTTTAATCTATTATAAAATAAAATACAAATTATGTTTAAAAAACTTTTTTTAAGAAAATTAACTTACTATGTAAACCTAAAATAGGAGGATTAAGAGGTACTGGATTAGGAAAATGGAACTTGACTAAATATTCTTTTGGTCTTTTAATAAGCTCAGTTGGACCATTCTCATCATCATGTTTCTTTGGCTGATTTTTTTGTTGCTTTCTTGTTAAAGCTTCTTTTTGTGCTTTTTCCTAAGGAAAAAATTTATATATATATATAAAATCCATTTATGTACTTATCTATTTTTAAATGATAAAATATGTAACAAAATAACTTGTTCTGGAACCTGATTATGTGATACATAAGTATTCAAAATGGATATTTGATAAATGAAATAATCAAAAGAGAATGATTCTTGAGGGAAAAACAACCGTAAGTACTCAAAAATCCAGTTCCCCATCTCAAATTTCTGTAATTATACATTGATGTTTTCCAAGTGCTTAAGCGGTATGGAAAATATTAATATATGCTATGAAATGAAGGGCTTATAAGTGAGCGAGAGAGTGACAGAATATTAACGTCGCACTGATTAGCAACACGAGGGCTTTGAAGGGCATATAAAAGAAAATGTTAAACTTCCTAAACTGATTTTTCCAACTAAAAATTAATACTTTCTACAAAAATAAGAACTTTTATAGTTATATAAAATCTATAAACATTAAGGTAACTTCAAATTTATAAATCATTATAAAGAAGTGAAATAATTGATTATTACTTAAAATAAATTTCAAAACCTTCAAAATCAGATTAAAAGATTTACTTGAAAACAGTATACACTTATAATCTTTTATTTTATTTATTCTAAATTCCACAGAAAAAAATATTTGTATTGTAAAATTCCCTATTATTTGTTCAAATTATTTAAACAAAAATGCATTTTACCTTGTGAAAAAAAATTATATCACATTAAGAACATAATTATTCATAGTCAGCCCTATTAAAGAATAAACCTAATATTTTTAGAATATCTCTACAACTCTGAAAAAACATTAAATAACAGGCAACTTCATGACTAACGGGAAAAAAATTTGGGTTATTTTAAGGTATCCGAATATGTTGAAAATGTCATTTTCAGTGAAAAATTACCTTTTTCTTTTTATGTTATCATTTAAAATTTAAATAATTTGCTTTCTAAATCTTTGTTTTGTCTGCACGATTATTACAAAAAAAATTACATGTGTTTAAAATATTACTGCAGCTGTCAATAGAAACTGGAAGCGGTGAAATCGAAATCAGAAGTTGGCTTCAAAACATGTTTTTTACCACTAGTTTTCACAGTTTCATCCCATTAAAAATAATTTCTGATAATTTTTAAAACTATTTTATTGATTGGAAACAATTTCAATCTATTTATTTGACTTAAGCAATTGGCAACATTTGTTTCTTGTGACCTCACATGTTTTTATATTTTGGTTTTTGAGTCTTAAAAATTTTGCTCTTACATTTCTTCTAAAAACTTAACTTTTTTCGCTTTAATTGTATAGATTTTTAATTGTTAATTGTTCCTTGATATTCTGCTTTTTGTTTGACTTTCTCATAATGGGTAACCAAAGAAACACATTTGCTTCTAAAAAACACAAATTTGCTGGTAATAGATACACTAAAACAGAGTAAGTAGAAAATGTTCAGACTTGTAGTGAACAAAAACTGGATTACTTGAAGGACTTTTATCAGAACAACAAATATTTAAATGGGACATTAAGAGGTAACAGAATATTTGATTTAAATATTTTGGCAAGTGTATTTTCCAGTTTCTGTTGCCCCAATTGTTTTGAGAAAAATATGTACTTGTATGAAGATTTTGTGATGGATTAGCTTCCAATGTAATTGTAAAATGCTCAAAATGCAATTTCATGGTCCCTTTTTCAATAACTGAAAAGTTGAATAAGCAAAGTGCCATAAATTTACAATTTGTTTGTGGAATGCAAGTAATTGAAAGAGGATATTCATCTGCCAAAAAGCTGTTTGTAATGTTGAATGTGCCCTGTGTGATAAAAGGGACATACAGATTTTGTGAAAGAAAGCTCTTGGTTGCTGCTACATCAATGGCTAAAGATGACACGAATGACGCTGCTTTAGAAGTGAGAAACATTACAAAATGTTCCAACATGGTAACTGCAAAATACAGAGTATAAGTTGATGGTACTTGGCAAAGATGTGGTCATTCACCCCTGAATGGTTGTATTGTAGCATTGTCCATTGACACTGGGTAACTTCTAGATTTGGAGATAATATTGAAGTTTTTCAAAATTTGCAACATATTGAAGAACTCTAAGAGTCCAGTTGGACATACATGTTCTTGAAATCATCTGGGATCTGCTTCAAGTATGGAATCAGTTAATGCATACAGAATCTTTGAGCGTTCTTGTACCACAGGAAACCTCAAATATGTCCATTTCTATGGTGATGGTGATTCCCAAGGATACCTTGCAGTGAAAGATGTGTATAGTATCAAAAGTATCACCAAATATGATTGTATAGGACACATCCAAAAAAGAGTAGGCAGCCCCGCAGAGTAGAGCGTTCCAGCTTAAAAAAGCTGGAAACGCATCAGAGGGAAAGGAAAACTTACCGATGTTATGATTAATAAAATTCAAAACTACTATAGCATTGCCATTAGAAGTAACACTCATAACATCGAAGCAATGCAAAGTGCTACAATAACAGAGTTTTTTCACTGTTGATTCAAAAGAAATAACTTAAAACTTGCAGTTAATTCTCTAGAAATATGTTAAAAAAATGTACTGCAGCAATTTTTTTTTTTTTTTTTTGTAAAATATAAATTATTTTTAAAAATAAAACATTTGAAAAAATTTTAAAATTTAATTAAAATTTCTTTGAAAATTAAAATTTATGCACATTGCTATGTACATATATTATTTCTAACTGTATTTTTTACTATAGTGCATAAAAGTGAAATTAATAATGTAAAAATATTTGAGATTTTTAAAAAATCAAAAAAAAAAAAAGGTTTGTGAACATAGTTGGGATTTTTAGTTTTGTTTTATTGATAACCAATAGAAAACAAGTATATTTAAAAAAAAACTCACACTCAGCTTGCAATTCAAAACATAACATTATCTCATGAAAACCAGTCTTTTAAAAAGTACATTACAGATTATGAAGTTGCTCATTCTCAGATCTAGAACAAAACATATCTTAAAACATATTTAAAGTTCTATATACTCAGCAAATTTACAATTCATTATGAATAGAACCATTTTGGAGGAATAAATA
The DNA here is from genome assembly GCA_019973975.1 of Trichonephila clavata. NCBI lineage: Eukaryota > Metazoa > Arthropoda > Arachnida > Araneae > Nephilidae > Trichonephila > Trichonephila clavata. The sequence continues at coordinate 291,218 of BMAO01038123.1, forward strand.
TATTGATCAATAAAATTATTAAATATGCACAAATTAAGTGATTACTGTTGTTTTTATACACAAAAACCATGAATAATGAAACTAAAATTTCAGATAATAAAAAACTATAAATTCTTTTTAAATACAATACATACATATTTTTTAATCTCATTCATTGATGCAGAAAATTAAAATTTTACAGTGGTTATGTTGAAATATTTCAAGTAAATATTTAATGTGTACTTATTCTAATAAAATGTGCTTACAGCAACTTTAGTAGATTTTCCAGAAGCTTTCATCTCTTTTAATCTTCTTTCTTGTTTTTCATATTCTTTAACTAGTTCTTTTCGTTTCTGGACATACATTTTTTTGAATTGGCCTATTAAAAATGCATTGTAATAAAACAAAGAGTTAAAAAGATTAAACTTTTTAAAAATACTAATTAATATTTATCAAGGAAAACATCATCAACTAATACTTAAATAATTACAATACTAATCAACAAACAAAATTCAGCTAATAGTTCTTGCAACTTAGTTAGCAAAAAAGAATTATGAGTATTATATATATTTAAAATAAATTTTAGAAATAACAATCAAAATTATAAAACTAGAACTGTGAGTTAATGTTCTTTTTTATTATTATTATTCATTTGCACTGCATACATATCATTGTAAAAACAGTAATATAGCAGTATTTCACTAAACATTTTTTCAAAACAAATAATTATAAACATAATTAATAATGCATAAGTAATTGTAATCACAATTTTTAAATCAATAATTAACCTCTTTGATTCACAAATATATGTGAAATAATTAGGCAATCAAAATTGCTAATTTCATAATTATATCACTGAAGCTATTGCGAAAAGAAACTATTCATGTATAATGATCAAGTTTTGTTATCTCTTAAAAAGATATATATAAACCTGATTTTATGTATACCATTAATAAAATTAACTATTCACGTTTTATTGCAGAATTTATCTCAAAAATTAGAAAAACTACAATAGGGATTTAAAAACAATAGGAACTTCATATATATATATATTTACTTTTTTTAAGTAAGGTTCATTCATCAAAAATATTAAGACAAATAAAAAGCTCCAAAAAACATTTCTTTCTTAAACTTACCAGCAATTCTCTCTATTTTTTAACATTCTTACATTCAATTTTAACATTGAATGTAAACATTTATCGTAATGAAAACAGAGTTTTTTGAGACCCTCCTCACAGAGCTTTACCACCTGTGATGATAGTCAGTTATGCATGCTCATTTTCATATCTCCATTGGTGTCTTAAATGCTTTCTGCCCAGGAAGGTCTTCAAATGGAAAAAGAGGCAATGTGTGAACATGAGTCTCACTGCCTTCACCAAATAATCAGTGATTACAGATGGCCCACCGGAGCATGACTCATCATAGATTTTTTACGGATCTTCCTTGAACAATTTCACTCATTTTCCCACTTTACTGCCACTCATACTACGGTCCCTAAACATCTCACATATCTGATGATTATTATCTGTAGATTTTATGTTTCTAGCCATTAAGGCTATTTTCGCCATATGCACAAGAGCATGAACTTAACGTGGAGCACATTTTTGGACAGAAAAAAAATGCCTCAATTTTTATAAAAATTTCTGACATTTAACTCGTGCATTTGTTTATAATAGTATAGTGTTTCAAAATATTTCATAAATAATTAATTTCTCCTTTTAACATGTACAAGGATAGCTCATTTAGTATTATGGTATAGGAGAAAAAATGCGAAATACATTTTATAAAAGAAAAAAAATCTGTCAACTCGAATAAAAATGAGAGGTATGATAAAATAAGTGATTAGGATAGTGAAGCCAGAACATATTAATGTTTGAGTACTTTTGTATCTGGAAAAATATTCCAAATTTGTGTCCTATTCTTTAACATTAGCTGAAAACAGCCTTAAGAATCGGATCACTGATCATATGTCACGGCTGGTGAGGCATTCCATTTTCATATACATTTTAGTCTCTTTCTATGATGTATACAGACTGATGTTGTTAATGTAAATGGTGTTGGTTTATGCATAAAGAGTGAAGAGAGCCTGTGCTTACATTCATTCTCTTGCATACATATAATTACAACCAATGTTAACAAATGCATTTTACTTAAAAAATAGCTTTGTATACTCAATGCTTAATTAATACTTAGCTTAAATAAATTATACTGATAAATTAGAAGCTTACTGTAGTTTCCACGATAATAAAACAGCTTCATACTATCCAGATGGATTATATCAGTACATACATTATCTAAAAAACTTTGATCGTGAGATACAACAAGAAGAGTTTTCTTCCAGCACTGTAAGTAGCTAAAAGAATATAAATGTATATATAAATAAGTATAGTCATAATACATAAGAACATATAGCAACATATTGTTACACAAATAATTGCTTAAGTTTCATAAAAAAAATAATTCTTACTTATCAAGCCAAATAACAGCATTTAAATCCAAATGATTTGTTGGTTCATCAAGAAGCAATAATGTAGGTTCCATGAATAAAGCCCTTGAAAATTATACATTCATAAATTATAAATTCTGAAAAAGAAAAAAAAAGATAGAACCTATAGAAACAAATTTATCAAATAAATACCTGGCTAAAGAAACTCTCATTCTCCATCCACCAGAGAAATTTTTTGTGGCTCGATTTTGCATTTCCATTGTAAATCCTAAACCTGAAAGAATACGTCGAGCTCTTGCTTGGGCAGAATCGGCTCCAATTATCATCAATTCTTCATATACCTGAAACATCATAAACATATACATAAATATATATGCATAGAAAGTAGCAAATATTAAATTAATTGCAAAGTATACAAATGGCATACTTCATTAAGTCTTTCTTGTTTTTTCAAACTACCTTTACCAATTTCTTCCTCTAGGGTCTTTGCTTCTGCTAACAGTTCAGAGCATTTCACATCTGCTTGCAAAACAACATCAACTGCAGGAGTATCATCAGCAACAACCTCTGTAAAATAAATGTTCAAAAATCATAACACTACAAATATATAGAATCATAATTTTTAAAAAAACTAATTTTTTTTAACATTGTTTCTATTTCTAGGTTACTTAACTTTAATATGTAATTAGTAAAAAAAATAATAAATATTCTACTTTTAACTTTAAGCTTTTATAACATGAAACAAGCTATCTAATATCACATACAATAAAATTAAGGGCATTTCCTAATATTATAAGATATTAAATTTCTACAAAAATTAAATTTATTAACACACAATTTATTTCTATTTTTATGTTTCATTATTTAAAAAAAAAAAAACAGAAAAAAAAAAAAAAACAAGCAATATTATCAAAGAATTATAATCATAGAGATGAATAAAATAATACAAAGAAAAACAGAATGGACTGGTCTGGGTTGATTCAGCGAATATTTCTATTTAGCTTAATTTTATAAAAAGCTTAATCATTATAATTATTAAGTTAATTACCATAGTTTTCATAGCATAAAAGCATGTTTCAAAAAAAAAGGAGAAAAATCATGATCAAACTAAGTTATAATTAACAAATATTAACAAAGTATTGTGAAAAATATAAAGAATATATATCAATAATGAAAGGGAGCTTTATTTTAATTTTATAAGCCACAAGAGCCAGTTTTGCAATTCTTTCAAACAATACATTTCCATAGATTTTGTGAGTAATTAAATGTGATAATTCTAGTAAATTAATTTTCTCTTTTATTTCCTACCTACAATGGACTTTCCTTTAAGTGAAAAATATAATCTGATTCTGTTGTTTTATTAATGTTAAAATGACTTCTTTTTTTTTGGACTCTCATAGGAAAGGAATACTTTAACTTACTATTTGAAAATAAGTTTATTTTTTTAAGAATGATAATACATAATTGGTGCTCTCTCTATCTATCTCTCGCTATATATATATAAAGAGGGACCCAAAAATAGCTGAAATGAAAACACACTGCAGTTTCTAGGCATAATAGAGAATTTTCCTGTAAAGTGGCTCTTGTAGAGACCTTCATAAATCAGTTTCCCACGTAGCATCTGTACAAAAAATGATCGTTTGATTATTGTAGTGTTGCTTTTAACTATTCTCGTTAGTCACATGCAAAATGATTACAGCTGATTTAAGGAAGGGGAGTGAAGTTTAACTTCCTACTTGAAAAATTGGCAACAGAAGCTCACCAATTGCTTCAACAGGGTTATAAGAAGAATGCTATGAGCTCTCAACAAGTTTCTGAGTGGTTTGAAAACACAGTAATTTTAGTGTTGAAGATCTTGCTTGTTTTAGGCATCCTTCATAGTCCTAGTCACAAAACGATGAAAATATTTTTAAAAAATAGCCAAAAAAGAAATGAGGATCATTGTTTCACAATTGATGAAAGTTCAGAAGTAAATCAGAGCTCATGTCAATGGATTTTGACCAAGGATTTACAAATGAGATGTGTAGTAGTTAATTGTTCCTTGCCCCAGCACACATAGCCTTGTCTGTAAACTGTTACTTAAACTCTCAGAGGTGGACTATCACACCCCAACTTCCATATTTGCCAGACCTGGCTCCATTTGACCTTTTATTTCTAAAAATAAAATAAAGTTTAAAAGATAAGTGTTTTAATTACGTGGATGCAATAAGGCAATATTGACGAGGCACCGAACAATACCAAAGTTGAAATGTTTCAGATGAGCTTCAAACAGTGGGAAAGAATATAACGGAGAGTGCTTTGAAGGAGACTTAAAGAGCTTTGTAAAAAATGAATAAATTAACTTTTTAATTTAAAAGTCCAGTTGTTTTTTACTTTCCCCTCATATACTCTACAGTTGTATTCAAAGTAACAAAAAAAAAAGTACCTTGTTCACACAATAAAACGTCAATAGTTGGTGGAATACTCAAGGATCGATTGGCAATGTGTTTTAACAGTGTAGTTTTGCCATGCCTGAAATAAAAGTAAATGCCATGAGATGTATTACTATTAGTTGTCACAAATATGTTGATTAGAAGTTTTACAATATAACTTACCCATTTGGACCTACAAGACCATATCTTCTTCCAGCAGTTACATGCAAACTAGCATTTACAAACAACTCTTTTCCTCTAGCAGAAATTGAGAAATTTTCAGCCTAATAAAAAATAAGCTTAAATATAAAAAAAGTTATTCTTAAATCCTTATTTTTTCAGTAATAATTTTTATGCAAAACCTAAATATGAATATAGTATATTTGACAAATTGTAAGCAGATAAAATGCTAAAATTCAAATAAAAAAACATACAAAAAGAGAATTTATAAATTATATTATTTAAAAAATAAATACAGTTATAACAAAGCATTAAAAACATGCATAATGATAGGAAATACTACATGATTTGCTGCAAAACAAATATAAGAATAAATTCTTAAAAAATTTAAGTTAAAAAGGATTTTATGAATCAAAATTATCTTTCAAAGTTTATAACATAAAAAGAAATTTAGTACTTCACATTTTAATTTTTTTAAAGATATATACACTTTTCAATGAAATTATATAAGTTGATGGAATAAATTTTTAATACCATTGAAATGTATTTTGTCATAAAGGCAGAAAGCAAAATATCAAAACAAAATATTTTCAGTGATACTCAGAAAGAAAAGAAATACATTTTTTATTATAGGAATTTAATCCCCAATAAATATGTGCTAACTTAAGCAATGTGAGTGAGTGTTTATTAACATTGCACTTAAAGCTATATGAAGGCTATCAGCAATGAACCTTGTAATTTTGAACGGAGTTCAAGTGACAAGGACAACACCTGATCTGACACACCACCCTCTTAACTTCTGTATCACGCCAATATGAGGACTTTGAGCCACGACAAATTTAACATGCATCAGCTCCTCTGTAAAGTAGGTCTCTAGTGGCATCACAGGATTCGAACCCAAAACTCAACAATGCCAGCCACAAATTCATGATTATGATCACTAGACTACTATAACCCCTAAACTTAACAAAGAAAAAAAAAGTAAGCTAAAATTTTGAATAAAAATAATTTTGACTACATTTACATGGCAAGAAATAAAGCCAATATCAATATTTTTATGTAACCACAAAAAAAATTATAAATAATTTAAGATAGGAAATATTTTACAGGTTATTAAAAATTTACTTTTACAAAAAGCTTTTTAAGATCAAATTTACAATCTAGATCAAGTAAAACTCAGACTAAAATAAATTATAAGCACCAACATACTTTTAAAATTCTCTGGAAATATTAATTACTTTCAAAAATAAGAAAATTTAAAAACACAAAGCTGATGATTATTACTTTTATAATTTTTTCCCCCTTAAATACTGATCAACATTAAAAAAATAGCATACCTTTATGTCAACAGCATTTTCAAATTGTGATTGTTGTGCAGCTGATTTTTCAGCTTGTGAAACAGTGAATTGATCATCACCAGCTTTGCCACCTAATGATTCAATTTGTTTTTGATATTCCATCTACAAAATACAAAGGTTATAAATAATACAAACAATATATCTAAATGATTGAAAATAAATACAATTAAAAATAAAAATATAATGAAATAAAATTAGTTTGTTAATTTACAGATATTGTTAAAAAAATTTCACTTTAATTTTTTTACTATTTTAGCAAAATCTTAAAAATTGTACCTTATAATTAAACTGTCAGAAAACTTCCATCAGAAAATCCATTCAGAAAACCAAAACTTACACTTGAAATTGAATTTTTCATTATTTTAAAAAGGCAAGCATTTACATTCAATAACTTTTTTAAACATTAATTGTTCCTTGAAAACAAATTTTTATTTTCCTTACCATTATAAATTATTTATCATAATTATTATCATAAAGAACTTAGTAATAAAAGAATATTTTGAATACAAATAACTAGCTTCATAACAATGATTTAACCCTGAAACATTTACTAGTAAGAGTTACAGAATAAAAAAATAAATCTACATTATTTATTCTAAGTAATGTCCATTAAAACACTAATTATAATTCATCATATTTTTATACATGTATTAATAAATTGCATATTATTTTAATAACTTTCTGTAAAGATATTTTTAACTTAAGTGCCAAACTTCTATCTTTAATAACATATAACTTTTTATTATTTTTAATTTATTTCATATCACAATTAACTTCTGTTTATCAATCTATGAAATAATTGGAATGACACAAGTTGTAAATTTCTAATAACAATTAATACAATTTTGAATTACTTAAATATTTTAAATGACTTCAGATGATTCATACAATAATTTGTGTGAATTTGTACATATTAATCCCTTATTAATCAAAAAATCTTAATTATAAACAATCACAGTAATTATCAGAATTATACTTTTTATCAAAATTTGTCTCATTCTTTAAAATTTTAATTTAAATTTAATAAATTACAACTGAGCCATTTTTTTTTAGATTATATTAAAAATATAAAATAGAGATTTTAAAGAAACTTATCATTGTTGTTCAGCTAGCTACAATCAAACATGTAATTAAATTAAATGAAAATATTTGCTGTACTTACCTGCTTTTTTAATTTCTTTTTGTCTTTATGGGATAATTTTGGTTTATCACTTTCTATTTAAAGAATTAAAAAAAATCACTACCATCATATTCATTTAATATGAAAATATAAATTAAAATGTGTAAGAACTAAAAAAAATCTAAATATTTAAAAGTCTATTAATTTTTTTATAAATAATGCAATTCACTTTCATGATTTTTTAAAATCTAATAAAGCTTTATAAATTTGATATATATTAAGTGAAACTTTTTGAAATCAAAGTAAAAGTTCATGAAATTATATACATTGAATTTTGTTTTCAATTACTTATTATGGAGAAATAGAATTTGTAAATTATTACAGAAAAAATAATTTAAAAACATAAAATAATTATAAATGTATGAAAATGGTCATTTAATGTCAATAACTGTAAATTAAGTTTTAAATGAACAACATTTTTTCCATATCTAAAAAAGATACTTGATCAATAAATATTTTATGTTATAAGTGAGATTTCAGAAATTTATTTGGATCATTAATTATTAATATTTTAACCACTAACTTGCAATGATTAGTTAAATAACCAAGCAAACAGAAATATTACAAATTTAGAATGAATGTCATTAAAATTAGAATTTAACCTATAAATTAACATCATACTTATTGGAAGTAGTGATGTGAAGATATAAGCTGGCATATTTATTGTTTTTCAGAGTAGTTTTTTACTTATAATTCAATGTTTAGTTAAAACATTAATAATCATGATGAGAATAACTTCCAGCATTTTCTTTGTGACAGGAAAGGAAACTTTTCACTTCTCAGACAGAAAATATAATAAAACTATCGCACAATTTTATTTATTAAAATGTTTGAGTTTGAAAATACTTAGTATTTACTTATAAAGTCTTTAAAAAATAAAATTTATGTCTAGATAGTGTATGATCTAATCCAAGATGAAAATTTCAATATCACTGACAAGGAGAGGACACGACTAAAGAAATTCACTTGGGGACGAGTGTACAATAGTAATACTTCTTTAGGGTGTTCAACCCTCAATGTAATTCTGCCGAATGGCCAGTCCATTTGGAGAAAATAGCCTTCAAAATTAATGCTTAGCTTTTATACAATAAAGTTGTAACTATTTCCAGCACTCCGGTGGCATGGCTGGTAAAATAGCTGGTTACCAAGCGTTTGGCCTCAATTTGAGTTGCATAATCAGTTTTTTTGTTTTAATTTTTTTAATTCAGTTAATTTTTTTACGATTAAATAAATTAACTTAAAAAAAGGTTTATTAAATATTAAATGATATTTTAGATATAATTATTTTATATTTTAAAAAGTAAAATAATTACTGTATTTAAATAAATATTGTAATGCTCCCATGTTGTGAAAGATTAAGTAATGCAGCCTTTGATGGTTACAGGAACAAGATATTTTAATGTTCATGAAGTTCCACAACACAAGGAAACACACACACAAAATACATAGTGTAGGAATGAGACATAAAAGGAGGGAAAGGCTTTCCCTGACTCCACGTGTACCCATGGCTCGGGGACCATCCGCCGGAACAAGATCTCAAGAAAAATGTTCTCTTTTCCCCCAAGAACAAGTAGTGCCACCTGGCTGTCGTTATTTGTCAAGGGAAGGCAGAGTTTAAATGTAGCTGTTACATTCTCCCCCTACACCGCCGAAGACCATCTCGGCGAGGTGGTGTACAATCAGACAATATGGTATTCTCTCCAGCAGTTCCTCTAGGAATCAATGGTTGTTTGCGAGGCCTTCCTCTTCTCCTGAGAGGTACTACAGGAGACTGGGTTTGTGTGACATTCAGAAAAGGTGTTAAAACTGATGCATGATAGACACCTAAAGGTTCGTCAGGTTTATCACAACTAGCTACTACAAATGTGGTGGGGGATCTCTGGGATAGCACAATGTATGGCCCGTCTCTCCTGGGCATCAGTTTGGCACTCCTGTTTTGACTCGCTTTGCTTAATGGATGCAGTTGTACCCATACTAGATCATTAGCTTTATAGTCAGGACTTGGTCTACGTGATTTGTCAGCAGATGTTTTTTGACGATCTTGACTCATCTCAATATTTTCTTTAATTTGTGACATATATCCTTCAAAGCGTTTTAAATAGGGTGTAAATTCAGGTACAAAATTATCGTTATGGATGACAGATCGTAGATCAGTATTTACTTGATCTAAAGTTCGTAATTCTCTGGCGAAGGTTAGGTACGCTGCCGTGTGATCTGTGGACTCACATTTTGCAGTATTCAATGCGAACCTAATAGCTGGTAGCTTTTCAATCCATAATGTATGGTTGTTACCTACCATCATTGCCAAGCGAGGTTTCAAGTCCCTATTTTTTCTTTCTACTGGATTTGCCTGTGGGTGATATACGGGAATGAGACTTTGATTGATATCCAAGACATAACATAACTGCTGCATTACCGCACTTACAAATTGAGTCCTATTGTCACATATTAGTCGACGGGGAACGCCGTACCTTAGGAAGACTTCATTTAGAAGTGTTACAGCACATTCTTTAGCAGTAGCTTGCTTTAATGGAAATAACTCTACCCATTTTGTGGTGTAATCTTCCACGATGAATATCCACTTCATACCTTCTCTCGTTTCTGGTAAAGGACCAAAAAGATCAATAGCTATGCTCTCGAATCGTTGAGCTGGAACAGGGGTCTGCAGAAGACCAGCAGGTTTCTGGTTTGTGGCTTTATATTTAATGCACTCTGAACAGCTCTTCACATAATTGGCAATAAATTTCCTCATACCAGTCCAATAATATTTTGAAGAAATTCTAGAAAAGGTACCATCAGCTCCGTAATGTCCAGCGGTGGGAGCATCGTGGTGCAATTTTGATATCTTCTCTCTCGTGAGTAGGGACAACTAGTTGAGCTTCATCGACTTCAACATGAGGTGAGTACCGATATAGTACTCCCTGATTCATCACGTACCCTCTCCCAGTCCAATTGGCAAAGTCAACTCCCTTGTTGGGGTTTTCAAAGCCCAATCAATTATCTTTTCTAACTCAGGATCCTTCAATTGTTCTGTTCTTAGTTCATTAGCTGCTCTTGTAGGGAAATCAATAATTATAGTTTTTAATTCACAAATTTCTTCGTCCTTAGATGCTGGCCTAGAAAGCATTTCTGCAATAACATTGCATCTTCCGGGGAAATAATCAATCTTCAGATTGTAAGATTGTATTTGAAGTGCCCAACGGGCTAATCTTCTGGTTGGAGATGTTAAGCTCATCAGCCACTTTAATGGTTGGTGGTCGGAAGCCACTGTAATTTCTGCACCTTCAAAATACCCTCTAAATTTGTTAAGGGCCCAGACTACAGTCAAGGTTTCTCGTTCTGTTGTCAAGTAATTCTTCTCAACAGAGCTTAAGAGTCTACTGGCATATTCTATTGGCTGTTCATCGGCGGGACTTTCTCCTTGTAGCAGAACTGCACCTAGGGCGTAACTACTTGCATCCGTCCAGATGATAAAAGGCTTTTTAGGATCAACTTGGTTCAGTATTGGCGGGGTTATTAAACATTGCATGAGGGTCTGGAATGCTTGTTGCTCAATTTCCCTCCATTTCCAAGCAGTACTTTTCTTTGTCAAGTTGCTAAGGTGTCTAGCAATACCTGAAAAATTTGGGATGAATTTTCTATACCATGAGCAGGTCTGTAAAAATGACTGTAGCTGCTTTAGATTTCTCGGAGAAGGAATGTTTTGTATCGCTGCAGTTTTATCTTGATCCACCTCTATTCCCTTAGGAGTTATCCATAATCCAAGGTATTTTACACGAGAGCAAACAAACTTACATTTTTCTCTGTTAGCACATAATTTAAATTTTTTAAGTCTGTCGAAGACCCTTCTTAAGTCCTCAATGTGTTGTTCAAACGTTTCAGACAACACAACGATATCGTCTAAATACACCAGAATATTTACATTTGGCAATCCATTACGAAATTGGTCCATAAGACGCTGAAAGGTCGCTGGGGCATTGCGAAGTCCAAATGGCATTCTTTTGTACCTAAATCTACCAAAAGAGCAAACAAATGCAGTCTTGTCCTGGTCCGCTGGATTAACCTCTACTTGATGATAACCGGATTTTAAGTCAAGGGTAGACATAAAAGCAGAAGATTTTGCATCATGTAAAAGAGCATCCATAAGGGGCAGGGGATATTTGTCAGGTATAGTAATCGCATTTAATTTACAATAATCTATGCACAACCTAACAGATCCATTAGACTTGGGCACTAAAACCACTGGAGCTGCGTATGGGGACTCGCATTCTTCAATATTATTTACAAAAGATTTGTTGCATCTACTCACAGATTTAATTTTTTGTTTTCTTCAACCACACAATCTCTGAAAGAGATTTTTTCTTTAAAAGAACAGATTATATATATATATATGTTGCAAGCACCATTCGCGCATTTTAAATGACATAAGATGAATTCGCATAAAATATTTTCACTTTTTATTCAACACACTTTCGATGATTTTTTCCTCTTGGCACACACATAACACTTTCACTTTTTCCAATAAAATCATGAAAGGCCGGTAAAAGAAAATACGTTGGGCAGCCATTGTAATGCTCCCTCCCATGTTGTGAAAGATTAAGTAATGCAGCCTTTGATGGTTACAGGAACAAGATATTTTAATGTTCATGAAGTTCCACAACACAAGGAAACACACACACACACAAAATACATAGTGTAGGAATGAGACATAAAAGGAGGGAAAGGCTTTCCCTGACTCCACGTGTACCCATGGCTCGGGGACCATCCACCGGAACAAGATCTCAAGAAAAATGTTCTCTTCTCCCCCAAGAACAAGTAGCGCCACCTGGCTGTCGTTATTTGTCAAGGGAAGGCAGAGTTTAAATGTAACTGTTACAATATTTATATTTTATGTTGTTGTTGCTTATGCCACTTGATCGACAGTAACATCAGATCAAGGTCCACGAAATTCATTGCGGCTAAGGGCTAGAATTTTATGCCTGTCGTTAGCCTAGTCTTTGAGCCCCCAAGAAGGTTGACAGTATGATTTTGCTCACACAACATGATAGACTGCTACACCATTCGGACCCACTGATTTAACGAGCACGTTCTCCGTTTGTACTCGGCGAGTATTTCGTGGTGTCGGGCATCGAACCCAGGCCTTCCGGTCTGGAGTCCGATGCTCTAACCACTAGGTTACCCACGGCCCTTTTATATTTTATAAATATAATTATTAATAAATAATATTTATTATAATAAATATTAAATTATTGTTTACATAAAAATTAGTTAAATAGTTTTATAATATGAAATACAATATACTATAAAATATTTAATGTCTTCTTAAATAAATTTATTTAATTGTAAAAAAAAAATGAATTTAAAAATTAAAACAAAAGCAAAAAACAATCACGAACCAATTATAATATATTTTATAACAAATATTTATTTATATTTATAAAATATAAATACTTATATAATTACAGTAATTATTTTACTCTTTAAAATACTAAATAATTATGTAAAATATCATTTCTTGTTTAATAAACCTTTTTTTAAATAAATTTAATTGTAAAAATAATGAAATGAATTTAAAAGTTTTTAAAAAAAAGACTTTGCACTCAAATTGAGGCCGAACGCGTGGTAACCAGCTATTTTACCAACCATGCCACCGGATTGCTGGAAATAGGAACAACTTTATAGAACAAAAGCTATAATGAAGCATGAATTTTGAAGGCTATTTTCTCCGAATGGACTGGGCTTTCGGCGGAATTACATTGAGGGTTGAACATCCTCAATGAATACTACTATTGCACAAAGTCTCATCCCCAAATGAAATTCCTTAGTCATGCCCTCCCCTTGTGAGATTTTAAGACTACTTGAGTGCAATAATACCTCAGAATCCAAACAACTTGCAATATAAACAAAAATTTAACAAATTTTCTTTCAGAATCCAAATGTTACTTTAAACACAGAAATAGTAGAAGTCATTACATGGGTGCAAAATATAATCACAAGTTTCCATTCTAGATATACTACACAATATTAAGTATGAATGCCAGGCTACAATCTTTATGGTAGAAGTTCAGGTGTGTTAACTTTGAGACAATTTTCAAAAATTTTCCAAAGATATGCACCACTTCAGAAAGACCAAAATGTATTACTTTTTAAGACATTATGTTCAATAACTGATTTTCAATAAATGACATCTTCTTTTGGGTAACCTTCTTTCTTCAGCTTTAACAATTTCTTTTTACAAGAGATACGTATTTTTATACTTTTAAATTTATTAATATATATTTTTATTCAAATACTATAGGTTTTTAATATAATTACCTTAGAAATGAAATACAGTCGACTCTCCATAATTCAAACCGATAATTCGAACCTCTCAATAATTCGAAGTATGTGCTCAGTTTCTAGAAAAACTCTTGATATTTCGAACTAAAACAATACATTTGGGTACACTTAATATTCAAAATAAAATCTGTGGCTGGCCAGACAACAACATGCAATAATTTGAAGTTATCTTATAAAATGCTCGACAATTCGAACACTTACTATCATGTACAGTCCTGTCGCAAACAGGTTAGAGCTTACAAGTTTTGTGTTGTATTGTCTCTGCATACCTTTCCTGTAACGTAGCCCCTTCAATGACCATCTGTCTACTACCCCTTTTTAGTGTTTTCTGGTTCACCAGGCGAAAATACACTTTTATTGCTTTCCTTCTTCAAATGGATGATAGACCAACCGCACTTGTTGTCAGCCATCCATATCTTTCGTTTAACATGTGGCCTTGCGACACAAGTGTTCAGAAAGAATGGTCCACTATTGTGAAGAAGAGATGCGTAGGATTGTGTTTGAATGTATCCTTTTAATACAGGACTTTTAACTCCTTTATAATATTCATATTGTAAAACATGTACTTTTTTAAAAATACTTTAAAATAATTTTATAGATATGTACAATTGTTTTATTACATAGTTTCAAATTTAAATGTGTTAGCAAAAAAATTCTCTTTGTGTATTTTGGGAGTTTTTTTCTACCCTCTTGATAATTCGAAGTTTTTCATTGGTCCCTCCAACTTCGAATTATCGAGAGTCGACTTTATTATTTTTTAATTCAAATTTATGAGACTCAATGAATGTATTCAATATCTAGCATAATAAAATAAGAAAAATTTTCCCCTTACTCAAACAGGAATCTTTACAGAATCCTGTTTGAGTACGGTGAAAGTTCAAATTCTAAAGCATTATAGTACTAAATTTGTAAAATATAATAAAATCTTAAATCAACATTCAATCTATATGATAGATACTATAAAATTTATATAAATTATGTAACAATAAAGACATAAATAAATATTACCTTTAGATTTCTCATTATTTAGGGTCCTCGAAGAATTATCTTCATCTTCATCAAGATTTTCATCATCCTCATTAAAATTTTCTTCACTGGAATCTTCTGCTTCACCATTAGAAACTTCCTTTTTGTTAGTTTCTGGGGCTTTTTTCTTAGGATTTTTGTCTTTTTTCTTTTTCTTTTTATCTTTTTTGCTTTGGTCTCCATCTGTGAAATGAAGCAGAGTGTTTATTTAAAAAGTATATATAAGCAAACTCTAAAAATCTAGTTAATACATAGAAAATCTTACATATGAATAAATATATGGTTTGCAAAACTACTAGATAATAATAATTTAGGTATTAATTATATAAACATAGCATGTACACAGGTTATCCTAATTTTACTCCTGTAATTAGAATATTAGAAATAAAAATCATTTTCATTTAAATCATCTCATATATTTATTACTTTACTACTAATTTAACAGGCAAATGTTACCCCACCTTTGGTACTAAATATGGTAAATACACAAACTGACAATACTGCTTCAGAAAGAAAATATGACTTGTAAGAATTTTTTTAAAGAAGTTTTTCATGCATGATTTTATTTTGAATTTTGTAATTCTACAGCAGAAACAAGTAGTTGTTGTAAAGTTTATTGAAGTAGAGAGATAAGGCAGTTTTTGCATTGTTAATGAATCCAGGTTTGATTGCATCCAAACACAAATACCAAAAATTTGCAAAATTATGCAAGCTAAAAGATTTGATTTCAGGGTTTGAATGAATAAATGAAATAGTGAGTATTATCACAGTATACAGAAAAATATGTCAAAGGGATTATGAGGTTAGCAGATAAATTATTTTTTAAACATTACACTGCAATGTCTCAAAAATATGCACTAGGGTAAGCCAAAAGGTACAATTAATGGCTCTGAATGATGATATCATAAGAGAGGAAATTAGTTCCATGATGTATTTATTTAAGGGCATCTGAAAGGATAGATGGACAGCAGTTAGAGATCTTATTAAAAACTAGTTTAAGTAGTTAAGTGCTTTTTCTTCTACTCCTTTTTATGGCTAAAGCATAGATTAGGAAGGGGGAGCTTTGGATTTGGAGATCTTATTCGAGATATCATGGTGAGATAACGAATTCATTCTGGCAGACTGTATAATTTGGAAACCCTTGATTTTTTTTATTTGTGATCTAATGCAGATGTTGCATGTTCTTTTAAAGTAATTGCTATTGGTCATTTAAAAAATTTGCGGATGTTTTTAAAGAGGCAGACGATTTTCAAATTAACAATTCAATAGTTTATTTTTTAATTTTCATGTCGCTCATTCAGATTTTGACCATGAAGGATTTTTTGAATTTTTCTGTGCAATTTTTAATTATTCAATTTTTCTGTTTTTCGCTTGTCCCTTTGACTTATCCTGACAAGTCCGTCTAAAAGGTATTATTTGCATTTTTTTTTTTTTTTTTTACGATTTGGAATGAAAGGGGAAATTTGTCAAGTAATACAGTGGTGCATGGAAAACTGATTGCTGCAAATGCTAAATGTTTGGTTTTCAAGAAAGCTATGTGTTTGATTAGAAAGGATTCGAGTGATGAATACATATGGGAATGTCAAAAGAAATAAGCGATTGCACATTGTATCAAAAGATCTGAAAGGAAGAATAGCTGTTCGAAGAAAGTAAGCTGAGTATGCTTGAGAATCTGATGTGCAAGAATATGTGAGTGCAAAAGTCCAACTGTGACTTCATTTTTTTCTTAACTTAACGTTTCGAAAAAAACCATCACGGCTTGGATGAATTTTTTAGAGGTATGTATGGAAATGTGTGTGAAAGAAATTTACCCTCCTTTAGAGCATTCCTCAGAGCAGATAACCCTTTTTCTTTAATATTCTAATTTACAATTTCCTTTTACTTAACAAAAGAACATAATTTTTATTTTTATGCATTACTGATAACTTTATAAATATTTTTTATTTCACATTAATCTTTCTTTATTTTTACTGCAAAATTACAATTTGTAAATTCTTGAAACACCTACCGATAAATTAAGTTGGATAGCTACCAATTCCCGTCGCCAAAAAGTTGACATTGCCAAGCCCCTCCCCCCCCCCTTCTATTCTACACTTTAACCCATTTTGACAGTTGATAATAATTAAAATAATGAATGCAATTAATTACATCAATATTCTACTCAATGTTATTTTAGTACATATCAGTTATAGGGAGCATGAAGCCAAACACAGCAAACATGTAAAATTCTGTTCCACCATTATGTATGCAATGAACATATCTTAATGGATAATATCGTCCATGTTCCTGTTGGTCACAACTCAAAAAAGCATTTGTCAACCCATGCTCTCTACAGCTAATAAATACCATTATTTTATATGTGAATACCATTGACTTTTATGAAAACAACACACTTTGGAAGCAAATTAGCTTCATCTTTCCTCCAGGGCCAAGAGATTGGTTAAAATAAGAATTAAGTAAGGATTTTTCCATTATACATCTTTGTAGATAATTTTATAATACCATTGGATCTTGAATACATGTAAATACTACGTCCAAACTGTAAAAGGTCAAAATTCAAAGATATATCTTTTATCCTTTTAATGCAATGTGAAAAAAAAATACGAATTTCATCAAAAACATTTTTTTTTTTTTTTTTTTTTTGAAAAATATGGTCCATTTAAACCAAGAATATGAACAATCACGATATTCAGATTTTAAATTCACAATATTTAAAGATTCTGAATTCAATGAATACTGCTAATATTTTGTTCATTGATAAAATTTTAAAATCGAGTCGAAAATAATTTTATAAGTAAGTACTTAAAAAATATTACAAATACATGCATAACCTTTTCCAACTAAAAATTTTGGGAATATCTTACCTTCTACCATGTGGTCATTTTCCAATGACAACTTTTCTTCAAACTCTTCATTATCTAAATCTACATCTTTCGAGAAATCACTTGCGACTTGCTTTGAATTCTCCTTTTCGACTTCTTTCTTGGTTTGTTTAGATTTCTTTTTGGGCATATTTAATTATATGTATCAACACGTATATTCATAAAATATAGGTCTTGAAATTTTACTACTGTTGACAATTCCGAAACTGAAAATTGCCAGATGTAGCAAGCAAGAAATTAATAAAAATTCTGCTATGAATCCGCCGTCTTAAAAGAAAAGCAGTTAAGCTGCATTCACACCAAGGCAGTCAGCGTGAAGCGTTGAGCGTCTAGCCAATCAGAGACTTCATCTCCGGCAATCGAAAAGGTTGTGATCGAAACTTTTTAACTTAAAAATAAGTTAACTTCAGGCGTCTGAACATGCATAGCTTAGTCACATGATGCACTCTTAACCAATCACAGATGAAAATGCTTTTATAACCAATTTTTATGATCGTTTTCCCACAAGGGACAAGTTCTACCGTAAAGCTTACTATGGGGGCGCTGCGGTCATTAAAAACCCTCAACTTTTTCCGGTTTCAACAAAATAACATTGTTTTGTATACAAACTTAAGCAGAAGTCATTTTAATTTTCCTTGCATTTCTTAAGCAGAATTTTTAGCCTTTTAAAATTACCGACATGAAAGAGAGTAAACTCTGCACTCTTTGTTCCACATGTGGATCTTTTTCTGAGAACCTCTACGAATTTTTAAATCACCGTTTAATTTACCACTGTCCTACGAGTCTATCCATATGGCTACAATAGGAGACTACTTTGCAACCGAAAAATTGGTAAGCGAGAGTTAAATCTGTGTTATTTAATAAGCATTTCATTACAAGTTTGTGTTTAAATGATATTATTCAAATTTTGTTGTGCTTTTTCGAAATAATCCCGTGTATTTGTTACAAACATTGCTCGATCCTTATTTATGGTAACCTTGGCAGCAATTTTGGCGACAGTTTTCACAACACACAATCAGAAATAATTTTCGACTGCTTTTATTTATATTAATTACACAATCACTTATATTTGTATTTCTTGAAAAAATGTTAATTAAAAAAAATAGCTTGTTTCTGTTACACGAATATTTGTTGTATGAATTCAATTGTTTTTTGCGTTGCATAGTGGGTGTAATAACGTAGCATAGAAATAAAAGTTATCTAGATACACTAGTTTTGTTAGACTAATTTTAAAATTTCTAGGTTACATTGAATCAGTTGTGCTAAAAAATAAGTAATATTTTGTTTTATGATTTATAATATATCGTTTTATGATTGAGATGATTTTTTAATAGAAATGATAATTTTAACTAAGCCTTTGTGTGAACTATTTATTTTGCTCTTGTACATAGTCAACTATTATTAATATAGATCTCATGAATTAAGCATTGGCAATTATTATAGGAATTAAACTGCTTTGTAGAGAGCTCGGAGCATCCTGATTATGTCTCGTGAATATTCGCCTGTATGGAGGATCAAGGTTCTTCAAGCTTCATGAACTAATATGTTACACATGAAATGTAGGCAAGTGCAAAATGCTCACTTATTTGGTATGTTCAAATTTTATTAATAACAAAAGTAATCCAAGTAATTGTGCTTACATATTTATTTAATTCTTACATATTTGTTAAACTGAAGATTAGCAATTGATTTATTTTCAATTTATTCTAAATTTAAATTGCATTATGAATTTTTTGACTGATAAATATTTATTTATGAAAATTTTACTTTTAAATCATTTTTCTTGCAGAAATTTTTTCCACAAATTGAAGGAATTAGGACAATCCAATGGAGTTTGAAGCTGGATACCAAAGTTGTTTTGGAAAAAAAATTACAATCGGGTTCTATTTGTTATTTGTAAATGTGTGTGTGTATTTTTTATGTCAAACATCCAATTTATTTCTGTGTAGTGTTTTTTTTTTACTTGTGTTAAAGACTTTTCACACAAATTAAAGACTTCACATAAATATGTTGTATTAAAGTCCTTTTACAGATTTTGCTGAAATGTGAAGATATTCTGTGTAAATTTTGAACCAAAATTCAAGATCATCTAATTCATATCTTCCTTTTAACTCAGAATCTGTTAATAGTTCAATCAGTTCTTCTTTTATTAGTTATGTATCCTGATTTTTATTAAAGGGGAATTTTAACAGGATATCTCCTTTATTACTACGGAAAATTTATATCCTTTATTTTAAATTCTGAAAATATAAAAAAAATGTTCTAAACAGGAATTTTACTTAGTATTATATTAAATATAAGATAATATGCAAGAGATTTTGCTTCTTATATTGTTACAATTATTTTGATCTTAGTTAACTCAAAGAATGGAATATTTAACAATTTAAATTAATACGAATGTATATATTTGAATTGTGTGTATGTCATTAGTTAATTTTATAATTGCCTCTATTTGATTTAAAAATTCTTCAAATAATTCTTGAGTATTATAGGTATATGAAAATAAGCACTGTGTAATTCAAATAATTACAAATGAACAATATGTAATTCAAACAATTATAAATAGAAAAATATGTAGCTTAAATTGTAAATAAACACTGTGCAGTTCAAAATAATGGCAAATAAGCAATTTTTTTAAATTTCCAATGACCAAGGTTACAGAAGGCTACTCACTACAAAAAGGGAAAGTTTACGGTGTTAAGTGGATATTCAAACTCAGCAAATAAACAGTTTGTATTTCAAATACTTACAAATAAAAAAATATACTATTCCAATACATGCAATTTATTTCATTGTACTGTTCAAAATGGTTGCAAGTTAACATTAGATAATCTCAATTTATTGTAATTAACAGTGTATTTTTCTTTGTATTATTTTTTTATGAAGATGGCCAAATAAATTTTTTTTAAATGTTTTGAAATTTTTTTAAATTTTATTTTATATCTAGAAATCTATTTTACATATAAACTTTCATTAACCAGTTTGTAAAATTCACACATTCTCAATCTTTTTGAAAGAATCCGTCATTGACAGAATTCAAAGGACTAAGGCAAGCATTACAAAACTAATGAATTTAATTACATGCATACTATTGATACTCTTTAACAGCACCAGAGAGCTGGTTTATTGACACTATCCAGTATGTGCTTCTCGTAATAACCACCCAAACTTGCTACTTTGCAGCGATTTCTACTTTTAACAGCCCCTTGTAGGGGAATTTTGTCTGTACAAAATTATATACATATTGGGATTACAATATACCTGTGAATGAATTTTTTAAAGCATAAGTTAAGAATAATTTTTTTAAATTTATGGCAAAACATATTTATTGAAAAATTAAGAATTGTTTAGAAATTCCAATAATTTTCATCATATTCTATTACTTAGCAATGAAAAATCTGTCAGTAAATGTCACAAATGCTGCAACATGAGAACAAACTTCTCTTAATCTGAAAGAATGCTAATTTTAAGTATAACAGATGAATGCAAACAAGTAGAATTGGACAGTTTCAAAGAACACAAAAGTTTAAATGCCCTATTATAAGAATGGTATGGAACATATTTTAGAATTATTTTTAAAATATACAGTTACCCTCAAAATAATTAAAAACAATGAATCTCATAAAATATTGAAATTCGTATGTAAATTGAAGAATAAAGATAAGTTATCCTTTTTTTTTAATTTGAAAAAACAATATACACCTAGCTATGCATGTACCAGTGCTGGAAGCTGAAATCCAGCATTAAAGGTATTTTTATGTTCAAAGGTTGACTAAAACCTGTACTTTACTAATTAAAATAAAAATGATTAAAACATTTCTATTTACTGAAGGGGGGTTTACTTTAATTTAGATTTTAATATAAAATCTTTTAACGAGTCAATAAGTTGTTTTTTCTCCTCAATTGTCATTCTCAGATGGCCAATAACTTAGAAAGTTGTGAAAATTGGAAAAAATTCTTGAATTATTTCCCAGTAAACATGGCTTGCAAAATCAAGACATATTCGTCAATAATTGAAACGTCCTGTATAATGTAGAAATTCAGGGCTGAAAGTTAAAATTTGCCTTTGTTGTAAATATCAAGTTTCTCATATTCTTGAATAAATTTATTTTGAATACTGATTAATGTAAATAATTTTATTTGAAAATGTCTATAACATACATTTGCTTAGATTTCCAAATGCATTTTAATATTTTATTTTTAAATGTTGCTGTAGCTAGAATTCTTGAAAATTGGGTATTGAACTTATTAAAAGTTTCTCAATGCGTGTATTGTTATAGGAGCTAAATTCATTATTTGTCATGTGTTACTCAGTTAATTCTTGCTTACTGCAAGTTACTTATTGATAATGTACTATTTTCTCTACTGATGTTTAAATTTTATAAAAGAAACCTCTTTTTAAAAAAAGACTTCATGTTATTTTCTTTCTTAAATGCATCTCTTAAGTGCATTGGAATTTGTTAGCAGCATTTTAAAAATGGAAAGTAATAAATATTTTTAAAAATATTGTTGCATAAAATATTTATTTAAATCTAAATTGAAAATTCTATCTTACATGTAAACCAAATAAAATAATGAATATCATATTAATCTAGATATCCGTCAAATAGTAATACTCTGAAATGTTTTTTCACAAACAGCAAACTTTATGTAAATATTAGAAAATAACTGCTAGTGTACATAGATTATTGGTTAATATGAAAGTATTTTTTGCTTTACAAGTGTATATATTATGATTGATAACAATGCTACCATAAGTTCTTAATTTAATATTCTTGTAGGCAACTTTGAATTTAAATTAAATTTTTCATTTCAATAAACATACATTATTATACAAGTTTTCCTTGTTTTGTGACATGATTCCAACATATTAAAAGTAAAGGCAACAATATTCATTCTATAATGTAGTAATGATTCAAAACCATTGAAAAATATGCAAATTAAGGAAATTTGTTTTAAAAAAATTTGATTTATAATTTATAGTAATTATTACACAATATTAAGTGAAAATATCACATAAGAGAAAAGACGTAACAGTCTTTAGAAATTCAATTTAATTATCCTTTGTCTTTAATATATTTTTCACTGATTGAATTGCATATAAATTTTAAAAATAGTAGGATATATATGAATACTATAGACTGTTTTAAAATACAATTTAAATTTGTAGAAAAATCCTTAAAAAAGTACATAATATTAGAGTTAGTTAACATGAAAGTTTTTGATTAATGATAAAAGATTTATTCTTTAATGAAAATATATTTTTTATTTTTACAGCACAATGAACTGCATATAACATAAAAAATTTATTAAAATACATAATCCATACAATATATGAAGTTGAAACATTGTTCAAAGATAGTAGCATTTTCAAACATATGCTAAGTAATAAATATTTTTAAAAATATAACATATGTAAGCCAAACAAATATTTCCATACAATGTAAAATAAAATAATAAACAATGCTAAAAACCTGGATATAATATTAAAATATATTTTCAAGAACAAGTTATTTTATATGAAAATAGATAAAATAACATGATTTGTTATTTTCTAATAATTTCCAAATATACAAAACACAGAAATTAATCTAAAATTTCTGGTAAAACATATGTTTGTAAAAAGCGAACAAGAAGTGATTTTTCAAATTCCAGTAATTTTCATCAAATTCAATAAATTGACAATGGAAAACTTTGCCAGTAGATGTTACAAATGGAATACGTACATACATATCAGAAATTAAATAACTAATTAATCTTAAATTAGTCAAAAAGTAAGAATTATAAATAATAAAAAGTATTTTACACATATTTATAATTACTCTTCTTCAAATGAATATGGAAGAAATTTAATCCAATAACTATAAAAAATGTAATATGTAGAAAAAAAATGGCGGCAAGTACATGCAATATCTTAATGAATATAACATTTATACAAAAACAAATAATTAAAAAAAATTCCGAAGTATTTAATTACTATTTGTTTTCGTAACCAAAAAAGAAACAAACGATTCAAATAGACAAATACAATTATTATAATAAATCTTATGATATGATAACGTAAATTATAAACGATAAAACAAAATCCAATACGCAAAATAACACTAATTACTTAGTACACTTACACTAGTTACATATTCCAAACATCGCCAAAAAACGCGATAAGCAAGCAATTGTGGCAACCTTGCTCTAGTGAGTTAAGAAATTAAAAAATATATTTTAGAAAAGATACTGAAAGAAATAATATAAAATTCCGAATGCGAAATCTACAGATCATCTTCTTTCCATTTCGTTCAAAAAAAGTTTCAAAAACTTGCAATAGAACTTTGAAAAACTCAGTTGAATTTCAATGTTTTCCCATAGATTAACATTACACCGGAAGTAAGTGAGGCTACCACTCAATGTTGTTTACAAAGTAGAACTTGTCCATATTTGTTTGAGATATTTTTGATCCTTCTTTTTTGCGAACACTTTTAATACAATTCTATATAAATATGGCCAATAATGACGAGAGATTAATAATAGAAGAACAAAAATACTCTCATTTGTACGATTTGGCAAATAAAAATCACAAAAATAAAATTATGAGAGAAAATGCCTGGAAGGAAATTGGAGTATCCTTAGGACTTTCTGGTAAGTTAACTTTTTACATTATATTTATCTTTTACTCTTGGAAAAAGTTGACGATTGGTTAAATGTTGAGCAATTGTGTAATTAAATACAAACTATATAAAACAATATTTTATATATTCGTATACTTGGGAAAAAATCTGTAACGCCAATATATATATATATATAACACATGGGCTGAAAAGTCTGTGGTAAACCCGACCATGGGTTCCTTACGGAATATGGCAACCCCTTAGAATAGTTTTGAGAATCTGGCCTGGCGGACGCAGAGCGATGAAAAACACACGAAACCGATGTGTGGCGAGCACCGCAATAAATTAATATAGTATGAGAAATGTTGCCTCTTTTCACCATAGTGGTGACCCGGTATATTCACGCAAAACCTTTACCTTGTGAATAGTAGTTCACAAAATCGATGGTATTAAAAAAAACATTGTTATTCAACTAAATTTAGTATAAGGACTCAATTCCTTTGTCTATGGATCCGAACATCCTTGGTTTCGATTTCGGGTGTGGCTCTCATCTTCAACTGCAAATGTATCACAGATAAGTGGATTTTTTTTCTCTGTTTCATTTTTCTGTGCTTTTAATTTAACTTGAATTTTTTATCAATTTAATATTTTATTTTATTTTTTTCATATTTAATGCTAAAATTACTTGATTGCATGTAATAATTTCGGATGAAATAAAATTCTTGTGATATAAGTTTTAAAAAAAAATATCATGTGTACTATCGATGAAAATGCCAAATTATAATTAAATATATTACTGGTTATTATAGCGTTTTTATTATTGAATGCATGTCTATTTTATTGTTTATTTAGTAATTTTGTTCTAAAACCTTGCACAATGTCGGAAGTAAATGCCGTAAAAATACCAGTATATAATAGATCCGATCCCACCTTGTGGTTTGTTATGTGCGAGAGTACATTCGCTTTAGCAACCCCAAAACCAATAACTGAGTCTTTAACTAAGTACAATTACATAGTAGCTCATCTCCCTCCCGACACCGCGTCTTTAGTTCGCGATGTCCTCATGCACCCAGATGCCACTGATCCCTACGCGCAAATAAAAAACGAACTCATAACTCGTTCAGGGGAATCGTCCCAGCAGGAGATTCGGAAACTTCTTTCGGGGGAAGAATTAGGCTCTCGAAAACCTTCTGAACTACTGCGTAACATGAAACGGCGCGCAGAATCTTTGAATGTTGATGATAAACTGATGACGGAGTTATTTCTGCAGCGTTTGCCGTCTTCGGTTCAAACAATTTTAGCTGCTGTTTCTGACCTTACGTTAGACAAAGCCGCCGACATTGCGGACAGAATTTTCGAAGTCTCGCCATCTCCTATTGAAACTTTTTCTGTTTCAAAAGAGCAATCATTAGAATCTAAACTGTTTCGTGAAATTGAAAAATTAAATCAAAGAATGGATCGTCTTTCAATCTCTCGTGGTCGCTCTCCATACCGTCGGAACAAAAATTCTCGTGAAAGAAGCATTTCGAATAA
This sequence comes from Trichonephila clavata, assembly GCA_019973975.1. Lineage (NCBI taxonomy): Eukaryota > Metazoa > Arthropoda > Arachnida > Araneae > Nephilidae > Trichonephila > Trichonephila clavata. The sequence goes on from BMAO01038123.1 coordinate 317,154, forward strand.
GCGTGATTTTTCGATTTGCTGGTTTCACAGGCGTTTCGGAAAAAAATGTAGAGATGAAAAATGCATTAAACCATGCACATGGCAGGGAAACGAAGCCAGCAAAGAATAATGGCGACTTATTCTTTGCCCAAGGAATCACGTCGCCTGTTCATTCGAGACCGGACAACAAATATCTCCTTTCTGGTCGACACCGGTTCTGACGTGTCTTTAATTCCTGCTAATGCCTATCAAAAAAGAAATGCTTCACAACAAACCCTTTTTGCCGCGAATTCATCCTCAATTAATGTATATGGGCAGAAAACATTAACCTTAAATTTTAATTTACGAAGAGATTTTATGTGGACTTTTCTGATTGCAGATGTAAGTACACCAATTCTTGGTGCAGATTTCCTCCATTATTTTGAATTGGTGCCAGATCTCAGACACAAATGTCTTAGAGATACTAAAACAAAATTACAATTAGTAGGCCATTTAAAACATGCTAATCTCCACTCTGTTCAAATTTCTATTTCTAAAGATACAATTTATCTTAAATTTTTGAAAGAATTTCCCTCTATCACAAAATTGCCTAATCCAAATCAACCAGTGAAACATAACACTGTTCACCATATAATAACAAAAGGTCCTCCTGTAGTAGCAAAACCCCGAAGGTTGGCACCAGATCGCCTAAAAATTGCAAAAACAGAATTTCAAAACATGATGCATCTGGGACATTTACGACCTTCGAAAAGTAACTACGCTTCCCCACTTCATATGGTTCCTAAGAAAGGTACTTTAGATTGGAGACCTGTTGGCGATTATAGAGCGTTAAATTCTCAAACATTAAAAGATAAATACCCCATTCCTTGTATTGCTGATTTTACAGCTGAATTACATGGCTCAAAAGTTTTAGTCGAATTGATCTAGTAAAAGCCTATCATCAAATTCCTATTCACCCAGATGATATACACAAAACGGCAATTTCCTCTCCGTTTGGTTTATTTGAAAGTACACGAATGCAATTCGGATTGTGTAACGCATCCGCAACGTTTCAACGTTTTATAGATGAAGTCACTCGTGGCTTACCTGGAATTTACGCTTTTGTCGATGACATTTTAATTGCATCTAAAAATCCCCAGGAACATCAACAACATTTAAAAAACCTATTTTCAAAATTAGATGAATATGGTCTATGCATTAATGTATCTAAATGCATATTTGGTGCATCATCAATAGACTTTTTAGGCTTTAATCTGTCAGAAAATGGAATTAAACCTCTACCTGATAAAGTAAAATGTATTCTAGATTTTCCTAAACCAAACACATTAACACAATTGCGTAGATTTTTGGGCATGTTTAACTTTTATAGATGCTTTATACCAAAAGCCGCATATATACTTGCTCCCATTGTTCAGTTTCTAGAAGGACATACAAATCAAAAGAAATCTCATTCTAGTGTTCGCAAATCATCCGAACCGTTAAAATGGAATGAAAACGCAGAACAAGCTTTTCTTGCAGCGAAAAACGCTATGGCAGAAGCTACCCTTTTAAGACATCCTATTCCAGGGGCTCAATTGAGCCTATGGGTGGACGCTTCAGATATTGCTATTGGAGGCACTTTATCCCAATTATCACTAGGGAAATGGGAACCAATAGCCTTTTTCTCCATGAAACTTAACAAAAGTCAGCAAAACTGGTCGACTTATGACAGGGAACTATTTTCAATTTATTCGGCTATAAGAAAATTCAAGCATATGTTAGAAGGCAGAAACTTCACAATATACACTGACCAAAAGCCCCTAATTTATGCTTTTAAACAAAACCCAAATAAATGTTCTCCTCGACAACTACGCCACTTAGATTTAATTTCCCAATATTCTACCGACATTCGGCATGTGCAAGGTTCAGAGAACATAGTTGCTGATGCTCTTTCCAGAATCGAAATTGATTCCATTACTAATTCTCCAAATTTAAATTTTAAAGAATTCGCATTAGCACAGAAAAATGATCCAGAAGTTCAAAAAATTCTGCAGAATAATGAATCATCTCTTAAATTAGAGCTAAAACCATGCCAAACCTCAGATTGCTATTTGCTTTGCGATATTTCAACAGGAGTTCCACGTCCTTTCGTCCCTGCATCGTTTCGAAGAACAATATTCAACCATCTTCATAATCTTGCACATCCAGGGATAGTAGCTTCTACAAAACTCATCTGCTCTCGCTACGTGTGGCCTGGCATGAAAAGCCAAATAAAGCAATGGGTCCGGTGTTGTAAATCGTGTCAAAAGTCGAAATTCCAAAGGCACAATAAAACACCTCTAGGAACGTTCTCTCTTCCTGACGCTAGATTCACTCACATTCACATAGATATTGTAGGTCCCTTGCCACCATCTGAAGGTCATCGTTATCTTCTTACGATAATCGACCGCTTCTCCAGATGGCCAGAAGCAATCCCCATTCCAGACATGCAAGCAAAAACCATTTGCCGTGCAATTTTTGACACTTGGATCTCTCGTTTTGGTTGCCCATCTATAATCACCTCTGATCAAGGAACCTAGATGCGTTCATCAATGTATGCTGAATTTACTCGCATGCTGGGAACACAAAAGATCAAAACTACAACATATCATCCAATTTCAAATGGAATAGTGGAACGGTTCCATCGACATTTGAAATCAGCCATTAAAGCCCATGAGAATGACAGATGGTCCGAAATAGTCCCCATCACTCTTCTCGGCATTAGAACAGCAGTTAAAGAAGATCTGCAATCTTCTTGTGCTGAAATTGTTTATGGAACAAACCTACGTCTTCCTAGTGACATGATAGATATATCAAACATTCCTTTTTGTCATAATAATTTCATCACTAATCTTCGTCACAGAATGCAACAACTGAATCCTGTTGCAACATCTGCTCACTGCACTGATCGATTCTACATTCATCCTTCACTAAAATCATCATCTCATATCTTTTTGAGAATCGATCGTGTGCAACCACCACCTTTATGTCAACCGTATACTGGACCACATAAAGTTCTGTCCAGAACAGACAAAACTATCACCATTGACGTTAATGGTCGAAAAACTAAAGTTTCTCTAGATCGCGTCAAACCCGCACATCTTCTCTTAGAAACTGTGTGTGAAACTCCACCTTCAGTGAGCAAAAGTGTAAAAGATGATAAAATATCTACTAACAAAAAACCAATATATACCACAAAATCAGGAAGACATGTACATTTTCCAAAAAACTAGCCATTTATGTTACATAATTTTTTTCTCCTTCTAGAAGAACTTTCAGTTGGAAATTTTTTTGTATTATATTTGTATATATCTTATTTACATGTTCTATTTTTTCTGTATATATTATATTCAAAATGTTAATGTATTTCTCCCAGTACGGATTCTCAAAAAGAAAAAAACAGGGGGGGGGAGAAAGAAAATAATGTTTATAAAATTTTAAAAACTATGTCGTTCCCTTGGGCTGTTACCCTCAGTCACTGGGGGATACTCTGTGGTAAACCCGACCATGGGTCCCTTACGGAATATGGCAACCCCTTAGAATAGTTTTGAGAATCTGGCCTGGCGGACGCAGAGCGATGAAAAACACACGAAACCGATGTGTGGCGAGCACCGCAATAAATTAATATAGTATGAGAAATGTTGCCTCTTTTCACCATAAGTCCCGGGCCTAACAAATAGATGGCGCTAGTTTTATTGCAATCACCTTTTTTTCAGTTAATACTAACCTTCAAAAGACAGCTGTTATATATAAAGTTTCATGATATTCTATTCATTAGTTTGTGAGTTATTGTGCTAAGAGTGACGCTACTTTTGTTATTTTCAGAACAATGGATCAAAAACAATTTCGTGTTTTAATTTTACACTGCTTCTTGATGGGAAAAAATACCGTTCAAGCGAAGCAATGCGACTACTGGCTGTTCGCAGACCTGAAAAAAAATGCTCGCCGGTAAGATTTCGCACGAATGAAGAGGCTATCACTGAAACTGAGGCCTATTTTGAGGCAAAAGATAAATCGTTCTACAAAAGTGGTATTGAAATGTTAGAGCGGCGCTGGAATGATTGCGTTGCTCTTGATGGAGATTACGTTGATGAATAAAGCTAATTTTGAACCAAAAAAACTGTGTTTTCTTTGTTAGGCCCGGGACTTTTCAGCCCATGTGTTATATATTTAAATATATATAAAATACATCACAAAAATATAATTAAGCAAATGTTCGAGATCATATGAATCCTAGAGTACGACATCCCATTTCAAAACAAATATATATATATATATATATATATATATATATATATATATAACATTGAAGCCCTTTTCGAAAACCAAGTTTCTTAATAAAAATTACTTTTTTAAAAACAGAGCATAAAAAAAAAGTTTTATATGTGTTTGCAATAAAAGTAACTATTTCAAAAAATACTTCCTAGACTTACAACATATATATTTTAGGGTTAATTTATGTAGCATGTTTTGATATATTCAAGAAAGTTGAAATGTGTATTAAATACAGTGTATTTTAGATTTATAGTATGAAAATATTTTGTACTATTTTAGATTTTGTTATTACTACAATTTTATGCTTAAAAATGCAATCCACTTTATACTTCTTATCATAATTTCTTAGCTCGCATTTAGATCAGTGTTTCTTAATTCCATGTGCCACATGGATTTTTGATGAATAATTAAAAGTGCATGGTTCATGTAGCTTTGAAAACAGTATTTGCAATTGCTTCAAAAAAGATATTTATTTTTCCTGCTTTTATATTTAGTATTTTTGCCCAGGTGTAATTGACATAGATTCAAATTGGCTTTCTTAAAATCAAAAGATTTGTTAAGTTACTCATTCTTTAATGTGATTGCATTGCTGTAAACTAATGAAAAATATTCAATTTTTTTAGTTATCCATAATGGTCAGATATTTAATGAAATTGGTCACTAAATTTTTTTTTTTTTTGTAAAATATATCTTTCACATTTTTTTTATATTCAGGTGGGCTACCTACAGAAAAAAAAGATTGATAAACTAGTCTAGACTAATTGTGTTGAGCATATTAATTTTGTACTCATATTCAACACAAACAATAATATTTTGAGATAAATTTTGTATGGGGGTTATATTTAGATCATAGTTCTTTTTTCACATTATTTAATTGTCCAATTGAGTTAATATATGTAGAACTATTTTTTTAAAATTTTTCTTTATTTTAGGTGATGTGTGTAAAATCAGATTTAAGGTCCTAAGGGATCGATATCGTAAGGAAAAGTTAGAGCATTTCCAAGTGGAAGCGAAGCAAAGGCGCGAAAGATTTGGCCTTTTTCAGAAATGCTGAGTTTCCTGGATCCCTATATGCAAAAAGGAAGGTATGTCTATTCTTATGACTGTCTGGATATTTTTAGAATAAATTCTTTTATGTTAGAATGATAATTAAGCTTTTTATTATTTTGAAGTACTTGGTCAAACATAACCGGTACAACAACCATGCCACTAATTGTTTCTTGCATTGAGGAAAGAATACAGTTTGAGGAAGAGACAGGAATTGTTCAAGAGGCAGAAATTGTTCAAGAGGAGGACAGTTTTAATTTGCCTGAAACATCCAAGCCTACCCCTATAAGTATGTTTATTTTTCAAAACATGTTTGAAATTAGATTTTTTTAAAAAAAATATTTGTATTATTTTAAAGTTCGTATATTTTGAAAATTATTTAATACTAATGCATTGAATAAAGGTACAACTGCACCCCACCCCCCAATTTATGTAAATGTAAAGCATTTCACAACAATTTTATTCATATTCATATGTGGTTGCCCTATTTTGCAGATGTATATATATAAACATCTTCACTCGAACTGTTTAAAAATTTACAATGGGCCAGGTAAAACTTCAAGGTTATCCACAGTTTGCACCATGATGTGTGGATTTCATTGTGGTTAAATGTGCCATTTCCTTTATTTAATGAAAACTAAAAAGGCTAAATATATTTACTTTTAAAAATTATTTTGGAAATAATAAGATGTTTTATTATTTAGCAAGTAGAAGACAAACACCGAATTCTAAAAAAGAAAGAGAGCAAGAGAAGAGTTGATCGATGCTGCATTGATGAAGATAGGAGGAGAAACTGACCCAGAAGATCACCTCTTCGAGTTTTGCTCTAAAAGCATTAAAAAATATCCAGCGGAAGCCAAAAATGAAGCACTGGAATCCATAGCAAATTATGTATTCCAAATGAATAAAAAATATCTTCAGTAAATTGTGATGAAATTCTTTATATAAATTAAAGTTCACAATTATATATGTCAATGTTATAGATATGCATATAATAACTATATGTACCTGAAACTATCTGTGTAAAAAGTATTTTCTTACTGTGTTTCAGGTGACAGTTTAGCGTCACTTCACCCATTCAGGACCAGGCGATATTACCTGTTAGGCTTTATTTCATTTAAAATCATCACTGTAGGAAAAAAGCCACCAAAATTTATAGTTCATAATCATTCCAAATTGAGATCACTCTGTTCACGAGCAAAAGGAATGCATTTTTTCTATGGCAAATAAAGTGTAGACTTTGAAAACCCTTTTATGCTTGAAATATAATTTATAATTTTCTAGTAAAAAATTTCATGACATTTTAAATAACGACAGCAATCTACTTAAAAAATTCACTCAAAGGAGAAATATACCCAAAAGAATAAAGTATTTTATTTTCTATAAGGTAACTATGAATAATTTATAATTCTAAAATACATTATTATGCAAAACTAAAGTTAGCTAATGGGCAAAAGTTAAGTATGAAGATGTGAAATGCAAAAAAATCAACAAATACTGCTTTGATTGACACAAAATTTGGCAGTAAAGTAGCATATATATTTATACATAAAACAAAATCAATAATTATATACAGAAATGAAAACAATATTAACTTTTTGTAAGTTATCAGATAATGTCATACTGGAGACTTAAACAGAATTATGTATAAAGTGAAAATAAACAGCATAGAATGAAAAAAGGACATTAATAGGATATGTGGTCCCCCCTCATCTCTATGCCAAGTTTACACCTTCTGGCTAGGCTTTCAATTAGGTGGTCAACCACCGCAGAATTAAGCAATCGCCCTTCTTCTTGACTCATTAGTAAACATGACATTGCCCCAGTCAGACACAGTCCAATTGCCATATTCCCGGCACCACTTTAATCGTGCTCCTCTTGACTGGACGGATAGAGGAACACAAACTCGAGGTACCCAGGCATACAGTCCATTCATATGTAATCCTCGGCGTACAGTTGCTGCAGATATAGCCTTACCAATGGACGCTGTAACCATTGATGTCACACATGTGGAGGTTGCTCTGCGATTCCGCTTGGCTACAATAGCAATATATCGATCTTTCACGGGGGTTGTAACCCTTGGGCGGGCCTTTGGACAACTGTCTGTGTGGTTTGGAATTGGCTCCATAAACGTGAAATTATAGAATGAGGAATGCAGAAAAAAAGATCAACATCTGTGATCGACTGCCCTGCTTCAATGTGCCCCACAGCACGCCAGCGCTCAGAATCTTCTATTCGTTTTCTGGAAGTCGTAGAAACATGTATGTCTTGAAAACAAATTGTACGATAGTTTTAAACACCTTCTATCAGCATTTACAATCAACTTCTGTAACCCTTCATAAAGCTGGCTTCTTATAAGATTGCTCTTTTTGCATATTTCTTGACATGAAAGCACGATTGGCTGTTACCTAACATATTTGCATACTTCCATCTACCTCTGCAGTGAATTGCATCCGCTTCAATCCTGATTGGCTTCCGGAAATCAGCATTTTCCTCTGCGTGCTTAACTTTTGGAAGTGAGTGCATAAACTAATACTATTAGCAGTGGCATAGCTAGGAAACCAGGCCCTAGTGCTACAAAAAATGAGGGCCTTTCTTGCTTGGATTTTATTAAGTAAAAATTTCTCAATATTTTAAATATACAAAGCTATATTTTTTGTTTACTATATGCTCTTTCTTGGCAATTTCAAAATTTACATTTAAATGCTGAACGTGGGTTAAAACATCTTCCTGGTGGATTGTCTGTGACAAAATGAGAAAGTAATATACTCTTTTAACTTAATTCTGGCAAGAAAAACTGTGTGTATGTGAAATGATGGTTCTTTTTTTGATAAAATGTATGCTTGTTTTAATACAATATAACTGCAAATGAGCCTCATTACATTTAGTAAATAAGTTTTTAAAAAAGTAAAATCTGATTTACATTTGAATACAAACTTTAAAAATAAGTCACGATTTGGTTTAATGAGAGCCAGTATCGTAGACCCCCATTTACACCCCATGGACCCCTAAATTATTTTTTTACTGACATGGACCCGTGGGAGTCTATATAGACCACTTTGGGAATCACTGGCTTAGAGCTACAAAATAGTCCGCTGAGATAGACAGGAAATGATACAAAAAATATGCATGAACATGAAGATACAATAAAACATTATAATTATTTTTTTAAAAAGAAACCTCTGCAGAGGAGGGGGGGGGGACAAAATTACATCAGTCTATTACAGATACGAGAAGATTGCAAAATATTGAAACAGGAAACTAGCTTACTATGAATCTTTGTTATTAAAAATAGAATGTAACTAGGCAGGAACTGCCTCTTGTGTAGGTTATGTAACATGTAATAATAAGTGTGGTGAGATTTTTCAGGGAACTTTCAAGTAACAGTTTATAGAAAAATTAAAAATATAAACTTTTTAATAAGTGAAGCTCGCAACACTAAACAAACAACGGAAAGAATTTGGGGGAATTCCCTACAAGTTCAAAATTATTTTCAACTGAATTGCCATGATTATAGTTATGTTTCAAACTTTTATATATATATATCTTAAATTTGGGAGAAATTATTGCAATTTTGTCTTGCTTGGTGGTCAGGATCCAGTGCAGAGCACTGCCTAGCCCATTGGTAACTATGCCACTGAGTATTAGTATAAATAACATTACTTTTTGCCATTTTTGGCTATGTGAGCATCTTGCCATGCTGTCGCTCCCTCATGACAGAAATAATTTTGCAAAGTTCTTCTCGTCTCTTCAGCTTGACGGCTGTACATGTTGGAACCAGTGCAGCTAAGTCTATTAATCGCCAATGCCTCTTCAGTTCGCCACCTGCCATCATTTATATATCCATCAGGTGACATGTTATCCGCAAAATCCAAAGGGCAATATCTTCTTCTGCACTTTTGATAAAATTATGTAGGCAAACTGCTGCAGCGACAGTAAATGTGCTCGTTTCCAAGCTAGACACGAGTGGCTTTCGGAAAATTCCAAAGCGAGATGCCATAATTCCGAAAGCATTTTCCACGCACCTCCTTGCCCTTGATAGACGATAATTGAAAATCCCCTTGTCTTTCGACAACGCAACACCAGGATATGACCTCATCAAATTGCTTTTCAGAGGGAAAGCTTCATACCCAATAAAAAGGAAAGGCAACATCTTTGTTGTGCCTGGTATTTCCGCTGGGCAAGGAAGATCTAATGTGCCTTTTTCAAGGTTTTGACCAAAAATGGAATTTTTGAAAACTCCACCATCACTATTGTGACCTTCAGCTCCAATGTCTACAAGTACAAACTTGTAGTTTGCATCAACGCATGCTAATAATATGATGCTGAAGGTTCCTTTGTAATTGTGGAAACGGGATCCACTTTTTGGTGGTGCCTGAAAAAAGAAAACAGTATTTTTAATATAGCAACTATACAAAAACTCCTACAGAAAAGTAAAAATATGAATTTATTACTTCATTTTATCAATAAAAGGTAAGGATAAAAACTGCATTTTAATGGTATACATTTTAATGAGAAAAACATGACTAATTGTAAAAAAGTAGTTGGATGTTTTTATATGTAAATAAATGTTATACACATTATTTAATTTTTTAAAGATAAACATTACAAATAGTTTTGAATATAAAGTTAAACTTTATAAAATTTATAAATGTGAATAAATTATCCATGATAAAATAATTAGATTCTGAGGATAGAACAAAAAGTACCTGCATAAGGACATGCTTTCCATCAATGGCCCCTAAGAAACTGCCACTGCTTATGATATCCTTCAGCAATATCCAGCCAAATATTCCTATCTGGCTTTGCTAAAACAATTGGCTGTAGTGAGGAACTGATAGCTTCACAAGTTTTCTTATAATGGTACTTGTGGTTGAGCGACCAATTCTAAATGAATATGACAGATTAGCCATCAAATCCCCAGTTGCAAAGTACCTAAAACATACAATGATAATAAGAATGACTTATAAATATTTATCAACAGAATTGAGGTTCAATAATTCATTTCATTAGTTTAAGAAGCTAATTCAATGAAGGTATATGTTAAATAATAGATTACATACCCACAAATGGATGAAAATAACTAACTTAATGAAAATAGTATTACAGTACAATTCCACACATTTGGCTAGTTTTTATACTATTATAAAATATCACTACTTTTGGATACAAGTAAGTCATGATAATAACTTAAAGGGTAACATTAAAATTCTAAATAATTAAACTCTAAATATTAAATAATTCTAAAAATTTTTTTTAAGGACACAGAAATTAGCATGATAATTTTTAGAATGGAGAATCAACATTTATTTTTTATAAGCTTTTTCTTTCTTAGTATTACTAAAATAAAAAAAAACCTTAAGTTTAGGTATTTACCATATTAAAAAGAGCTATTCAATACAAAATATCGAACTCTTAACTAATTTGCAAATATCCATAATTTGTTTAAATATTTTTATAATTCTATAAAATTTTTATACTGCAAATAAGAAGTTGCTTTGAATATAAAATATTCTTATTTGAATATCACATACAAACATTTTCAAGGGGATTTGGCACCTTTTGAACAATGTTTTTTTTAAATTTATGTATTTAAAAATTATGTTTTAGAAGTTCATTTAATGTTTCTATTCAAGAAAATGATACAATAAGAAATTTTGCACATATTATTCACGCAATTTTAAAAATTCGAATTTTTTTAAAGAAAATTTTCAAATTGTACTGCTTTTAGAATTATTTTTGGACCTAGAATTTTTTTTTGTAATGTTCTTAAGGATGTTCTAAACAACTATAGGGATCTATTTTACAATAACTTAATAAGTTTTGGAGAGAAAAAAATGTTTATATGTATGCTAAAATTTAACGAAAAAGCCAAAATCTCCTACACATTTTAATTCTTTTTAAAAAAAAGCATTAAATTTTGAAGTTGACTTAACAAATAAGAACGTCAAAAATTTCAGAATTAACTCACATTTGAAGAAACTTTTACATACCTCAGAGCTAAAGCCAATCTATCCTTTGGCTGAATACTATCTCGATAATTTGTATCCTTTTTGGCAATTAATGGTCCAACTATTGAAAGTAATTTATCGAAAAGTTGCGGAGACATTCGAAAAAAATTGAAAAAGCTCTCTGTTTCTGACAAACGCATCTCTTCTATTAACACAGACGCTCCTTTTGCTCGCCGTTTTTGAAAAATGGGTCGAACCCACCATTGTTTCCTTTCCTCCCCTTTTAAGGCTAATAAAATTGCAAAAAATTCATTTCTCTTGCGATCCATACTTTACAAATCTAAATCAACAACTTAGCGCGATTTTCAACAATTACCTTCAGCGTCACCTAATGCGCAAATCCACCGCGAGCGTACGAAAAAGCTTTGGTGTGAATCGATCGACGAAAATATCTCTAAGCACTACTTTGATCACTACGCGTGAACGCCTTGGTGTGAATGAGCCTTTAGAAGGACATTTTCGTAACTAATTTTTTCAAGTTCTCATAAAAGTTATATTAAGCTAATATGCTTTTATAATTTCAGAGGAGGGGATAAAAAATTTTCTGAAATGTTCTGAGATTGCTAAAATGAGCAAGATGTAATCAAATGTGGTAATTAGAACAGCATATAGCAAGTGTCGCCCATCCGGTATAGTAGTTAGCGACGCTGACTGGTGTGCCGTAGGGCCTGGGTTCGAATCCCAGAGAAGACATCGATGTTTGTAAATGTATAGTGCCTTCGCGGCAGGGGGGTACTCTAAATAGCCGTCGAGCCACATGTCCTCTCGTGAGGTTGGTGGAAGGGGAAGAGAGGTGGGAAGCCCCTGACCACTCCCAGGGTGTTCTCCCTCAAAATTGGGGTGGAACCAAGCCAAATCATACTGTCACCTGCATGATGCTCAAAGCTACGGCTAACGACAGGCGTACAATCTAGCCCGATTCCATGATGAATTTCGTGGGCCTCGATCTGACTACGTCAGACAGGTGGCATAAGTAACAACAACAACAACATATAGCAAGTTTGATCCTTCAGCTTCATAAAAAAAATACAAAATACAAGTATGCTTTTTGAAATGTGATTCTTCTTCTTCAACAGCCCCTTACATTCCTTGGCTGCTTCAACAACGCGCTCCTTCCAACGTCCTCCATTTCTAGCTTTCTTCTCCAATTTTTAATTTTCAAAGTAATTGGGTCTTTCTTTTTGAAATAAGATTATATTAAATATATATACTAGCTTTGTCCTCATTTTAAATTAAATTGTATATTGTACAATAGTCTTAAAAGAGAAAAGTTTGTGTCTTTTTGAAGATTTAAATATTAAAATGATTGTGTAGCTTAAAAGGGAAGGGAGGATCTTTGGCGATGTTAATTTCTTCTACTTCACTTATTGATAGCTGTCCGGAAGCCAGAATGAATTCGTTATCTCACCATGATATCTACATAAAAATTGCCAAATCCAAAGGATCCCCATCCCTACACTTGAGCCGCTGATTAGAAATGCTCAAAAATAAAGTGTTTTAAATTAAATTTAAAGCTATTTTGAAATATTTGGTATTCTTTTGTTATTTAATCATGACATGGAAAGTTGATGAGTTTATTCAAACTGAGTGAGTAGTATTGAGGAATGACCGCTAATGAAAGAAAATGAGAAAGCTCAAATGGGAATGTTTCCAATCTTTGTATATTATATCCTTTTATAGCAAGTTTGACAGATTTCGAAAGTTTTCAACCCTTTAACTAAAGAGCTTCCGACCATCATGCTACGGTATTGTTTAAGGTAACTTGCTCGCGGCTCAAGGGTAGTATAGGGGAAACTCTTTCGATTTGGCACTTTTTATATAGATATGGTGAGATAACGAATTTATTCTGGCTTCTGGAAACCTTGTGAGAAGCTTGAAGAAGCTTGGCGGTCGATTTTGATCGCTAAAATAAATGGACACCGCCAAGATCTCCCCCCCCCCCATACTACACTTAAATCCTGTCGCTTCATGATAGTATTCAGAAACAGATTGTATCCAGAAAAAAAGGGAACTTTCAGTCCAATCAGAAAGGCGGATTAAAATAAACATTTGGCAGGTCTTTCGGAATAAACAGTTGGTTTTAGGTAGTGAATGTCATGGCACTGTAACCCTTGCTATGTTGATTTCTTTTCTCCTCTTCGACAGTAATTGCCTCTCTGTAACCTCTTCATATCACATATGTTTGTAAACACTTGGAAGGAATTCTGATTCTGGTAACAATTTTGATCTATTTGTGTTAATGTAACATGCGATTGTTGCTAGCTTGCATGAGTTAACAAGCGAAAAAACTTTGTATACTCTGCTGATTGCATGAAAATTATTCAAACTTAATCGCATTTATAGCATTCCTTGCGAAATCTAATATTATTAGCTGTACAAATTAATATGTATGTATTTATTGTAAATATTAGCTGCACTTTCTGAAAAAATTGTCTACTTTAAAATGAGAAAAGCAAAAAAATTTTTAAAATTTCATAAAACTTTGTTCACATAGAAAAAAAAAACTATGCTTATTTAGGTTTAATACTACTGAGTTGTGGAGAAAATATTTAGGAGTAGTGATATTTTCTCTTTCTTCTGTTTTTGTAATTTTCCCTTATAGTTAGTTCACAGTTTTTCAAAATAATTCCTTGCATAAATATTTCTTTATAATTTCTTTCCACTTTTCACATGATATTAAGAGACCAATGAAGTACTCCTACATTATGGTTTCTGAAAGTAAAATAACAAACTCCATTATTCTTTTGCTTTGTTAATTTTATTCTTCTTCAAGACAGGATTATGTTTTCAATTCTATTTAAAAATGTTGTCTTAAAAATAAATAAATTATAATAAAACTGTGTAAAAGTCACAAGGAAAATATACACATTTTAAGGGTAACTAAAGATTTAGAGTTGTGATCAATGATTGTTCAATTGTCAAAATTCTTGAATTGAAAGGAAAAATAAGAGTTTAATACTATTGTTCATCAAATTACAAACCTTCACTAATTGCCATAATACACAACCAATAATGAAACATTCCGTTAAATGCTGCTATTGCTAATCCTCTACAGATTGACTAAGTTAGATAAAATCCATAATACTGTTGACATATAAAAAGTATACAAGAGGATGATCAGAATTGATATTGTTCCTGGAGATTCAGTTAATTGCTTACATAAATAAATTATGGCACAAATTATTCAAATGTTTGGCAGTTTATTAGTCACCAGGCATAATACATAAGAACCGAATACTGATCACACACACATATGCAAAAATTATATTGTTCTATTATTGATATGGCGTGTAATCTGGTTCTATTTTATACCTGTCATTCTGGTTCTGAAGAAACAGTACATGTTTATACTATTGACATATTACTTTTTTATTGATGTTTCATTTTTTAAACAAAGTAATAGAATAGAAAAAAATAGATTACAGCTATGTTATTATAAATCATGAATACAATATTGTTGAACCATTGACACATTTTTACATGTATAAATTATAAAAAAGAACATTGAGTCTATACCAAATAGCATATAAGAAAAAGAATTAGACTTGTTTTCTCTAGTACTATTTTCCTGAATTTATGTGGAGAAAATGCATTGCAAAAATAAGGCATATAATTTACATAAGCATGTAATTTTACATTATAAGATTCATGTAGCTTATCAAGAAGATTATAAAAATATTTGTATTTGCATATTATCTCATTAACCATAAAATTCAGTGAAAGGACTAGTTCCAGCCAACCAATTATTTGGTTATCCAGTAGTCCTTTGTGGTATTAAAAAATAACAGCTTATGTATAATTTTAAGGTCGCACAGCTTAATGGCAAGTTTTTTTTTTTCCTTCTTTTTTTTTTTGTGAAAGTTGATAGATAGGATAATATGAAAGTACCAAAATGTTTTTATGAAACATTACTATACTTGTTGCATTGTTTATTTTCCTTTCTCTATTAGGCTTTTATGCATCATGAGCTGGGCAGTGACCTTGACAAAATCTTGATTGCTGGAGCTACCATATTAAAAAAGTAACCAAATATTTTGTAAATTTGCACTTTTGTTGTATACACTAGACTGTTTTTTCTCCTTTGTTCTTTTTTTCCTGCTCAATTGGTTAAAAGAAGGAAATAGTAGCTTTTGAACTATTTTCGAATATAAAGTATTTAGAATTAATATAAATTGTACATTTTATTTTGCTTTTAGTTTTATTGCATCTTTCATTAAATATTAAAAAGCTAATTTTTTTATTTTAATAATTTCTATTTATTCACCAATTTATAATAATAATTGCATATAAAAATGGCTTTGAATTCTTTTCTTTTTTTTATTTTCAATGGGGCTCTGGATTGATATTTACCATTGCAGACCTAGTACATTCCCAGGAGCTTGTATCACTTTTAGTGCAGCACCATATAGGTGGAATACAAAATCCCACAAAGTAATTTTTACACCCAGAAGGAACATCTGAGCTCTGATGATGTGAAATTTTTTTTATTTATATGGTACTAGGAGTTTAATTTTGTTGAGAGCACCCAAGCCAAACAAGCATTCTAGGGATTTTTAACATGCTGCATAATCATACAATATGGACACTGTTGATTTTCTGTATCATAAAAATCCACCAATTAGTGCTGGGGTCGATCCCACAAACTTGGGCATACAAGGCCAGCGACAAACCAACTATGCCACCCAGCCAGGCATGACTTTGAATGTTGTGAGCTAAAATCACTATTAGGGTAATCTTGTCCTAACACCATAATCAATTTTGCTAACTATATATAAGCAGAGTTTAAAATAATTATACTTCAAAGTATTTTTCCAGATATTTTTATTGTTTTTGTGGATTACATAAGTTCTTTTGTATTTTTCAAATTTATTTTATGTAGGTTTGTTAAAAATTTTATTTTTTTAATTGCCATCTCTTCCCACCCCCTTAAAAGCTATAATATGTTGATTTAATGAACACTGTATTAGAATTTTGTTTACATAAAAACATTTTTAATTATGGTTGAATTTGTGAAGCTAAGTATCTTTAAAATTACTTAATTATTATAAATGTAAAATTTTATTAAACTTCTATTTATATTGTATTATGAGATGCATAAATCTTTTCCATTCATATGAAGCCATTTGATATAAATTGTAATTGGTCAGAAAGAAACTGAAATTAAAGGAAGTGGCTTCAAACTAATGTGGCCGCAGTAGCCTACTTCCAATGGTCACAGACTCATGGTTGGTGTATCATGTGTTTGAAACCCTGGTCGATGTAGAGGGTGAGATGCATGTTAAATCTATTAAGGCTCAGAGTCTTCCACTGGTATAGTGCAGATGTTTGGAGAGGTGTTTTCCAGCTTGAGTGTTATCTTCATCACTTGGCCATACTTCAAAATTAAAAGATCTATCATCAATAGCACTTATATTACTTTTTAGCACAACAATAATAAACACTCACTCATGCTGCTCAAAGTTCTCATGTTGGTGTAGGATGCCAGTTCAAGTTTCATCCTTGTCACTTGATTGTAGGTCAAAATTAGGAGCCTCATCCCCCCCCCCTACCATCCTTGTAGCTTCAAATGTGCAACATTTATAAATAATTACCTAATCAGTCAGACAGTTGAAAAAGTCTGAATCTATTTTGAAACTAAGTAAATATTTTGTTTAGATACATTTTATATTTCATTGATATATTTTACAAAGATAAAGCTGAGGAAGAACAAAGTGTGTCAGAATTAGTTCTACTATAAAATCTTATTTTTTTTCCCTATTAAATTAGAAACTCATACTTTTGATGTCATTTACAATAGTAAACTAATTACTAAAATAAGTAAGAGATATTACTATATTTATCTTACTTCTTGAATATAGATATGGAAACTTATTACTAGAAAACAAATGAATATGAATAATAATATCTTGATTTTTTTTAAAGCATATACATTATTTAATTTTAAAAAAATATTTTTGAACTTGCATTGAATAATTCATTTACATTTAAATATATATTTCTTACAGGTACTGTTTTACTGTTGTATTATAAGGTTTGGAAAAGGCCAAAAGAAGCCAGTATATAAACAATGGTAAGCTAGAGATTTTGTTAGTAGGCTGGTAGTAAAAATTATTAAACTTAAAAATTTTTTACAAATTAAAGTTACTTACAATCTGATCTAACACAAAATTCAATTTTTATTTTGCACAAATTGTTATGTTGGAAAGATTTCAGATTTATTTTGTATCACATTTTATTAGTAATATTTACTATTCACTGTATTTATTAGTAAGCATGCTTGGTCTTTTTATGCTTTCAACTTATACTACATTAAAGATTGCATTATTTTAATTGATGAAAATAGGATTCTTTTCCTATTTAAATTTAATGTGAGAAAGATATTTATACATCAATATAATTTTCTATTTTATATAAATGAGTAAATATACAAAACATGTATATATATATATATATATATATATCTTGCTAAACACATACAGCAAAGATTTATAATCCTTGAAAACAATTTTGTGTGTGTGCGCGCATGCATATATATATTTGATTATATATATATATATAATTATATAGTTTTAGACCATTTTAATGAAATAAGTCCTTTTTATATTAGATAAGACACATTTGAAAAAATATCTTTTATAGTGATTAAACAATATTTTATAAAGATTATCTTATACTTGTTGCTATGATAATTTATAATTATAGTTTAGTTCATATACGTTTATTGTGATCTATGTATTATTACTGAGTATTCCTAATTTTTTTTTTTTTTTTTTTTTTTTTTTTTGCTAAAGAATTAAAAATGTTGCTATTCTATTAACGAACATTGCACCTCAGTTAACTATTTCCACACTTAGAAGACATCCATAATTTCCATCTTTTTTTTTCTTTGCCTAACTTATTTCTCAATATAATTAAACAAATTTGTAATAAAATATCTAAATTATAGTATCTTTTAAGGAAAATGAATTATTTAATGCATATTTTTTTAGAATTCAAAAGTATTAAAATAGCTTCATCAAATGAAATAGTTAATCTTTAAAAAATATATATTATACTATAGTATGATTTTTCTTTCAATATGTTAACAATTTTTTTTTCTATCAAAAGATAACATTTGTAGTGTCAACTCACAATTATTTTTATGAAAATATATAACAGCACTTGCACAGAAAATTATAATGTTTTGGAGCTAATTTTTATTTAAAAAAAAACTGTTTGCAACTATTATTTATTGTTTCTAAAAGAATTTCATCTCATTTACTGAAATTTAGTTAAATAATTTGCCGACTATTTTTTACTCTTATTACTTTTTTTTGTGAAGTTGTTAGTTACTTCCTTAAGATATGTCTAATACAATCTGAGACTGATTGATTCAGGTAACTGTAAAATTATAATTTAGTTCATATACATTTATTGTGATTTATTTACTATTACTAAGTATTCTTAATGTTGTTTTTTTTTTAAATTTCATAGGCTGAAAGAAAAGCAGTCAATAAATACTATCCTCCTGAATGGACTCCTGATAAAGGTTCAATTAACAAATTTAAAGGGACCCATGCTCTTAGGGAAAGAGCTCGGAAGCTTCATATGGGTATTCTTATTATAAGGTAAATTTAAAGTAATATTGTAGTGTGAAAAAGATTTTTGAAGGGAAACAAATTTAATATTATGTATATTCATCAATGAAAGTGAAATATTCTTATTAGTTTTCATAATACAGCTGTACAGAATTGGTATCAATGTTAATGTGTCAAAAATTATATCTATGGATTAACTGTAACTAGTATAGATGATTAAATTCTAATTTTTTTCCCTATAATAGGTTCTTTATTTCCCCCATAGAACTAATTTCCTGGCCTGAAAATAGCTTGTTTCAGTTTTGTAAAATTCTGCTCAAATGTATTTGAGTTGTGGAAATTTAAAAAATGGGTCCACCACACACTATGCTGATTGAGTGCCTCAAACATTTTATGATACGTTTTCTACTCAACACTTTTCTGGTACTTATACCCATAAATAGATCATTATTTTCTAATTTTTTTAAGAAAGAAACAAACATGAATTATCAAATATAGTTGGGGAAAAAATTTAGCTGTAACATACAAAATTTATAGTTGGATTCTTTTTCTCAAAACTCCTAGCTTTAATAGTTTTATAAATACTGTGTACCAAAAGTATCAGAAATCATCTTTGTAAAATTATTAAATACAGAGCCATTTAGCATGTTCTTAAAAAAAATTACGTATATATATATATTATACATATGTTAGTATCTCTGAAGGAACTTTCTTAATGCTTTTGGCAAACATAACAAAATGTAACTTTTTCTATCCATTCCTACTTGCATTGTCTTTATCAAAAGTTAATTGAATTAATTTAACTGCCCATATATTTTGTTGAATATATTTCAAAGACCATGAATAGTCATTAATTTGCTATAGGATAAAACTTTGTGTAGATAGATCAAGATTATATACAGCTATGAAGAAATAAAAAAGCAAAATCCTATACAGTCCACTTATCCAAATATTGACACCACAACAATAAATATGTACTGAATTATCAATGTTATTTAAAAAAAATATATGAAAGAAAACCTTATTTAAAAGACTGTAATTGGAGGAAGTGTTTTGCAGACTAATTGTTCGCATAAATAATATTAAATATGGTCAAAAAACAGTTTTTTTTTGCAAGTATATTAGAAACAAAGGATTTGTTTTGACTGTAGTTTAAAATATTGATTAATTTGAGCATTCTTAATTGAAAAAAAAATTCTGCAAAAAGGCTTCAATGAAAGAAAATTTAATTTTGTTAGTAATTGAGCTGTTTTATTTGAAAGCGGTTTAAGTCTTTTTTATCTTATAGGGAGATATTTACCACTTTTAAAGTAGTTATATATGCAATTTCATTCACTACATAAGTTTATATTGATAAAATTATATACATTTTGAAGGATTTTTGGAGGAACTGTTCATAGATAAAAAGCTCATAGCAGATTGCATTCAATGTTATCATTAACTAACTTTTTGTCAAAAATGGACACACCACTTTCAAAGAAAATGGCTCAATTAATTACATTATATGGAGTGATTTATTTAAACATTTTATTCCTAAATATGGAAAAGATCAAATTTCTTAAGAAAATTCGTCTTTAGAAGTACTATAGTAATTAAATTAATTGATTCATTAAAATTATTATTCTGCTCCCTTAGAACTGTTGGCAATGGTATCAATTTTGTTTAACCTATATAAGAATCATGTAAATTTTTAAGAGTATCCTATTAAGTTTTTTTTTTTCAATTTAAATTCAAAATATTATTCATTCTCAATAAAAAATTGCTTCAATTGCTAACTTCTGAAAAAGTTTTGTTATTTTTAAAACTTTTATGCATTAATTTAATTATATTTTGTAAAAGCAATTCAGTGATGCCATAGAGGAACCATGATGTATATAAATGAGTCTCACTGTGTTTCAAGTAAAGTGGAGCACATTCACGGATTATTCTGGGGGGGGGGGTGAAATCTTAGAAAATAGGGATAATTTGAATTATATTTTGACTTAAGACTTGTAGGCTTACTATCATTGTGTCAGGAACTCTATAAGTATTTGAGTCCAGATTGTCCACCTGACTTTATTATATAAGATAAGTAATATTTATTATTAATTAAGGGTGATTCTGACTCCCATTTGATTATTACAATCATATTATATTTTGAATTAGTTTAGATAAAAGTTGTTGGTTTTACAATATGTTTCTTTCAATTGTCTCACACTCAGCAAATTCAAATTCTCCACACCATAGCTTAATTGCCATAACTTAACTCGACAGGTATCTTACTTCACTTTAGAAGGATGCACAATAGTTTTAATACTAGACCTCAAATGGGCTTACTATTTATGGGCTTACTGGTTTAGAGGAAATTGTTATTTTTACTCATTTAGGACTATATTTCTAATGGGCTGCAGATTGGTGTTTTAGCATTGCAGACCTAGTACATTCCCTGAAAGCTGGTATATCTTTATAGTGCGGCACCATATAGGCAGATACCGAATGCCACACAGGTAATTTTGGCACCTAAGCTTTGGCGGTGCGAACCTGTACTAGGAGTTTTGATTTTGCCGAGATTTCCCAAGCCATACAGACACTCTAGGGATCTTTTACATGCCATATGATCTTACAACATGGCTGCTGTTGTTTTTCTGCATCATAAAAATCCACCAACTTGGGCCAGGATCGAACCCAAAACCTTGGATGTAGAAGGCCAGCGACAAACCAACCATGCCACCCAGCTGGCGTTTTGGACTATTAGTTGGTTTTTTTTTTTTTTTTTTTTTGGTTTATGAAATCTGGTTTAAATATTTCAATGCTTCATGCTCAATATTTTATATATATATTAGACTTTTGTTTTTGTTAATTAGTTGGTATTTCAACAGCATCCCCCACTAAAGAGAATCATAGACAACATCTTACAATAGTTTTTGAGTTTGGGCCAATTGGACATAATTTTAAAACTGCAAAACATTTTATTTGAATGAGAAACAGAACTGATCTTTTTGGATCCATAAAATATCTTCAAGTGGGTACTGATCCTTGAAAAAGTCAGATAAAATATGTACCAAAATTTCACTAACCCAAAACAATCCAGAAACTTCAAAGATTTACTGGCATGTTAAATTTTTATAGAAAATTCAAAATAGTTATTTGAAAAAAGCTAAGAGCTTTTGTATAAAAATTGTTTGGAATAAAAATGCCATCGCTTAACCTCTTTAAAGACCAAGTGAGAAATGTGATTGTTTGAACAAATCCTTCACCTTCTGTTTGACTTGTAGTGATAGTTGATGCTTTAAATCAGGCAATGGCCACAGGGGTTCAGCAGCACATTTACAGTAACTAGCTACCTTTAGAATTATTTTTTTGTGAAATTATTCAGAAGCCTTACAGAAGTACAGCACATACAACTGGAAACTGTTGGCTACTTACTCTCCAATAAAACATTTCCATTATTTGCTTGAAGTCTTAAAATCCTGTTCACAGACCATGCATTACTTTTGCATTCCAGAAAAACCCTGAAGAAGCATCGACTCGTCAACTGCTTTACTTAGAATGTGTTTCATATTTCACTACAGTAATAAAGCATATTTTTGGCAAGGGCAATCTGGTCACTGATAAACTGCCTAGAATAGAAGAAATACAGTTGTCATTTTCAGTTGATTGTGAAAGCTATTGTAAAACTACAACAAACAGATGAAGAATTAAAACTAATTCTTACTTTTCAAAATTAGCAAGTTTCAAATGTTTCCTGTCCTTGGGTCAGTTTTTCAATGTACTGTGACATGTCTACTAATAACATTTGACCTTATATTCCATCAGAATTCTGATATTTAGACAAAAATTCAGTCACATTTGCCTTGTATGTAAAAGTCAGCTCTTGGAAATTCTACAACATCACCACATGTAAAATCCAAGATATGGAATTTCAGGACAGTTATCATTAAAAGGAATGGTATTGAAAGATTTATGCACTAATTAGATACTCTTTACTAAATCTGAATTTTGGATACGGGGCTACATTTTAAGTGATATGGACTGTATTTGCTACTGCACTAACATACAGCTTGCTTAACATTTCAAAAGACACAAAAAACAAAACAAAAAATAGATTTTTGAGAATTATTTTCGCAAAAAAAAGTATTATTTCAAAAATTAATAAATTGTTTCAGGTTTATTTTTATACTGTCCAATTAAAATAAGAATTTTTTTAAAAAGAAGTCATCCATTATATTTCTTATTTTAAAAATCTTAATTATTAATTCAATACTATTTGGGAAAATGTAATTAATTTTGGGGAAATTTATGGATTTTTGATAGTTTAAGACTAGTAAAAGTAGTTATAATAGGAGGAATAAGCAAAAGTTTACTTTTGAAAAATTTGTGAGACTCCTCTTTACATGTGTATACACCATACAATCAAAGGATTTTTGATAATTTTTATTGAGACATAATCGAAAACATATATAAAGGTATGGTTTTAGAAACCTTAGATTTCCTTATATTTGTATATGCTATACATAACATATATGCATTAATATTTATTTATTTTTGTTGTGTTTTTGTCATCTGCAATTTTTTAAAATAATTTTCTTACTAATGATTATTTATTTTTAAAAATCATGTATGTAAGAAAACATGAAAAATATGTTTGCTATGTTAAATTAAATTAAAATATGGATGTTTTTAACTGGGTTATTTTACAATATTACTATATATTCTTTTATTTAGGTTTGAAATGCCCTTTAATATTTGGTGCAATGGATGTGAAAATCACATTGGTATGGGAGTCCGATATAATGCAGAAAAAACTAAAGTCGGGATGTATTATACTACGCCTATTTATAAGTTCAGAATGAAATGTCATTTATGCAACAATCATTTTGAAATACAAACTGATCCACAGGTAATACTTCTGTTACATATATCATAACTTTTGTGTTTAAATCTTTATTTGTATGTTTATCTTTGAGTTTAAAATCATAACTTTTTGATGGTAGAAATTTTTTATTTATCTTAAATAAAAGTATTGTTGTTTGAATGGGGAATAAAATTAAGAATGGATGTAGTTGCTGTGTGTTTTCTTTTCCCTCTGTCTAAAATAATTTTGATGCTCTTTGTTTTTTAAGATATGTTTTCCAATTAAAGTTTTTAGGCTGATATAAATTATGGTACACTTTATTAACACATATTTAATATATTAAAAACTGAAATGTTTTACTGTAAAGCACAAAATGATAATAATAATGTGTATGAAAAAATTATTTAGCTGCATTTAATTTTCTTTGTACTATCAATTTATAAAGAAATAACGGTTCTTTGAAAACTCAAAATATATATTAAAAAAAGAGTTTTATTTCAATGCATATTGAATGAGCAGTGCCTTTTTCTGAGTTGAATTGTAGTTTGAAATTGTTAACTTCTTTTTGTAATTGGGACAAAAAATCAATTCAGTATAATTCCTAGTAAAAATTTGACAAATCTTGGTGAAAATTTGAAAAATAATGATCAGTTACAGAAAATTTGAAAAATGATGAAAATATGTAGAAAAATACAATAAGTTTTAATAAATTTTACGTTAGAATAAAAAATCTTTGCTGAAATCAACTAGATTTAGATATTTTATCTTAAACAATACTAATAAAATTGACTGTAAAAATTAACAATATTTTTGTTTTATTTATAGAATTTAGATTATGTTATTTTAGATGGTGCAAGACGCCAGGAACGGAGATGGGATCCAACTCAAAATGAACAAGTTGTACCTGAAGGTAAGCAATAAATTATACATATCAATGCATTAAATCTATATAAATGTACTATATAGATGTATATATAAAATTTTAATTCATTTGTAATGTATGTATAACATATTTTAATAATTCTTTGTGTTCATAATATGTATCTCGATAAAAAAAGGTACAATCTTAGAAATAATTTATACCTTAAACCAAATAAATGTATTGTTAATAGTCCAATGTATAATTTGATTTAGTTTGGAATAAAATGGGAGAGTCTACTGATTGATAAAACAAATGACTCATATATTAAAGGTATAATTTTTTTGTGATAATTGATATTGTTATTTCCCATTTTTGTTTTTAAATATCACAAATAAAATACATTTTATACTTATTAGGGCTTGCAAAAACTTGATAAAATTGCAAAACCCTGTTTTTTGGTTTTTCATAAAGTGAAAAACTGCTGTTTTTTAGTTAGGTTTTGTTAATAAAGTGCAAAATAAGTAGACTGTTATTTTATATATACAACTCAAAATTTGTCATTTAGAATTATTTTACATTTAAGAATTGTATAAAAGAAAAAGAAAATAGTTTTATTATTTGTATTTCATTATGTGGTTAGAAAAGTATAGTAAAATGTAACTTATAAATATCCAACAGGTCACATTTCTTGGACAAACATAATCTGGTACAGAGATTATATCACTGATTGTGAAAAAACTCATTGAAGTGAGGGAAATATATTTTGTGCTTACTTAAAATTCATTATGTAATGTAACATATTCACAGGATATTTATTAAAGAAAATGTTATGCTTTTTCAGTTATTACAACATAAAATCTGTACCCAATAATATTATAAGAGTAATATTCTTTTTCTATCTTTTTAAGTTTATTTATCACTCAAATTCCACTTACTTTTACTATAATGTTTTTGTTTACTATTTAAACATAATTCATTTATTCATACATTATTGTATGGACTTATTGCGCTTGTGTAACAGCAATTAAAAGGCATGTCTTCAGCAGTTGACATGTACCTTTATAGCTATTCAATTCACTCATGCACTATTATGCCAGATGCACCAGTATATATAGTTCTTTTACTATTGCCATACAAATAACAAGATATACGAATATTCCAACATAACTCCCACCCATTAAGAATTTATTCTTGATGCACAGGTAATACAGATAATACTTTGATACAGTCCCTTTGCAGTTTTTAATGTGACAACATGAACTATTCCATCTTTACCTGGATGCATAGATATGACCTTTCCAAGAGGCCTCACAGATGGAGGAAGATTGTCCTCTCCTTAATGATTATAACATCTCCTATTTTAATATTCGATATGCCACTTTTCCATTTGGTTCTCCCTTGCATAGAATGTAAATAATCAATTTGTCATCTCCTCCAAAATTTTAAGTTTTTAACTATATCCCAAACGTCCCTTTAATGTAAGTTTATATTCTTGCCCTGTTTCAGGCGGGCCCATAATTTCTTCTCCCACTAAAAAATGAGATGGAGTTAGAACATTTAAACTGTCTACATCATTGTCCGCCAATCTAACTAAAGGTCTCAAATTCAATACTGCCTCTATTTGAGTTGGCAATGTATAAAATTCTTCAAAAGTTAAGTATGTATTACCCATGACTCTTTTTAGATGAAACACCAGAGTCCTCCAAAATGTGGACTCAAAGGTAGTATAGTATGCTTTTCAATTTCCTGTTGAGAAAGAAAATAGCATACCTTTTCCTCATGCGTAATTTTAAGCAAATGTTTAAATAGTTCTCCTAATTTACTTTAAGCCCCTGTAAAATAAGTGCCGTTATCCAGATGTATATGCTTAGGAGTGCTTCTTCCTGAGAAAAACCTTTTTAATGCAGCAATAAAAGTTTCCAGACATATAATCACTTACTAATTCTAAATGTAAAACCTTGGGGGCAAAACAGACAAATATAACAATGTACCCCTTTGTTGTTTTAGTTCCTCTTCTTCTGTATTTTAATACAGAAACTGGACCTGTGTAGTCAATTCTACAGTAGTAAAATGGTCTTTTAAGAATTATTCTGTCTTTAGGAAATTCTCCCATTTTTTGTTTGGACATATTGCTTCTAGATCTACAACATTTTATACAACTATATTTACATTTTTAATTAACCTTTTAACATTTATAATCCAATACTTTTGGTGTAAAATACACATTAACAAAATCAAGCCACCTGCAAGCAAATTTAAAATATGATAATACTTTACTATTACATTACTTGGTTTATGCCAATTTGGCAATATAATTGGATGCTTCATATCATATTGCAACTGTGAATTTTGAAGCCAACCTCCCACCCTGTGTGATCAACCTGTCTTTATCAATAAGTAGACAAAGGGCTGCTAATGGATTTTTTTGGCAATGACTGTTTTTACTTTAAGCTCTTAATTTCACTATTAAAATATACATTTTGCACTTATAATATAACCATATTACGTATGTGTGTGTGCATCAATTTGTTCCCTTGTCATTAAATGTTTTTATTTTACCTCTGGAACATGTTTTTTTTATTCTTACCATCTTTGCAGTGCTGCATAAATCTAAGACAAAATGTCAAAATATTAATTATCTTTGAAAATAATGAATGTTTTTCAAACTACATATCAATTACACCATTTTTACAACATTCAGAAAATATAAAAGTCTTTTTAGTTTCTGTTATAACAGATTTGCCCATGTCCTTTAAATCTGGTTGTTTGGGCCAGTTTGCTTCTGTAGATAACCATTGAGGTCCCTCCCGCCATAGACTGCAGTTGGGTAAATTATTAGGTGATATGCCTCTAAAGCCAAAGTTGGCTGGATCTTCTTTCAAAGGAACGTAACACCATTGCTTACAAGGAATTAGATCCAGTATCTCTTATGTCCTATTGGCAACAAATGGCTTCCATTTTCCTCGAGGTCACGATA
The DNA here is from genome assembly GCA_019973975.1 of Trichonephila clavata. Lineage (NCBI taxonomy): Eukaryota > Metazoa > Arthropoda > Arachnida > Araneae > Nephilidae > Trichonephila > Trichonephila clavata. Next base: position 344,734 of record BMAO01038123.1, read on the forward strand.
ACCAAGACAACACAACCTGTGAATCAGTCCAAGCATAAACATTAATAACATAATCCTTTAAACAAATTCACAAAATTGCAAAAAATCGTGCTAACAATAAAGCTCTATTCAACTCTAGTCTTGGAATAGATATGGGCTCGAGAGGAACGTCTTTGATTTTTGCACCCAACATTGTAACATTATTAGTTTCCCAATTTCTTTGCACTGCATAGACTACACAAGTGTAAGCTGCTTCTAATGTATCTGAAAATCCATGAATACTTACTTGCTTGCCTGTAATTTGAAGCCATTCCAGAATTGATAGACGGCAAACTTGTTGAAATTAAATTTGAAACTTTTCCTATTTAAATACAAAGTGCTCAGATAAAGCATCGTCCCTATCGAGTTTCAGCAAACATAACTGTTGATAGATTTTAATTAATATCAAACAAGGTGAAAGAAAACCTAAAGGGTCAAGAAGTGTTGCTGATTAAGATAAAAAAGTTCTTTTTGTAATCTCTCCTTCAAAGTTAAAAGTTATATTAAAAATGAACCTACCTTCTGTAGAGTCCCAAATAAGACCCAGTGCTTTTAAACAATTTTTAGGATGAATCTCTACATTTGGTTCATTAGATTCTAGATTTTTAGATATATTGATCAAAATATCTCGAGAATTAGAATGCCACTTTTGAGGTGGAATCCTCGAGTGTCTAAAGCTTGAATCAAAACAATTGCTTCCTTATTAGATGATGCTCCCAACATTAGATCATCTATATAAAAAGAATTTTGAATTATACTGGATAGTTCAGGATTTTGGGGTTTGCACTCTAATGATATTTGGTGTAAGCATATAGTAGCCAAAAATGGGACCGATGCAGTACCATATGTTACTGTCGAAAGCTTATGTTCCTTAATTTTAGAATCTAATGACTTTCTCCAAACTATCTTTTGCAAGTTTTGATCATCCAGATCAATTGAAATTTGCCAATACATTTGCTTTATTTCAGCTGTAAAAACAATTTCATTTATTCTAAATCTTACAAGAAGAGTAAAAATATCTGGTTGCAAAATTGGAACAACTCCTAAAACTGAATTTAATGAAGTTAGGATGCTTGCATGACCATCGAATACAACCCTAAGTTTAGTTGTAATTCTATCCTTTCTTTGCACAGCATGGTGAGGATGAAAATACGATCCTTTTGCATCATCTAATTCTTAATTAGGCCACATATGATCTAATTTTTCATGTTCTTCCTTAACACTCTTATATTCCCACTCAAGTTCTGCATTGGATTTAAATTTATTTTCCATTGCTAATAAAACCTGGCAACTGCAATCCCTCTTATATCTCCCGATTGATTAATGTCTGTAAATAGGTAACTTAATCACAAATCTACCTTCATCATTAATATTATAAGTTGCTTTAAAGTGATTTTCACAGAATTCTCCCTTCTCAGATAATGAAAATTTTTTAAGAAGCAACTCTTCTATTTGCCAAAACTGCTGTAAATATAGAATTGATATTACCCTCATTTTCAACTCGAATCAAATGCGATTGCATAAAAGGGGATTTGCCATTTCCTTGCATTTTACCTGCTACAACCCAGCCAAAGATTGTGCCTTGAGTGATAGGTTGCCTTTTAGACCCAGTGATTCTTCCATTTCACAAAATAGAAAAGAAGTAGTCGGAAACTAAAATAACATAAAGTTCCAATGGTCTTGAGAAATCTTCATCTGCTAAAAGAATACCCTTTAAAAAATCCAATTCCTTTATATTAAACCTTTCAATGAGAATTTGAGATGTAACTTTGTTTAATATATATGCTTTAATTGTTAACTGATATCCACAAAATCTTGACCCGATCTTTAAACCCACCGAGCCATATGTAGTTCCTACTTGAATTCCGCTAAGAGGTAACCTATCATTGCATCTCTTTAATGCCAAAATGTTAATAGCATTTTCACTAATAAAACTGGACTTGGATCCACTGTTCAGCAGTACTCTAAATAAAAGTGAACCACCTTCATTATTATATAGCAAGACTTTTGCTGTAGATAAAAACAATATGCATTTTGTATTATTTACAGAAGTACTAGAGTTAAATGACATATGTGCTGCATCTAATTCTGTACTAGACACTTCTTGGTGACTGACACTTTCTTTAAGGGTATTGCCAGTATCTTATTTACAATTATCATTGATGTTTAACAAAAATGCACTATTAGGATTAGAATCTTCATGTAAAAGACGGTTATATTTACCTTGACACATATACTGAACTGAACTCAGTAGCGCAACAGCCCGTGAGGGGCCAAGGCCTGCTGTGGCTGTCTCAGCTTTCATGACTTTAGGTGCTGCATGTGCATATGTTTCGGTCAAGTGGTCAGTCTGACATGTACTTTGACATATATTGCATTTTAAATAATTATTAGGACAGTCCTTAAGCTTGTGACTATTTAAACATAAAAAACAAAGGTAGTTTTGTTTTACAAAATTCTTTTGAACAATTAAATCCATATTCTTAAATTTCATACATTTAAATAACTTATGTACACCTGTGCGCATTTCAAACAATTCTTAACAAATTTACTTCCTAGAGTATTTTTACAAGCTGTAAAATTAGACTTAGTGGGTACTTTAGTATCAGACTCATTACAAGTCATTAATTCCAGAGATGAACACCCGACATTTAAAAATTTCTTTGAAGCAGGAAAATCCTTCTTGGTGGTTTTAACTGACTAAAGTCTTTTTTTCTTCTTCTGCATCTAATTTTTGCATTAATATTTGAATTAATCTTGGATCTCTGTTTGTTGCTTCAGTTACTAATGCCTTTAATCCTCTTAACACTTTGTCACTAGTAACCACTAGATTTCTTAAATTTGTCATATTTACTTGAAAACTACTCTTTTGATCTAAAAATGTTTTAATTAACACATAAACAATTTGCTTCTTTTTATCATATCTTTCAATTAATTTTCTCCAAGCTTCTTCATACAACTCATTAGACAATGGTATATGCTTTATTAGAGACACGGGTTCATCTGAAAGCAACTCTTTTATAAGCTGGAACTTCTGAATATTATTGAGCTAAGTTTGAGAATGCACTGCAGTTACAAACAAGTCCTTAAAATTTATCCAAGAATACTGGTATGTTCAGTTTCAGTAATCAAAAATTAGCACTAAATTGTTCTGATGGTATAGCTATAGAAATATTTTGTCCACTAGCATTAATCAAACAAGATAGAACAATCACATCAATTTTATCTTTAAATTGCACCTTTAAAGCAAACTTTTTTACTTCAATTTCCGATTCTTCTTCACTTGATTCTGCATCTAATCTCTCGAATTCTGTAATTAGCTCTTCCAATCTCTGCAAACGAACAAGAATTTCATTCTTTAAATTTAAATCATCAGCTCCATTTTCTAATCTAGTTAAAGAAGCTTTAATTCTCCCCCTTGCTACTTTTATTGACTCTTTCTGCTTGTCAGCTGTTGTGATAAAACAAGAATTAACATATTGGGAGAAAACAACTAATGAAAGGTTCAAATTGATATTCAAAATCCTAAATTCACAATACAAATTTAAATCAGATGTCTTTCTCTCTTTCAGATATGCAACATAAACATCAGATAATAAAATTCAACTTATCTGCTTCCTTTGAAGAACCTCGATGGTGCCTCCACTTTCTTTTGTACAGACTTACTGTGGTTTGTGTAACAGCAATAAAAAAACATGTCTTCAGCAGTTGACATCTATCTTTATTGCTACTCAATTCACTCACACAGTATGATACCAGTTGCACCAGTATATATAGTTCTTTTACTGTTGGCATACAAATAACAAGCTATGTAAATATTCCAAGATAAATAACAAGATGTGCAAATATTCCTACAAATACACTTTTTATTTGAATTTAAGTAAATTACAACATAATTACATCATGAATAACAATAGAAAAAATTATTTCTCACTAGAAAAAAATATATACACTTAACACTTATGTGGTTTTTATGGTTAGGTAAATTTTAACACAAATCCTTTTATCCTGTTTTGCTTTTAACTGGTTTGCAAGCCTTAATATTTATAAATATTTTTTGTAATTCTGTTTGCATATATGTTCATATTATTATGCTTTTGTTTATTTAAAAAGAAAATATTGTGAAAATAATATCCTTGGCGAACAATGTTATGTATAAATTTGGATTTGAATATCAAAGACATTGTAATATTCAATATATTTTTTATTCAGAATTAATGGGAATTTTTTTTAAAATCTGAAATAATACTTGCACTTTTTGTTTTCAGTGTCAAAACTATATAAATAGATAAAAAAAATATCCATAATTTTTGCCAAAGTAATTTAATGATTACTTTTTAAGATTTTTCTTTTTTCTTCATGCTTTAGCTATTAAGAATGAAGCAGGAATGAAAATTCATAAATTTTTTTAAAGTAGGTTTAAACAAAAATATATTCAGATTTTGAATAACTTTATCATTTACTTATAAATCAAAAAACTTATTTGAAGTTTTCTTTGTTTTCCTTTAGATAAAGAAGTCAGCAAAAAACTTTCAACTGATTCTATGTTTTGCCTTGAACACAATGTAAATGACAAAATTAAGCAAAAAACTATATTGCCTTCTTTACAAAAATTGGAAGAATCTAAAGAAAAATGGAAGGATGACTATCTTCTAAATAAAGCTCTTCGACAACAATTTAGGGTTTGTAGCTTTTATTTATTTCAAATAAATATTTTGGATAATATATTTATATACAAATTGATGCATTATTGTTTTCATTTGTCTGTATTTCATATTGATGTTAAACATTTTAATGGAAATTGTGTGTTTATTTAAATTAGTTTAATTAATCTTACCAATATATACTTCAAAACTTTAATCTTTTCATAATATTTTATTTTTTTTAAAAAAAATTATGAAATTTAAATATTGTTGCATCTCAGATAAGCTAAAATATTTTTATCTATCTCCTTGAAATGTGGATATTATTTTGCACAGTTTTTGCATTGGTATTGTAAACTAAATATGCATACTTTTGCATTGGTATTGTATATATTTTGTAAACTAAAGTAAATGGATATGTTATTATATAGTTACTATCTGTTAGTTGATTAATTTATATTTATTTTAATTATTATATTTCTTAAAATTCATTTTTAAATAAATTCATGTTAGCAACATTCATTTGTTGAAGGAACTATTTAATTCTCCTTTTTTGAACCCAGTTATTTCATAATGTTATTCATATGTATATAATTAAGAAAAAATGTTCTTCATATTAAAACTAGAATTCATCTTTTAGGAGAAGAAAAAAGAAATTTCAACTATTGAAGACAAAGATAAACAGCTTCTTAAAAAGTGTTCATTGGATATTGCATTATTACCTGAAACTGATGAAGATCGCAGGTTAGCTGGACTTTTAAAGCTAGCACCTCTTTATAGTAAGTTTGAAAATCATTTGTATCATTATTGCATTTGTGTTTCAAATACGTTCAACTTGGTTTGCAGAAATAATTCTTTATTTACATTGATATATATGTTATAATCCCCATTAGTTTATTCTTAATAACTTTTAATTATCTATGGTCCATCCCTTCAGAACCCACTTTTAGTAATAAGATTCCCAGCCGCCTAACGAGAGTAGTTTGAACTACATCTATCCACCCACTCAGATCATGTGATTTGAGCTGCCTATATATACACCGAGATTCCTGGAAACCACCCGCTCTTTCTCTCTTCTGTTATTTGTCTGCCTTCAACATGTAGGTGGCTGCAGCTCATTGTACATTCGTTTTCCTTGTTCTGTATTGTCTATTTCATGCTTTATGTTTAACATGCTTTTGAGTTTCAAGATGTGGAATAAAACAGATTTAAATAATCACAGGACTGCCTCATCCATCTTTTTCCGAAGAAAATAGCAACCATCAAAAATAGCGATCTAAATAAGGAATCCTTCACACTTGCCAAATTGTGATTCATAAATTATTTCATATATATTTGTTATTTATCTATGGATTGACAATATTTACAAATGTGTTGCAATTAATCGCATGAATAGACATTTTGACAGAATTCCATTACTATGTATCATCAGAATGTCAAGACTGTGGAGTATATCTTGTATTTTTCCTGCATAAAACTCACAACTACCATTAACTGCTTATTGACATCACTTGTTACATCAGTTCCTTCAGTGTACTTGAATACATCTTCAAAATGTAGGCTGCATGGTAAAATGGTGGTCTCTCTGGAACAGGAACCTTTCCATCGTGGTCTGCAAGGGCAGGAACCCTGAATCGGAAGTGTCACCTCTCCTTGATCATTCGCATCTAAGCAATGGGGCTTCAGGTCTGGAGTCATATTTGTTGTATGGAGATAATGCAGAAAATATAGCAAGAACCTAAGAGAATAAAAAAGTTTTTCATGTTAGCTATAACATAAGAAGTTTCGAGATGTTGATTTAATACATTATATCTTCCATCCCATTGAGGAATATATTTTGCTGTTAACTTTTGCTGAGTATTGCTAATTGGATGTAGCATTACCCAAATGCAATCACAAGGTTCAAATTTATATCCCACAATATATTTTCTAATGCCATATTTCTTTTGTTCATCTTTTATTGTTTTCTACCTCAAGTCTATAACTACTTTAATAAAATTTGAAAACCATTTAGACGGGATGATAAGCAATATGATGGTATTTCTGTGGGAGGGCTGTTGCTAGTTTTAGTATGAAATCTTATCATATTATTGTAATAAGATTCCTGGAGTGGCTTCTTATCATGGACAAAATATATATTTGTTGGTTTTAAATAATTTATTAAACTGATGTTTTTCTTCAAAGCTCAATTTATTTCCCTCATTGTTCAAGAGAAAAGAGCACCCCTCCACCTCCTCTGAAGGAGAATAAAGGTATTGTCTGCAAATCAAATGTTTTATGAGGGTTATGTCATTAAAGCACCAAAACTGCTTTGAATTTCAGGTATAAATCCAGTAACTTGTAAGAAATAGACCCCTCCCCCCCCAAAAAAAAATGTTGGATTCCTTCTAGTAGATGAGAGAGTGATAAAAGATATAGAAATTACCTTCTTGAAAAGTTCAATATTTACATGAAAGGCATGAACCTCCATAATTTCCCCATGTCCATCAGCAAGGCGCATTTTAAGTTTTGTATTAAATTTCAGTGTTTTTTTTTTTCATAGAGAAAAGTAAAATATTTCTCCTGTAATTGAATGATTTCTCTAATGTCACCACAAGCTATTTCACAAACTCCCTATAAAATAGATGACATGGCTATTTAAAACATAAAAACAACTTGGTGGTATAAAGGTGTTCTGTTTCCATTTTTGTTTTGGGGGAACAAATGTGTGACACATTTTTAAAAAAAAATTAAACTAACTCTGTAGTTAAAATTTATAGTAACATTATCACTGTAACTGTCAAACAAACATTGTTATCTCGCTTACCACTTGCCAATCACCGAGAATACAGGACATGCATTAAGAAATTAAATGCATCAAAGATAAGATATATTGATAATATATCATTTACTACTAAATTGATTTGACATATTCTTATGCATTAACAGTTAAATTAATTAAAAGGCTTAAAAATAGTTATAAAGAACTGCATTTTGTGTTAATCAAAGTATTTCCTTAAGATGCAAAAAAATAGTTTTAATGAAAATCAGATTAATACTTCAACTGAATATACACTCATGTCCATAAATTAAGGATAATACAGAATCACATGGAGATCGAACTCTAAAATAAAAATTTCACATGTAGAGTTGTGACACACATCTTCAAGAATAATATGCAAATTTCAGGAAGCCATCAGATGACACCAATAGTACATCACAATGATGAGAGTGTAAGAGAGGAGTATTTAAGGAATGGTGGCAAAGAAATCAAATTGCTCATGAGTGTTCGATAAGTCACTGAATGCCATAACCAAATAGTAATGTCACAGAAGACTCATGTGAATGATTTTTTATGTGGTAGAATTATCGGACAGATGGAATGTGGGCACACGCAGATGTAAGTACACAAGGAGCTTGGAATTGCCCAAAGTATCATCTCTAGGCTTTGGCAACGATTTCAAGATGGCAGAAGTGTCAGTAGGTGTTACATTACAGGTCAACCCTGAGTTATAATGTCAATTGAATATTGCTGTTTGGCAGTAACTGCTAAAAAAAGCAGACAAAGCACATTATCTGACCTGTCTCATCAGCTATCTACTGCTATGGGTACGATAGTTCCAAGGCAAACCATGTAGAGATGTTTGGTTCATATTGGTGTATATGCGCACAAGCCTGTGTCAGATGTTTTCTGCTCACAGTAATTCACTGTCACCAGCGGTTAGCCTGGAGTAGAGAACGTGCAATATTGACATCGTCACAGTGGGCTTGTATGATGTTTTTTTCCGATGAGTCTAGGTTTGGTTTGCAGTTTAATTCACATCAAACTTTCATGTGGAGAATGTCAGGTACCCTTTACCACCAAAACAACATCATTGGACTACACTGTTATGGTGGTGCAAGATTGCTCATTTGGGGAGAATTATACTGGGCTCCAGAACAGATATGCATGCACAAATCGGAACCCTGACAGGTCAGATTTATTGGGGTATTCTGAAACAATATGTACAGTTTAGGTATGCCATGAGCGAAGGATTTGTGTTTATTGGTGACAACACCCATCCTCACTGAGCAAACATCGGAAACAAATGTCTTCAATCCTAAAATACCATGTGCATGGAAGGGCTAGCATTCTCACTTGTCTTGAACCCGATAGAGAATGCAAGGGTCATGCTTAACCAATAAACTGCACCCCTTCAACCACTTCTTACATGGTCAATGGAACTTCAGAGAGCAATGCTTGCTGAATGGAGTAATCTTCCCCAAGAAAAGCTTGATAACTTGATAATTAGCATACCTATGGGTTGTAGAGACTGTATTTCATCTCATGGGAAACATACAATGTATTACATTTCATATCAACCATACACTCAAGAGCCAAAACATGACCACCATTACATTTTGGAATGAACTCGCTTGGATGACATGGAAGACATGTGATCAGGTGGAAGTGGTATTTAACTGCTGCTGGAGAGTGTGAAGAATCATTCTTTCACTTACTTCTGTGTGTGATGGGAAAGGCTGCAGATCTGAGCGACTTCGATAGAGGGCAGATTGTAATGGCTCGAAGGCTTGGAGCAAGTATTTCCAAAACTGCTCGACTCGTGGGTTGTCCGTGATCTACAGTTGTTAGTACTTATGCAAAGTGGATGAATGATGGTGAAACCAGCAGTACACAACATGGTGTTGGACGTCCACACGCTATTAAAGAAAAAGGCCGTCGGAGACTGTCTCGCATGGTGAAGCAAAACTGGAGCCAGACAGTGGCTCAGCTGAAAGCCCAATACAATGCAGGGCCAAGTAGGATAGTATCGGAGCACACTCTTCAGCGGACACTGTTGGATATGGGGCTACGCAGCAACGTCCCACTCGTGTGCCTTTGCTGACCAAGCATCATCAACAACTGCGCCTGCGCTGGGCCCAGGAACATCGCAACTGGTCCATGGATCAGTGGGAGATAGTTGCCTGGTCAGATGAATCACGGTTTGTCATTCATCACGCCGATGGCCGTGTCAGGATATGCCATCTTCCAGGCGAACAGTTGCTTCCTCAATGTACAGTAGGTCATACACAGGCCAGTGGTGGCGGTATTATGCTTTGGCAGACGTTCTCTTGGGCGTCTCTGGACCCGTGGTTGTGGTAGAGCAGACCATGAATGCTATAGGGTATCTGAACATCATTGCAGACCAGTTGCACCCTTACATAGCCTCAATTTTTCCAGCTGGAAATGGAATGCTCCAACAGGATAATGCCCCGTGTCACAAGGTTAAAATTGTGTTGGAGTGGTTCCTGGAACATGATGCTGAATTCCAGTTAATGTCCTGGCCGCCTAACTCACCAGATCTCAATCCAATAGAATACATTTGGGCTGTCATGGGACGGCGGCTCAGAGTTCAAAGACCACCAATTCGCAATATCTCGGATTTGTGTGACTGTTGCTTAAACATCTGGTACAATCTGTTTCCGGCCATCTACCAAGGACTTGTGGCATCCATGCCAAGGCGGGTTGAAGCTGTGTTGTGTGCCAAAGGTGGGCAAAATTGCTATTGACAGGTGGTCATAATGTTTTGGCTCTTGAGTGTATAATGCTAAGTTTTTTTAAAAGGGGTATGTCTTATAATCGCTTCAGGGAGCAAAAGTCGTAATTTTTATGAATGGTATACATACACCATCTTTTTAATACTTTAGCTTTGGTTTAATAAATAAGCATTAAAAAAAAGTTATGTTTTTTTTCCACTGAACCTTTATTTGTCAGAGCTGGCATTATCCTTAATTTATAGACATGAGTGAACATTCTCAGAACTGGTTCAAAAGTTGTAACTTTTTATGGAATTCTCATAAGCAGATAAAAATGTTCAATTATGTTTTACAGAATTATAATAATATCAAATCTAAACTCAGTATTGTCTAAACCAAATTCAAGAGAGATTTCAAATTTTAAGTATAGCATCATCACAGTTAGAAAATCATTGATTCAATATTTAAAATAATTGGCAGGTAATGTTTAAGAATTTCTTATTTCATTTACCATTCATCATTCATCAAAATCAACTTTTTTAGTCTTATAATATTCATGAATTGAATTAGAAACAAGATATCAATCATTGCCATGGCCAAGTAATTTTAGCGCGTTTTTCACATGTTGTATTTTACAATAATGCAACTAATGAACTTTTTACTAACAGAAAGTAGTACTATACTTTAAAAATTATTAAATTCAAATATGATTCGGCTCATCTAGGGCACAAATGCGACTAAATGCCGAAAACCCGAGGTCAATCGGTTGCTTATTGGCTGAGAAAAAGGTACGACGAAATATGGGACGAAGACAAAATTTGCGTCCTAATAGCGCTTTTTTTACACTACGTGAAAAACGTGTTAAAAATAAAAGTTGACTTGCATGTTTGCTTATCAGGGATATTTCATGTTATTTTTTATTTTGGAGTCATTTAAATATTTTATTTTTATTTTCTATAAATGTGCTGAATATTATTGAAGCTTGCTTAAAAAAATAGTAATTTTTTAGTTAATAAAATGATGTAACTTTTTTTGTTATTAACTGTAACATTTCTATTTTTAGGTTTTGAAGAAAAGAAAAAGTTAAAGAGAGAAGAATCTCTTTCAAGGCCATTGTTTCCTAATTCAAGTAATATGCCTACTCTGGCAAATTCAATACGAGAATCAAAAATAAAAACATTGTTAAAACCTCTCAATAAATCTGAACTGGGAATATCTGTAAAGATTTGCAAAGAAGATACAATGAAATCAGAAAAGGCTAGAACTAGTAAATCAGTGAAAACTAATGATGTAAAAACTTCTTTGGTAGCATTTGATTATGATTCTTCTGATTCTGATGAAGAAAAGACATGAATTATATGAAACGTTTATTCTTTTAAAATCTGTGATTCTTGTTCTATAACATTTGATTCTAGTAAAAATTGTTATTGTGTAAATATTGAATTATATACCTATGAAAGCTGAAGTATTAAAAGAAATTATGAAAGAAAAGTTTTTTAATGTCATCTTATTTTGATATCAATTATTTAATACCTGTAAATTTTATATTGGTATTTACTTCTTCTTTTGTAAGTATAATTTTAGTAGAAATCTTATGGTATGGTCATGATTGTATAAATCATTGTTTTTAATACTTATAGTATTTTTATATGGTGTGATTGTGCAAATTCACTTTCAATATCAAAATGCTTCAAAACTACTGTAAAATTTAAATTGCATTTAACTGAAAATTTTTAGGTTTACTACATTCTTAACCCCATTTCTCATGCAAGTTTTTATGTACTGTTTTATTTTTTAAGCAATAGGGATTTTTAGTAAATAAGATTCATTCTATTTTTTAATTAATAAGATTCATCTAATATTTTTATCTTACACAGATTTCATTTAATAAAAGAAATAAATAACTCTTATAATTTCTTAAACTTCTAGTTAAGTTGATTTTGTATACTTTTAATTTTTGCTGCATTTTATTCAGAAAAATTGCTTAAAATCTTCATGCATACATTCTGAATCCAAAAATAACATCTATAAAAAACTGTGAGGAAGATTTTTCTCAAGAAAGATAAAATCAGCCAAAAATATATTAGTCTTATGCAATGGTTAAATCATTATTTTAATGTGTGTGGATTATCGTTCAGATATATAAAGCTGTTTATAAAGAATTGTTATAATTGTCAAAATACTGGGTGACAGTTAAAGAATTATGCTTATAAAAAAAAGTTTATGCACGAAGTAATGCAAATTAGTGAACAGAGAAACAGCATCATACAATAAGTGATGTTTGTTTCAAAACAATACAATGAGTGTCATCAACAAATGATTTATAGGTCTTAGTGGTGCGTTTTTATCCTATAGGACAGAACCCGAGACCTTTGGGTCCGAAGCCGAGTAACTTAACCACTATACCAAAATGATCACCATGGTGCAGAGGTTGTTACTGGCTTATATAGATTATATCACTACACACTCCCCTACCAGAGAGCTGGTTAGGCGAACAAACGATATAGTTGTTAATGAGAGCAGTCTGGTTTTTTTTTGTGTGTATGTTTTTTTATGAGTTGCGTCATGTTTATCTGACGAATTTTTTTCCTTGGTTGCTCTCTTGTGTCATGTTTATCTGATGAATTTTTTTTCTTTAGTTGCTCTCTTGCGTCATGTTTATCTGACGAGTTTTTTTCCTTGGTTGCTCTCTTGCGTCATATTTATCTGACGATTTTTTTTCTCTTAGTTGTCTCTTGCGTCATCCTTATCTGACAAATTTTTTTTATTTGGTTGCTCTTTTTTTTGTGGGTAGATGGCGCCATGACAGATCAGTATAGGTTTCGATTTTCTTAGTTAAGCTAGGGTCACCAAATGAAGTGGTGCATTTTTATCCTATAGGACAGAACCTGGGACCTTTGGGTCCGAAGCCGAGTAACCTAACCACTACACCAAAATGATCACCATGGTGCGGAGGTTGTTACTGGCTTATATAGATTATATTACTACAGACCCACTTCATGTGAAGACATAGGCAGCAACACATCATAGAATGCAGAGTCTATGAGCAACTGAATTGTTGCTTGAGAAGTGGAAAGCAATTCACTTCTAACCATTTCTCATTATCCATTTTTTTAGTGCAGCAATGGCAGCACACACAAATGACAAGTCACTTCTTGGATAAGCTCAGTGGATCTAAAATCAGATGATACTAATGACCAGGAAGCACTTGAGTAATTTTCAGGGTTTGTAGTATGTTGAGTACCATGTGCAATCAAGCATTATCCTGTTGATAAACAGTATTCAGTGCTCTAAAGGAAAAGTAGTATTATCAACTGCAGGATGTCTCAATGTATCATTGGACTGTCATCAGAAATCAAAGAAAATAATGCATCAAATCATGGTGCCACCAGACTTGTAATGCTGCAATTGTAAATTGAAACAGAAATTACTTGTTGCGGTATGCGATTCTGTGTCTATGTTGTGCATTATTTCTAACCAGATGGCAATACTAATGAAAACATATGTGCTGTTAAGACAATTACAGTCCTCTTCATAGGCATCCTAAATGCAAAACACTGCTAGCCAATTGACGGATAATATCCCAAAAAGGCATCTTGTATGTTCTGCAACATCTGAATAGAAGTGGGTCTTCAGTGTTTGTTTACAGATGCCTTGCTCCATGCATACTGATGTCTCTGACTGCACTGATATCCCTCGAATGGGGCTCATACTCTTTCAAGCATCTTCAGCACAATTGGTACATCATGGGTGCATGTAAGTGGCTGTCTGTTACAATATAAGGGACAGATCAAACTTCTCTTCTGAGTTTATCATGTAATTCCTTAGAAATGTTTGAAAATGTGAATAAACGTATTAAAACCTACAAGGCTGAAGGCTTACGAGGAAGATGTTTTTGAAACCATTGTAAATCACTTAACCATGCTGGCAAAGAATTTTAGAAAAAGTTTTTTCTTGCTGACGACAGCTTGATAGAAAGTTACGAGTGGGGTTAATAATCCATTTCAAAATACTCAAAAAAGGGCTCGCAACTGCCAGAAAAGAAATCAGCATAGATTTCACGTCAATGGGATCTATTCATCACCAGAGGGCGCTGCAATCGTTTGCCGATTGTAACGTGATTATCAAGTAAATAATAACAGCTAATCGTTTCTGATCTGTTTCTTTATGTCTACAAAATTTTATTCTTTGAATTCAAAATGCTCATAAAATATTTCAGACCGTTTTTAAAACTTTAAATATCGTCACCGTATTCAATAAAAACAAAAAATGGAGTTGGATTGTCGAATCGGCCACTCATCGCAAGTGTTTTCTCGCCAAATCGATAAATGTGCCAAATCTGGTAACTCTCCTGGTTTTTGTATCAGTGAGGGAGAAGTCGGATCGGCACAACTTTGCGCATGCGCACTACGTTTCTTTAATTTTAATTTTTCAAGATATTGTTGCAATTTTGCTCATGCGCAGTACGTTTCTTTAAATGAACAATTTCCCAGAAAAGTGAAGAAATTTCAACCGATCATTTTCGCACATGTGCAGTAAATTTTTATGAGTTAAAAAATTACCGTTATTAGTTATTGCCCATGCGCAGTACATTTCATTTTAACGGCCTTTTGTATTAGCAACCGGCAAGTTCCGCTGTAAGCAGCTGGGTTTTTTTTTTTTTTTTTTTGGCTTCGTTCTTTCGTTGTGGATACATTTTTTTCAAGTAAATTTGTTTCTCCACATAAATTTTTACAGATAGTCACGATGCAAATCTGAATGAATGTATGATTAAGTATGATAAGTATTCGGAATAGTTTTTCACTGTGTTAGGAAAGAAAGCAGTTTTAGAATGGGTGTATGAAAGAAGGATTAATTATACCGTCATATGCATTTCCGAAATGTGGAAAAAGAATGGATTTGATAGAAAGAACGAGCGAGAAAGTAGATGCTGGTTTTGAATGGTATTTCTGGAATCAGTCTAGTGTTAAAGAGGAAAATCATTGTGTCTAGGAGTGTAAGTAATGGATTTTGGTTTGAATTAAGTTATATGGTTATGTGTACAGTTTTGTAAGTGATGCAAAAATGGTTAAGTAAGGTGGCCTCAGAAATATGCAGTCGCATCATAAATGTCGGGGGAAAAGGGGCAGAGGTTATAGATGATGAGATAGATACTTCATTTTTTTTAAGGTAAGTGAAATTATATATCCATTTTCAAATACATAATTTTTGCAGCAATTTTCAGTTTCAAAACTTTAAAATGCTATTCTTTAATGATTTCCCTTCCTCCATCTTGAATTTCGCGCCCCGGCGTTACGTGTTGTGGTAGGGTTGCTACTCCAAAACACAACATGAAAAATTGGCGATTTTTAAAAATTTGGCGGACCAGTGGCCGATTCGACAATTTCACCAAAATGAAATAATGGTATTTACGTATTATCGTAACCTATTAGTGACATTATATGAAACGAAGTACATGATGGCCATTTCAGCGCATATGACACATGCGAAGTCGGAGTCGCCAACCTGGCGAGTTATCTTGAACGTTGTCGATTGTTGTGATAGTAATGTAAGAACCGAAATAGTTAAAAAAGAACTCACATTTCAGTCAAGATGTCTTTCCGAGACATCTTTTAATTTCTATGACACTGAAGATTTATTCCTTCTCTGCAATATTCTTTGGGTAGATAGTGGCTCGGAAAAACAGAATTTTGTAGGAATTGGATTTCGTTTTAATGTCCTTCTGTTGGTGAAAGGCTGATACATAAAGCATGCTTCTTCAAAATGATCGGAGAATACTGATGAAAAGTTAGATGATTTAAAGTTTGTTCGACCTAAGTTTTGTATCTATTTTTTAAAATAAATATGGATTCTTCAGAGGAAACCGAAAAAAAATTTCGTCCTACAGTCATTATGGTAATTAAATACGCTACAATATTTCATTTTGTTATATGAAAGTAGATGCAAATCCGAAAATGTGGCCAAATACTCAGTCGAATCAAACGCGAATGAAACACATGAGTAATTTGTTGAGCGTACTATCGTGTGATTATGACGTCAGATGAATCGAGTCCATTGGTGGAATCAAAAGGCAATTTAGTAATAAATCACTCTTTGAATTTTGGACAGGGGTGGATGATGCATTTTCTGCTCTGAAAACAAAATCGTTTCATGTACTATTATTATTTCTGACATCCTACCTTTGCGAAACCGGATTTTCTACTGTGGCTGCTTTGAAGACAAAATATAGATCTCAGTTAAATTTTAAAAAAAGAACTTAAAGCGTCAATGTCTAATTTTAAATCTTCTTTTCTGCAAGACAACCCATGGGAGTCACTATTGATTATTAAACTTGTAATTAGTATTATTAATTAATTATCAAATACGTCGTGCAGGACTGATACATTTATAAGTAAATACACTAATGTAAATGTGTTTTTTAGTGGCCACATCAAGTCTCTGACTTTTCAACAGGGCCGGAAAGTCTTCCCAGAATGTCATAAATGATAGGCTGATTAGGCCTCTTCCAGTCATATTATGAATTGTTTGAGTTTTTTCTTATGACGAGGTTTTTGGAAATCCTATCTTATTTCTGGATTTCTTGGAGATTTTTAGTTTTATGGAGATGGTGTAACTGAGCTACACCATCTGGATAAGAAACAACAAATGTGTAATTTATTTCTTATTACGTCAAAGTGTACTTTGTTTTGATTTCTTTCAGTAAACTAATACCTCTTTTTAAAATATTTTTTACTTTCAACTTTTTGATACGCTCGGGAACCCATGTAGGTTATCACCTCACCCTATGGGGTACAACAGACATAGAATCGCTTGTTTAAGCACAAAGATATGAATCCACAATGAATACAGAATGCTAAGCAAAATAGTCACCAAAAATACTGTTTACAAAAAGAATAAGCCCCTTGAAAAGTAGCTTAGAGAAAGCTTTGTAGCAATCGCATAATAGATCATCTCTCTATAGTTTTCACAAACCAAAGAATCTCATTTTTAATAAATTGTGCACACAACTATTTTAAGCGAATTCTTTGGCATCTCATCAAAAGACCAAACAATTGGAATCATTTTATAGAAAACTCCACAGTTCTTGGTCCTCCATATTTTAGAGGTTCTGTGTATGAGACCAATTCCAGTGATTTATAGTTTTTAAGTTCCTTTACAGCAGGCAATGTTTCTGCAAATTCGACAGTTCCAATTCTTGAAATCTACCAAGGTTAATTATATAGTCAAAAGATAATGTTCATTACTTTTTAATAAGTCTTCAAAATATTCAACCCATCTTGTCAAAATTTGAGATTTCTCACTAAAGATATCTGATTTATATTTACAGAAATTGAATCTGAGTTTGAAGTCTCATTGACAATAACTGACCTGATAGAATACATAGCAAGCACTCTTTGGACATATTCAGGTGTTTAACATCTTTAAATCCAGTTTTCTCAAAAGTTCTTTTCTTAATATTGAGAATGTTTTAATCAATTTTCTGTGCTTACAATATTCATCAACCATTTTTTCTCGTATATTGTTGTCAAGTTCTTCTGAATGTGGCAAGTTTTTTTTCTTCATGTGCTTACACCCTTCATCAAACAAATGTCTATTCTTGCCTCAAGCTTTATGTCTCTACACTACAATTGCAGTATCGGATAGATTTGTACTAAATCTTAGCCATAGGTTTT